>CM038143.1:542494546-543044546 GCA_021437245.1 Aegilops speltoides | reverse complement strand
ATGGTTTGCCTCTTTTTTTAACATAACACGTCAAGTCGCAATTTGTTTGTTCACCCGTGGTAGATGATCCTCCCTCCACCAAGTGGACAACCAAGACACGTGCCAAATTACCACGTGGGCTGCCTTTTAGTATAGAAATGAGCTCCACCGTGTACCCGCTGGTGTGGTTGGGAAAGAGATGGGAGTACGTCGCCGTGCATGCACCTCTTCTCTTCGTGCCGTCCCCACCTACGTGGGGTGTGTGCGAGATACAAACCGCGTTAAATGGCGTTTTTGTTTTGGGGTGGGGATGGGGTGGGGGTTGATTTCATGAATTATTTATGGAATATGTGTCGATGACATCTCAAACAAAATTTTGCATGCAATGTGTGTGAAATGGAGGCCTATCCATATCATACATAGAGGGTCGGGCAATCCACGAGAAGAGAGGAGGGTCATAGCTATCGATAGAGTCAAAGAGAGGATCAAGTGGGTGGGAGCGAGATCGATGAAGAGAATCATCGAAATTGTTTGTGTGTACAAGTCAAAGATACAGGGCGACTAGCCTACCGGAACGTTAGAGGGCACACGTCAAGTTTGTGTGTGGCAGGAGACATGACTAGAGCGCTCGATATATCGGTGTGTGTGGGGGGAGGGGTGGTGGGAGGGTAGGCAGAGGCCTAACTATAGAGGTAGAACGACTCGTATATGTGTTGAGAAGGAGAGACCCAGCTATGTCTTGAGGGAGATTGGTCGACATCCATACATAACTGAAGGACGGGAAATATGATGGGACACACACACACACACACACAGAGAGAGAGAGAGAGAGAGAGAGAGACACACACAGAGAGAGAGAGCCAAGGAGTAAACTGAGGGAGTAGTAAATTTTTCTCCTCGTCCTGCGAGCCACAGCGCCCGTAGGCGGGGGAGACAGCGTACTAAGCAAGCTTCTCCTCATTCTGCGAGTTGATGGGACACATCAAAAGTACTCTAGTGTTTAGAGCCTTGCCTCTAAGGTAGGCCCCACATGGTTTGCCTCTTTTTTTAACATAACACGTCAAGTCGCAATTTGTTTGTTCACCCGTGGTAGATGATCCTCCCTCCACCAAGTGGACAACCAGTACACGTGCCAAATTACCACGTGGGCTGCCTTTTTAGTATAGAAATGAGCTCCACCGTGTACCCGCGGTGTGGTTGGGAAAGAGATGGGAGTCGTGCCCGTGCATGCACCTCTTCTCTTCGTGCACGTCCCCACCTACGTGGGGTGTGTGCGAGAGATACAAACCGCGTTAAGTGAGTGTTTTTGTTTTGGGGTGGGGATGGGGTGGGGGGTTGATTTCATGAATTATTTATGGGAATATGTGTCGATGACATCTCAAACAAAATTTTGCATGCAATGTGTGTGAAATGGAGGCCTATCCATATCATACATAGAGGGTCGGGCAATCCACGAGAAGAGAGGGAGGGGTCATAGCTATCGATAGAGTCAAAGAGAGGATCAAGTGGGTGGGAGCGAGCTCGATGAAGAGAGTCATCGAAATTGTTTGTGTGTACAAGTCAAAGATATAGGGCGACTAGCCTACCGGAACGTTAGAGGGCACACGTCAAGTTTGTGTGTGGCAGGGAGACATGACTAGAGCGGTCGATATATCAGTGTGTGTGGGGGGGGGGGGGAGGGGGTGGTGGGAGGGGTAGGCAGAGGCCTAACTATAGAGGTAGAACGACTCGTATATGTGTTGAGAAGGAGAGACCCAGCTATGTCTTGAGGAGATTGGTCGACATCCATACATAACTGAAGGACGGGAAATATGATGGGACACACACAGAGAGAGAGAGAGAGAGAGAGAGAGAGAGAGAGGCAAGGAGTAAACTGAGGGAGTAGTAAATTTTTCTCCTCGTCCTGCGAGCCACCGCACCCGTAGGCGGGGGAGACAGCGTACTAAGCAAGCTTCTCCTCATTCTGCAAGTCGATGGGACACATCAAAAGTACTCTAGTGTTTAGAGCCTTGCCTCTAAGGTAGGCCCCACATGGTTTGCCTCTTTTTTTAACATAACACGTCAAGTCGCAATTTGTTTGTTCACCCGTGGTAGATGATCCTCCCTCCACCAAGTGGACAACCAGTACACGTGCCAAATTACCACGTGGGCTGCCTTTTTAGTATAGAAATGAGCTCCACCGTGTACCCGCGCGGGTGTGGTTGGGAAAGAGATGGGAGTACGTGCACCGTGCATGCACCTCTTCTCTTCGTGCACGTCCCCCACCTACGTGGGGTGTGTGCGAGAGATACAAACCGCGTTCGTGAGTGTTTTTTGTTTTGGGGTGGGGATGGGGTGGGGGGTTGATTTCATGAATTATTTATGGGAATATGTGTCGATGACATCTCAAACAAAATTTTGCATGCAATGTGTGTGAAATGGAGGCCTATCCATATCATACATAGAGGGTCGGGCAATCCACGAGAAGAGAGGGAGGGGTCATAGCTATCGATAGAGTCAAAGAGAGGATCAAGTGGGTGGGAGCGAGATCGATGAAGAGAGTCATCGAAATTGTTTGTGTGTACAAGTCAAAGATATAGGGCGACTAGCCTACCGGAACGTTAGAGGGCACACGTCAAGTTTGTGTGTGGCAGGGAGACATGACTAGAGCGCTCGATATATCGGTGTGTGTGTGGGGGGGAGGGGGTGGTGGGAGGGGTAGGCAGAGGCCTAACTATAGAGGTAGAACGACTCGTATATGTGTTGAGAAGGAGAGACCCAGCTATGTCTTGAGGGAGATTGGTCGACATCCATACATAACTGAAGGACGGGAAATATGATGGGACACACACACACACACACACACACACACAGAGAGAGAGAGAGAGAGACAAAGAGAGAGAGAGAGAGGCAAGGAGTAAACTGAGGGAGTAGTAAATTTTTCTCCTCGTCCTGCGAGCCACAGCGCCCGTAGGCGGGGGAGACAGCGTACTAAGCAAGCTTCTCCTCATTCTGCGAGTTGATGGGACACATCAAAAGTACTCTAGTGTTTAGAGCCTTGCCTCTAAGGTAGGCCCCACATGGTTTGCCTCTTTTTTTAACATAACACGTCAAGTCGCAATTTGTTTGTTCACCCGTGGTAGATGATCCTCCCTCCACCAAGTGGACAACCAGTACACGTGCCAAATTACCACGTGGGCTGCCTTTTTAGTATAGAAATGAGCTCCACCGTGTACCCGCGCGGGTGTGGTTGGGAAAGAGATGGGAGTACGTGCGCCGTGCATGCACCTCTTCTCTTCGTGCACGTCCCCCACCTACGTGGGGTGTGTGCGAGAGATACAAACCGCGTTAAGTGAGTGTTTTTGTTTTGGGGGGGGGATGGGGGGGGGGTTGATTTCATGAATTATTTATGGGAATATGTGTCGATGACATCTCAAACAAAATTTTGCATGCAATGTGTGTGAAATGGAGGCCTATCCATATCATACATAGAGGTCGGGTAATCCACGAGAAGAGAGGAGGGTCATAGCTATCGATAGAGTCAAAGAGAGGATCAAGTGGGTGGGAGCGAGATCGATGAAGAGAGTCATCGAAATTGTTTGTGTGTACAAGTCAAAGATATAGGGCGACTAGCCTACGGAATGTTAGAGGGCACACGTCAAGTTTGTGTGTGGCAGGAGACATGACTAGGCGCTCGATATATCGGTGTGTGTGGGGGGGGAGGGGGTGGTGGGAGGGGTAGGCAGAGGCCTAACTATAGAGGTAGAACGACTCGTATATGTGTTGAGAAGGAGAGACCCAGCTATGTCTTGAGGGAGATCGGTCGACATCCATACATAACTGAAGGACTGGAAATATGATGGGACACACACACACACACACACACACAGAGAGAGAGAGAGAGAGAGAGGGGGAGAGAGAGAGAGGGAGAGAGGGAGAGAGGGAGGGAGAGGGGTAGAGTGCTGGATGGGTGATGGAGTTGCTTCTCGAAGATGGTGGGAGATGCCTACTGGACAAACTGAGGGTGGAACTGCAATGTTATCAATAAGAGTGGGGATGTGTTTCTGTGTGTGCCTGTGCATGATAGATCTGTCGGGACGCATCCATGGATGATGAAGGGGAACCATGTGTTTGGTAAGCAAACCTAACTAGATCGGTAGATCAATTGTTGTTTGTCGGAGGAAGGGAGAGACACAACTAATGAGGTAGATCGATTGACGTGTGGGTAAAAACGAGTTATAAAGACCTAGCTAGCTATATGTATAGCGAGAGATCGGTTGGTGTACGTCCATTTGTTAGAGGCAAATAAGGCCCAGCGAGACTGATAGATAGAGAGAATGGAGCTAGGAGGTGGTGCGAGAGGCCCAACTACTAGCTAGATAGGGGGAGGAGTGTGTGGTTGTGAGAGCGATGAAAAGAGGGGCGAGAGTTTACATGTGTGTCTGACCGTATGAGAGACACGAGGCAAGGACACATAAAGGAGGAGATTGAAGGTGTGTTTGTATGTTGTAGGCAGGCATCACTGGAGAGGTTTATCAGTCGGTGTTTGTCGGAAAGGAGTTGTGGAGACTCTGGGAGAACGACCTAAAGAAAAAAATGAATGTGCCAGGTGGATAGAATGCCGAGGGAGGGGGAGGGCGAGGAGGGCATGTGCATGCACGAGAGAAAGTTAGTGGTAGCTACAAAGGTTAGAGGATTGTGTGGGTGTAAGAGACTAACAAAGATCATAATTTGATATGAAAGCAGATTCATATATTTGAATAGGAGATCATAGTTTTTTAAACATTGCATGCATGAATATAGCGGTGATACACGTGATGCGCACATGTTATACGATAATGTGATAATGCATGGCGTTTGCAACTCACAACTAAATGCCGAACAATCTAAACCATACTATACATCAAACAATCTCATGTTTTATTTGAATTTGTGATAATGTGTGGCGTTTGGAGGAAAGGAGGCCATTTCGATAGTATTAGACCACCGCGAACAAGGAAAAGGGCTCTCTCAAGATGGCTCCCACCTCTCCCCCCTCCTCCACCTCTCTCTCCCACCTCTCCCTCCTTCACCGCACCAACCATGGAGATCTCTAGCTCCCTCATCCATGGAGGGCTTGCTGCATTGGGATTTTGCACCGGGCATTGCCCTTGCGAATCAGGTGAGACGAAGGTTTGGCTCCACGGTCCATTTCTCTCCATCTAGAGATGCCAAGGAGTTCTTTTTGGTGGTCTCTTTCTCTTCGGCCTCCTTTCTCCTCTCGGTGGATTCTGTTGGCATCGCTTTGCAATGTTGTATTGGTGGTGTTTTCTCGGGTTTCAATGTTGTCCAAATCAACTCCCGTTCCTTTCGGTTTTCTGTGGCGAACAACAAAGTGGGGCATTTCATCTATAAGCTTAAAGACCGCATTTGGCCAGATTTTGTTTGTCATTTTCATCTGTTTAACGGGAAATTTGCTAGAGCCCCAATAGCCGCCAATAGTTGGCATGCGGACACGGAATTGACTGATATTGCTGCTCGCAAACCTCTGGCTATCAAATCTGATTTGAGGTTCTTACATCACAACAACTATGTCAATCCTGGCTCGCTTACGGGTGGCACGATGAATAGCTTGAAACCTATTTCCTCCATGGTTTTTTCGGATAACAATGCTCATGAGGCTTCATCTTCAACCTTGCCAATGGAGATGATCATTCGCGACTCATCAAAGGATATTCAAATTAATTTTGGATCATTTTCTCCTGCGGTAAGAGATTCTCACATTCACGCCTCCCCTAACTCCTCAGACAGCATTGATCGTCTCGCTTTGATGGAGCTCTTTTTGTCAGAAGTTAAATTAGAGGAGAAACAATTACCCAATCACATTTATTTGGGGAGATTCAAATGTCCGTTAAATGTGCCCTATCCGCCTCTACCGTAGTCCTATTTGAGTTCGGCCTTTCGATATGCCCCCCGCATTCATCCTGGCCACCTATGCTTACTGCCCGTCACAAAGCGGATTTGGCCCAGGCCCATTACTCTCTCGATGAGATTATCTCACAGTCAGCTCACTGGGCCACTCTATGCCTACGATGTTTGCAGTGGGGCCACATCAAATCTGCGTGTAAAGCCCACATAATTTGTCTTAAATGCTCGGAGCCAGAACACAAGGCAATAAACTGCACACATTTTGGCAACCACCAGCCCGTTCCAAAAGTTACTCGGCCGAATCATAGTCAGAACAATTTGCCTGGATCTTCTGCTCCTTCCATCCATGACCATAGACAACGGAAGACCATGGTCACCGTCCGATGCTCCGCCTGTGCATTCTATGGACACATGGCTAAATCTTGCTACAAGAGACGATATGCACAAAAGTGGAAATGGATTCCCAAGACTTCTGGTCTTTCCTTTCCTACCCCTCACGCTCCGTCTCGCACTCCAGTTCCCCAAAAGACGCCGCCCAGTGCCCCAGTCTGTTCTCATCACCATTACAGCTCTCTGAGCACATCCCACCTCCCCCGAGCTATCTTGCTATGGCGAACTACCCTTTGAACCCGTTGCCATTCCTCCCGCCGGGGTTCACTGTCGAGCCTGGGCCGGCCGACCGCTTGGTGCGCAGCGGCATGGTGGTTGGTCCAATCCCGCCACTCAGCCATGACTTCTTGGCCATCGGGGAGACAAGCCCATATGTTCCTCTTCATTGTCGAGCTGCCATCCGCAACACGATCGTAGTTCTGCTTCATGAATCCCAGCTTTTAACTACTGAGGTCAGCGACCATCCATTTGGCATTGGCATTTTTGGTTTTGTGGACTCTTTTATGTGGGACACAGCAGTAGCCACCCCCATAGAGCTGGACGATGAAGATTTGCTCATTACTTTTGTCCCCCATAATGAGGCTCTCAATAGGCGCACTACTTCTTTTGGACCCGAGGTGTGGCTTATGTTCTTTGGATTTCCGTATGACTATCAGACGGACTACAAAGCCCTCGGTTGTTATTGTTCCCTGGTCTCTTGGTACAATCCGCGACAGGACAGGCACTATATTCTTCTGAAAGCTCGTGTTATTCGCCTTAACCTGATTCCAAGGAGCTTTGTTGTATGGCAGTTGGGCAGAGCCAGAGATTGTTGGACAGTTCAAATCACCATTCTTAGGAGCAATGACTGGAATGGTCTCCTGCTAGAGGTCTTGCCGCCTAATGAGGAACCACCTCCACCGGATGGTAACCCTCACCCTCTTTTTGGAACTGAACTTACAGCAGAACAGCTATGCCAACAGCAGGTTCACAATTGGCTCGTCCAGAATGCTGCTCCTCCTGCTGGCTTCAACGGTGTCAATGCAGAGGTTCAAGGACATGCTCAAGCTGATTGGGATGATTGGCCTGCCCCTCCTGCTGCTCCATTACCAGTGATTCCGCCACACTTGGTCAACTATCAAGCTTGGCTGGCTGCACAAGGCTTAACAGTTCAGCATGGCCTCGTTCCTGAAAACAACCTCTTTGATAGTCCCACACAAGCCTGGAACGATTCATTTACTGCCACTGATGGTAGCAGCTCTGAAGACACTGCAGTGCTCATTGTGCCTGCTCTGCCTGTGCAACACTTGGATCCCCCAATGCCTACTGAGTCTCTAACAGTCACAGTAACTCTGCACAATCAAGGCATTCAGTTTGGGCTCTCTGCTGATGGTAACGATCTCTTATCTCTGCTGCTATCTGACCCTATCCCCAGACAGTGTTTGAACACGTTCATCTTTGAGGCTCTTAGGCCACAGATCTCCACAATTGGCCCCTGGTCTAATGGCTATGGCGTGAGGAACAACGCAACAGAGCTCTCTATTGTTGTGCCCTCTGACAGTAATGGAGTCCACTTTGCACAACAGACACCATCCTCTGTGATCATTGAAGGGCTGCAGTCTGAACATGATACATCACCAGCTCCACAACTTGACCTACCTCTGATGGATTCATAGGCACACCACAATGTTACTACTGATCTCACTAATTTGGACTCTACAACTGCTATGCATCTGTCCTCTGAGACTCTGCCTGACCAGACTGTTACCTCTTCATCTGCTGCAGATTCTGATATCCCTTCAGGCCATGCTGCTAGTTTACCTCATGAGGGCTTGGGTCTGGCTGCTGTTGATGCTATCTCTGCTCCTACGGGCCCTTTGGTGATTCGTGGCCGACGGCCCAAAGCTACTGCACCTATCATCACCACAGAAGTCCGACGCAGCACCAGGAATAACAAATATAATGGCTTTCGGATAAACTAGAACTCTGACAGACGTGCAACTGCTACCAAGGTTCTCCCTAGGATTACTCCTTCCATGGGCTCATCCTCCTCCTCTGTCTACCTCCGCCTACACCCATCCCTGTGCTACAAGCTATTGGCACAAATCAGTGTGCGGTCCAGCGGCTGAACTTACTGAAGATGCTCTCGTGACGGCACCGGCTCCACCCTCCACTTCCAGCCCTCCTCCAGATGTCCACCAAGAGGAGGAAGATGGAGTTGAAGCTACCTCTTCTTTGGTTTAATATCTAAAGTGCCTAAATGACTCTTTTGCGTAGCTGGAACGTTCTCTCATGGAACATACGGGGTCTGAACTCTGAACTGAAACAGCTCGCGCTTCATAATGACGTTCTTTCTAGCGGGTGCTCTATTATATGTTTGCAAGAAACTAAAAAGACTGCTTTTGATCTTGCGTTTATTAAGACTTGTCGTCCTCGACAATTTGATCGTTTTGCGTTCGTTCCCTCTCGTGGTGCTTCTGGTGGTCTTATTACTATCTGGAAAAGTTCAATGTTTAAAGGCACTATTGTGTTCTCTGATGTTTACGCGCTCGTAGTTCACTTTTCCAGTACGCAGTCAGCACAGTCATGGACTCTTACTAATATTTACGGACCTTGCACGGGGGACGATCATGTCACGTACACTAACTGGTTATATGATCTGGATATTCCACACGCACAAGACTGGCTACTTTCGGGCGACTTCAACTATATTAGAGCACCGGATAATCGTAATAAACTAGGCGGTAGCTCTCAGGACATGTGCACGTTTAATTATATCATCCGCCACCAAAACCTCATTGAGCTACCTGTCAAAGGTCGCACATACACCTGGAGCAACATGCAGCTTGACCCTCTCTTAGAGCAATTGGACTGGTTCTTTACATTGATCCACAGGACAAATGCATATCCCAAAACACTAGTCAAGCCTCTTGGCAACCCCGTTTCGGATAACATCCCTTGTGTTGTCTCTATCGAGACCAAGATTCCTCGCTGCAAACTCTTCAGGTTTGAATCTTATTGGATACAACACCCTGGTTTCATGGATATTGTCAAACGCACATGGGACAAACCGGTCAGATCACAAAATGCGGCCACAATCCTTTGCCGAAAGTTCAAAGCTCTCCGACAAGCTCTTAAAATTTGGAGTAAATCTATCTCCCGCCTTTCCATTGCCATTAATAACTGCAACAAGGTCCTCGCCGACGTGGATGAACTAGAAAATAAAAGAACTCTATCCATTCCCGAAACCAACTTCAGACGCATCCTTAAAAAACATTTGCTCTAGCTTCTGCAATATCAGAAACAATACTGGAAAAAGCGGTGTACAATCCGTTGGGTTAGATTCGGTGATGAGAATACAAAGTTCTTCAAGCAGTTGCTACTGAATGTTATCACAAAAACAACATTGCTTCCTTTCAAGATAGTCATGGTACCCAAGTTGATGATCACCCAAGCAAACAAGCTCTTTTGTTTCACACTTACAAAACTCGTCTTGGGACAATCTCAACCGATGAAATGAAGTTTGACATGCCATCTCTCATTCAGCGTGCTGATAACCTGGATCATCTTACTGCGCCTTTCACACATGAAGAGATTGACGCAATAGTAAAAGAGATGCCTTCTGACCGTGCTCCTGGTCCCGATGGCTTCAGCGAGGCTTTCCTCAAAGCATGCTGGCCCATAATTAGGCAAGATTTCTATGCCCTTTGCGACCAATTCCATGCTGGTGATCTAGATCTTACAAGCATCAATGATGGGCTTATCACACTCATCCCCAAGATCAACTCACCTGAAACTGTCAATGACTACCGCCCAATCACCCTTCTTAACTGCTGTCTGAAGCTACCCACAAAACTCCTGGCTGACCGCCTCCAAAAGGTTATACTACAACTCATCCATCGCAACCAATATGGATTTATCAGGGGCCGGACCATTCAAGATTGCATGGCTTGGGCATATCAATATATTCACCAGTGCCATGCATCACGAAAGCCGACCGTTCTTCTCAAGCTCGACTTTGCCAAAGCATTCGACACAATTGGCCACAGGCCGATGATTAACATAATGAGATGCATGGGCTTCAATGAGAGATGTATTAAATGGATGGAATGCATCTTCTCTTCGGGCCGATCCTAGGTCTTACTTAATGGCGTACCTGGTCATCAGTTTCTCTGCAAATGTGGAGGCCGCCAAGGCGACCCCCTCTCACCACTTTTGTTCGTTCTGGCGGCAGACTTGCTACAAGAAGCAATCAATGATGCCTTTAGACGGGGTCTACTTGATCTTCCATTCCCATGCACGGGACAGACATATTACCTGGTCATCCAAAACGCCGACGACACGATCCTGGCCTTGCCAGCCTCCCCTCAACAAGCCACCCTAATCAAGCAGATCCTATCCGACTATGCTTCCTCTGTTGGGCTCAAGATCAACTTTCATAAGTCCACTTTGATTCCCATCAACCTTGACTCAGCGGCGGCAACTGATCTGGCTCAAATCTTCGGGTGCAACATTGGCTCTATGCCTTTCACATACCTGGGTCTACCCGCAGGCATCTCCAAACCCACGGTTGATTATCTTATGCCACTTGTCTGCAACGCCGAACGACGCCTCACGGCCACCATCTCCATGATGTCATATGGAGGCAAACTATCCTGGTTGAATGCTTCGGTTACCTCCTTACTCATCTATACCTTGTGTACACTTAAGATACACCCTAAGATCTTGGAGATGCTTAACAAAATTAGGCGTAGATGCCTGTGGACGAAGAAAACCGAGCAAGGAGACAAGTGCAACTCGCTGGCAGCTTGGGCTTTGGTTTGTAGACCTAACAAACAAGGCGGCCTCGGAGTGATCAATCTTTCCACCCAAAACGAAGCTCTGCTCCTAAAATTCTTACACAAATTTTACAACAAGAAAGATGTCCCCTGGGTGCAGCTTATCTGGAACACTTATTACTCCGACAAGATCCCACATGCATCTGACGCAGTGGGGTCCTTCTGGTGGCGTGACGTTCTCAAGCTTACTCCTAAATTCAGGGGGTGAGCCGTATCCAGGTGATCGATGGCACGACTGCTCTTGCTTGGAAAGATTTATGGCTGGATGAGACCCTGGAAACTTCCCATCCTAGAGCGTTTTCTTACGCTCTGCATGAAGATGTCTCTGTGAAAAACTTCTTGGAAAGCACATCACTGCATGCAACCTTTCATCTCCCGCTCTCGCCGGAGGCATTCGAAGAGGTGCGTGACATCCAAATGATTGCCAGATTGCAACCCTCAACAACCAACAATGACATATGGCACTATATTTGGGGTAAATCTGACTTCAAAGCGGTTGACTACTATAAGTTCTGTTTTCGAGAGATGCCAACACACCGCTTGTTCCAACTGCTCTGGAGCTCAAAATGCACCATGAAGATTAAAGTCTTCGGTTGGTTACTTCTGCATGACAGGCTAAACACTCGCAATATGCTCAAACGAAGACACAATAATATCGGGGATGATCTTGACTGCCTACTTTGCGGACAAAACATTGAGGAAACGGTGGACCATATGATTTTCACTTGCCCATTTAGTCGCACCTGCTGGAGAAAACTTGATATTGACGGGCCAGCTTTGCCCTCGCGCCTTGACATGGTCCTCAGTGCCAGAGACACCTCCCGCAAACCCTTCTTTGTGGAAATCTTCTTCACAGCCGCTTGGAGTCTCTCGAAAGAAAGGAATAACAAACATTTCAGAGGGGTGACGCCCTCCCAAACAAGCTGGTTGGAAAGGTTCTTGGGAGACTTCGATCTCCTGCGTTATAGGGTTCGTGAGGACGAAGTTGGCACTATTGCCACCATTTGTAATAACCTCGGTTGAGGCAACACTTTCCCACCTTCCCACCCTTGTAGATTAGCTTTTAGCAAACTGTCTGCCCCCCCCCCCCCCACATACACCTACTGTGTTGGGGGGGGGGGAGATACAAATTTGTAACATATGTAACACCCCTTGATCGTTGATATATATACAAAATCAGTAGGAGCCTCTCCTACTGTCTTCCCCCTCAAAAAAATGTGTGGCGTTCGCAGCTTACAACTAAATATTGAACAATCTAAACAATACTATATATCGAACATTCTCATATTTTATTTGAATTTGTGGAAATGTGTGGTGTTTGCAACTCACATCTAAATACTTGTAGGCGTAGGGGGCGGGGCACCATACATAATGTGATAAACACATTATACATATGAGACATGGTTTAGATTATGAAGATCTAGCTAGAGCAAGAAATGTAATGTGATTTGAAATCAAAATAAAGTGGATTCAAAAAATCAAGTCCGAGTTCATATATATATATATATATATATATGCCGTTTAATTAACCCACATCATCAATATTAATTCTACCGTTGGATTAGCAAATTTACGGACAGGATAAAAAGAAAGTTACGTAACAAAGATGGTCCAGTATAAAAGGATCTGTCACGTCCAGCCATAGTGGAAAAAAAATTAAAAGCCGACCATCCACCCATGGAAACTCCATGGTCCAATAAAAAAGGATCTTTGTCTCAAAAAAGGTAAAAAAGATCTGTCACGTGCAGTTAAAAAAAATAGAAGCCTGAAAACTCCATGATGTCCACGAGTGGTGAAACTCCACGCAAGGAAACTCTATGATGTAGATATATAATGGGAAAAAAAGATTCCACGTTCTCAAAACAAAAAAAAAATCCACGACCATGTTGATGGCACGTATGCCCTTCCAAACAGATTGCGGACAGAAAAAAAAATCTGGGGATTAAAAAAGCCAACGCTGCCTTCTCCTCCCCTTAAATCCTATATTGTCCTTTTTTTGACAGAAAAATCCTATATTGTTCTAGGTTTTGTATTGCGGTTATATTTTCCTTTTTTCAGAATTCAATTATTGTAGATCTTATTTTTTTCTAGATGCTAGCTCATAAAATAAATATCAACCTTCTGTAGTTTGCAGACATGGAGTCGATCGAGCTTGACAACCAGACAATACGGACAGCGCCACGCCTTCTCGGATGCCCACTACCATGAGAAAATTAAGGACGAATCCTGCATGTATTACTTGGTTTCGCATCTAAAAAAGAGAGACCGTGCTTTCATATTTGTGTACGGTGGAGCTGATACTGTTCTTTTTTCTCATCTGCTGATATTCTTGCCGAGGCTACGTCCCTTGAGGTGAACGGCAGTCTGGGAGTTCATCACGCTGTACCCGGCCAGGCGGCGAGAAACATGCATGTGGAAGCAGCAGTGCACATGCTGCTGGAATCGGGAAGGATCAAGAAAAGATATACAAAATCATACGACGGTAAGCAACAATCGACCGAGAGAGCTAATGGATCGCCAAGGTTAATATTAATTTTATGATCCTTCAGGCAGCAACCACGGTCAGTGTGGGTGTCATCAGATTCACAAGGATTTCGTATTTGTAGTTATTGTCAGGCTGCGGTTCATGTAAGGATGTATCTGCACTCTAATTCCGATCTCACATAGGACAGTAGATTCCTCAGCGGCAACGGCAGAGGCAGCACGCGCTCACGCGTCTGTAATATGGCAAGCTGGACTCATCATCTCTGCCTACAGGTATCCCTAAATCCTGTGTGTCATTAATTTAGCAATATATAGATGCAACCGAATTAGTAATAATCATATAAGCCACCATGTATCCATCATGCATATGCAGGCTGCCTAAGTAAGTACGTGCGTTTCCTTCAGGAGATTAATTGTTTGTTTGTAACGCCACGTGCACATGCAATTGTAACATGAAGTGTTACAACTGAAAAACACAACTAAGTATTTTACACCAGTATATCTTTACTTAACTTTATTAAAAATATCTTTACTTAACTATTTTGCTAAACAAAGATTGTCCCCTTTTCCAGCATGTTGTGCAGTTTGGTATGTCACATTATACGATTCCTTTTTGCAACAAAAACTTATCAACAAGAAATTTGTCATGCTAGACTGCACATCATATTGCAACGGCCTGCCCACTCATGTTATAGAAACTATTCTAACAGTTTAAATCTACATTAATAGCTGTCATACACTACTTAGTTTATGACGTATTCAAATGTATTTTGTTGCGAATTTAATGCTACTATTACCTTATATGCTACTATTACCTTATCACACCCATATTTTTTGTGTGTACAGATTCCACTGTAGATGTTTCAAACGTAGAATTGTTGGTTTAAGCCGAGGACTCATCTTACCAAATCAAGTACAAGTCTAAAAGGCTCGGACAGTAACCAGCCGACGACGTCCCAGGCTTGGTCTTCTCGTCGTTTTTCAGATCTGGCGATGAATAAAAGTATTTCAGTTTCTTCTCCGATGCGGTGTTCTACACTGTGGTCGGTGAGGGATCTGGACGGAAGTGTGTCCAAGCGGGGATGGTGTGGCGGCGGCATCTTCCCCGTGGTGGACTTGTGTTCTGGGGCTTCGTCGTTGCGACGACGTTTTCTCCAACGTCGGAGTGGAGCCCGGGAGGTCGTCCAGGAGTACGCGCAGACTACTGTTTGCGCATGTCACAGCTGGAAGATGGTGTATCCTGTGCTGGTTTTGTGGTTGGAGGCTGACAGTTCTGAATTCTTCCTCCGACGTTGTAGTCGTGCGGGGATGTCAGTTCTGGAGCTTGATGGCGTGTCCGGGGACATGTTGCCCCGGTCTGATTCGTTCAACGGCAATGGTTTTGCTTCTGGCAAACGACTTTGGAGGTCCGTAAAGCTGTTGATCAGCGATGGAGCCGCATCGAGCTCGGGTTTAGAGGTGATCTGTCCTCCATCCCTTTGGTGGTCGCTTCGGTGGTGTCGAAGGAGGGAGATAGGCGTTGGTTTTTTGCATAGGTTTATCCTATCTTTTCAGGTCTGTAAGATCGGTGTGTACGTGCCTTGTAACTTGATTTCATCTTATAAATGAGACACGTATTACCATGCAAAAAAAAAAAGGTGCTCGATGCCCCTGATCAAGACATATCAATGATCGTTGTCGGCGTCGGGTGTCTACAACACCAGTTTCAGAACTAGCATTTTTACTGGAAGATGTTTGGTGGTAGGAACAGATAGAAACGCAAGTTGGTGATGGACTAATGGTTGTTTACATAGTGGGTTTGTTTGCATGATATCTCACATGATTCCCATTAATGCCTTATATATATATATATATATATATATATATATATATATATATATATATATATATATATATATATATATATATATATATATATATATATATATATATATATAGGAAAATGCATCCTACTACCGGTGTCGTTACACCCATTTTTTATATACTATCATGTGGTAGTATATACTCTACTTTATTATTTTTATTATGTTCATATATTATATCTAAGATACTCCAAAGTGAGTTATATGAAAAAATTGCAAGTGAGCTTATAGTTTTATTGTATTTGTGAAATATGTACATATTTATACGCGAAATTAAATATGCACAAAATATGGTACATACTACCAAAAAAGTAGTATATATACTACATAAACATTCTTATATACTACATAAAACATTCATTTGAGTAGTAGGTTGCATGCATTATACACGTAGCGAAATATTTTAATTGAACATAACATGAATTCAAAGTTTTGAATGACATTTGTAGGGCGCATTGATTTGGGACAGTACATGTTAGGCTTGTCCAGAAATTTCAACCCACACCTTGTTAGCCCGAAATATTTAAGATATATCTTTGTCTCATTGTGCTCCGACAACTCCCTCCAACTCAACCCGCGCCTTGCTATTCCGAAATTACAACGCGCGCGAAAACTCCCACCTCCTGTGAAATCCCGACACACGAAATGCCCGTGGTACCCCTAAACCGAAAGAACCGCCTCAAATCGGTGGGGGTACTTTCGTAACTTACCCCATATTTCGGACAAGCGCGTCTCTAAGGCATGGTTCCCCGTTGCCATCCCATCCGCCCACCCATTCGTACACCGAGGCCGTGAAAACCTGCGATGAAACCCCACACCCTGCTTTGTCCGCCACCCAGCCGGAGCCTCTTCACCGACGACGTCATCCACAACAACACCTCGACGTCCCTCTTCCACCGTACCGGATGAGGATCCGTCGTCGATCTCATTGTCCCACCGGTTCAGCCACCCCATCCTCCACCTCCAAGGAGCTGCCCCGACGTTCCCCTCGTCTTTCGCGCCACCTCCATTCCCACACCGCCGTCTTCACCTGCACCACCGAAAGAGCATCATCATCACCGTTTCCTCCGATGAAGCTGCGGCCTAATCGGCGCCACCAACGAGGTTGTACACTAATCGCCGCATTTTCTTCTTGATTCGATCTCACGGTGCTGCCGGCGCTCGGTCCCGAGCCGACACGGCGCGGCTCCACCCACGGCGGCGTCGCCGGCCACTTCCTCCACGGTGTCGCTCCCTCGGTGGCGACGTCCACATCAGTAGGACCTGCTGCTGCTTTAGCTCTCGCTCGCACTGCTGCTCTGCTCTTGCTCTCGGTCCCCTGCCTGGTCTGCTCTTGCTATTGCTCTTGCTTGCGCTGCTGCTCTCGCTCTTGCTCTTGCTTGCAATGCTGCTCCGATTTAGCTACACTTCAGTCGACTGAATCGACTTTTGGGTCAGTCGATTTTCAGGGGGTGGGGGCGGCTCGCCGGGGTGAAGGAAGAACCAGCCGCAGCGGGGAGGGGGACTTGCCGAAGAGGTACCCCACTATCTATCTTAGGGTTTAGGATGGGGGCGGTGGTCGCCGGCGATGGTGGGGCGGTGGCGTGGGGATCGCCAAAGAAAAAGATCGGCACGGGGGGGGGGGGGGTAGAGGGATGGCCAGGGCGGAGGCGGACCGACGGTGGGGAGTCTTTTTGGGGCGGGCGGGGCGGCGGGGGGCTGCTGTTTGGCCGGCTCAAGGGGGTGGAGGTTGAAGATGAACCACAGGCCCTTGATTTCGTATCCAACGGCTGCAAAATAGACTGACCAGAGATGAAAAAGTCAGTCGACCGACGTGTAGCCACACATTACTAGTGCGTTCAGTTTCAACAGCAAAATTCAGTTTCGACAGGTAAGTTCAGTTTCGACAGTTAGTTCAGTTTCGACAGTTAAATTCAGTCTCGACAGTTAAGTTCAGAGATGAGCGGCTGATGTATTTTACATCTAGCACTCTGTGGTCATGTATTTTACGTCATGTATTGGAGATGCTATTAAAATTACACTCAGGTTAACATTGTTCGTTGTCTCTCTTGTCCTGCTTCAGCCTCGACGTCGTACAACTCACCGGAGCTGCTCCAACGACGAAACCCTCCATCACAGCGGAGCAGTACCTCGGGCTCCATCTCCAGACGCCTAAGATCTTCTTCCCCTCCTCCGACAGCCAAGTCAGCCGGAGCATCCTCACCGGCCAACCAAATCACGTTGAGATCGACATGGCTTCGCCAAAGAGGTTCTACACTTGTTGCATCTCTGTTTACTCTACATGTTATATATATTGTCCACTGAGCACACGGATTTGTTCCTTTAGTGTCTCCTTGAAATAATAAACGTAGGAATTTTAATTTTCACTTGTCCTCCTTTTCAAATTCCTATTCATGAAGAACAAGACTAAGAGATAGTAGCATAATAGCATTATAACCGTACATTTTCTTGTGGTTTGACTTAATGTCACCATGCTTCTTTGCATCCTGTGATCTTCCAATTGTTGTGAATCAAACACCCAGATTGGCAGAAATCCTGTGTTTTTAAATTCTCTATTTTGCACGTGCATTCCTATCCTATTCCTGTCTATTTCCTATCCCTACATTGTTGGAATCCTCCAATTCAAACGAGCCCTTACAGAATTACTTCTCTTACAGATAGTTGTCAAAGAAAACCTTGCGTGGTTTGTCCCGCTCCTGCTGCGCCGTCGTCCACCCCAGCTCAGCTGCTCCAACGATAGAAGGGTCCAGCACAGCAGGGATCCGTCCTCAAGAATGTCTTTCGCCGCCTCAGATCTTCTTCCCCGCCACTGGCAGCCATGAAAACTACACTACCATCATCAACTGAGCAGATGACCTCGAGGAATACACGGGTCCGCAAGAGAGGTCTCACTCTTTCGTGTCTGCTTACGTTATGCATCACTTAATATTACATGCTACTTTATCGTCCTGTTCACCGATTAGACTCTGAGTCAGCTCCAAACTAATGGTCAAACTTGAGTTTTTAAATGGTTGTGGGGTACATATTGGGGCCGCTATCAATAGTATCTATCTACTATATGGTTAATCTCCGGTGTCTACTATGAGTTTCATGTTGGGTGGGAAACAAACAGTAAAGAAGCCATTATCTGTATTTTTAACTGAAGCCATTATCTGCCTGCTATTATTGGTTTTGGGTCTATCCACAGGTTGCTACCATCACTCTGGATTTCTGCATGCACTCCTTACATAATCTCACTATGTTTTATTCCTATGCATGACAGGTATTGTAAACAATGGAACTGAACATGTAGGGCAAAAGAGGCGAGCCTTGCATGGCAATAAAATTTCATGCAGACGTCGCTCCATGGTAGGCGCAAAGGCAGCCCCCCCTCCACGCATTTCGGATTGTAATCGAGAGGAAGTTATCTGTTCTGAGGGGGATTCAGAAGGAGAAGACAACTCCTATTTACCCCCTGAGGTCTTCGCTCTAACTTGGCATGCTGATGTTGGTTATATCATGCATATGGTGTCTTGCATTGCTTACTTTATACATCAAATATGTCATCTGCTTAGTTTAGACATCCTTTGTGCGAATGCCATCTGTTTGGTTTATTCATCGTTTATGTGAATTATGCAACGCCATCTTGTTTAGCCAGGCATCATCTATGTGAATTTTGCAATGCCATCCTGCTTAGCCAGTCATCTTATATGTAAATTATTTCAGGCCATCCTTTTTTTGGTTACATATTACATTTGTCAAAAATGTTATTACATTCAACTTCTCTTCGTGTGCATCAGCCATTTGACACGGTGATGGCATATTCAGGAGTGAAAACAAGGTCTTCAGAGCAGACTATGCTATCTGACGAAGCTTATATCTCGCTGGTTACAGATAGCTCCTCAGAGGAGGATTCAGAGACAGATGACCAGTCCTATCCCCCCAGAGGTGTATGCTCTAACTGTCAGGGTTATGTTGCTCATATCGTGCGTAGGGTGTCTCGCATTGCTATGTCATTTGATTAGTTTAGACATGCTTTGTGTGAATGCCACCTGTTCAGTTTCTAATTACCATATATGTGAATTATACATTGCCATCTTGTTGCAAGACATTATATATGGGAAATACAATGCTATCTGGTTGCAAAGGCATTATATATGTGAATTATTCAATGCCATGTTGTTTGGCCAATCATCATGTATGTCAATTATATCATGCTATCATTTTTTTATTATGTGTTCCATTTGTCGACAACATTTGTATATTCAACTACTCTTCCCGTGCATCAGCCATTTGAAGTGGTGATGGAAGTATCTGGAGTGAAAACAAGGTATTCAGAGCAGACAATGCTACCTGTTGAAGCAGACATCTTGCTGGTTACAGAGAGCTCCTCAGAGACTGGTGACCAGTCCTATTTTCCCCCTGAGGTCTATGCTGAAACTTGGCAGGGTTATATTACCCATGTCATGCATGTTGTCTTGCATTGCTTAGTTTTTACATCATATATGGATTGCCATCTGCTTACTTGCTTACTATATAAATCATATATTTGAATTATATCATGCCATCATGTTTACATAGTACATACACATCATCTATCTGAATTATGGCATGGCAACCATTTAATAAAGACATAATATAGTTATATCATCTCATCTTGTTTAGTGTTTAAAGTCATCATATTTTGAATTATGGCATTCTATCCGTGAATGTATGTGAATTATGGCATGCCAACCTATTTAATAAGCACATTATATAGTTATGTCATGTCATCCTATTTACATAGTCTCATATTTTGAACTATGTCTTTCCATGTTTTTTAGTTAGCCATCATAATGTGAAATTGTGTCATGCTATCCTGTTTAGTTAGCCATCATATATGTGAAATTGTGTCATGCTATCCTGTTTGGTTAGACAACATAAATATGAATTATTTCATGCCCTCTTTTATTCCCCACTATCCATTGCACCTGTCTATCAAACAATGTCTATACTTTCAATTACTTTTCTTTTTTATCAGCCATTTGAATTGGAGAGCGTGATGGCAATATCTAAGGGAGTAACAACACAGTCTTCACATAAGATAGTGCTACCAGTTGATGCAGATAGAACCACGGTTGTACTTGCCCAAGGACCAGATCCACCGCACATAACCCAGACTCTCGCAGATTGTACCCCTACCCAGTTGGACAGAGAACCAGCTACACCCCTTCTAACCCCAACCCCGGCAGATAGTAACCCAGTTCCAGTTGACACAGCACCGTCTCCACCATAGAGCACCCAAACACGAGCAATTAGTAAGGGAACTGCAGTGCCCAAAGCACGAGGACCACCACTCCGAATCCCAACTCAATGCTTAAAGGAGAAGAAGATTTGTTCTCAGGTCAGGTTTTGTAGCTATGGTTCATACTCCTTTGCTCTTGCATGATTGTATTTACTCATACCAACTATTTTCAAACTTGAAGGATGGAATTGAAACTCCAATGGTGCAACAGGTATGTTTTAAACCTGTTTCTTTAACTGGTTTGCTGTTGTAAGCTGCTCTATGTTGATTTCAGTTTCAATTGAATAAACAATTATGTTCTCATGTCATGCACATTACAAGTGTTGTTATTGCTCTATAGTTACCCACACTTATATTCTGTCTATTCTGCTTTGTCTTGAACAAATATTATTTGAACTGTGTCTCTATCTTGATTTGTCAAAAAAAACTAGAATGATATAGACCATAAAGTGACCATGATCCATAGATATATGTTTGTTTCATGCTGTTATCCTGTCCACTTTACTACTGAACTCATTTACCAAAATGAGTTTCATATACAACATGGTAAACATGTGATGTGTCTGCTTGTTTCTCTTTTAGAATGCGGAAAAAATATTGGAGAACAGTACTGCGTTATCCAATGGTAAAGGAAGTAATGCAAATAAGGTTCAAGATAGTGAGACATCCCTGTTGGTGTCCAAGAAAGCTGATAAAAACTATCTTGACGACAGTGAGGGAACCCAAAAGTCATGTCTTGATGTAGTGTTCGAGTTACTGGCCACTACTGCTGGCACAAGCTCTTCGAACTCGCTGCCTGAATCAGTTCGTCTTCTTGAGTCTCAACTTCAAGTTGAAAGACATCGATCGATGTCTTTGCGACAGAAGTCAAGGACCGAGGAAGTCCATGCAGAATTCAGATGCATATTTTCTGGTGCAACGTCAAGCGCTGGAGGATTTAAGCGCCAAACAAGAGAAAGTTAATAAGCTTGCTAAGCATCTTTCCAGCATTATGGGTACCCAGGATATTGTTTCTTGAGATCTTCTGAAGTGGTTTCAGTTCTGGATTTGTTTTGCTGCGGCATTTATTTGTGCTGGTCGCCAACTTTGACAACCAGTGTATATGATATGCTGCTTTGTTCCCTATATTTGCACTGGCGGTGAACTTTGATGCCCAGTGGATGTAATATGTGTAATAGCCGTGATAGCCTAGCGTTAGTTGCTTGCTTATTTATTTCCTTGTTGTCTTGTTAATTGTTTGCTTATAGTCATTGCAGTTCTTTTTCCGCGGTTAGCTAGTGGCTGCAATAACCTATTTTTAAAAACTTGGCCACAATAACCATAGGCTAATATTTACTGTAGTGACACTGGGCCTCCTACTAGCCGTAGAAACAGTGGGCCTTCTACGGGCCGTAGAAACAATGGGCCTTCTATGGGCCGTAGAAGCAATGGGCGTTCTGCGGGCCATATTATCAATGGGCCTTATACGGGTCGTATAATCGATTGGCCAAACAGACCGCATTATGGCCGTAAACGGGCTAGAATTGGAATCGTCCGTTCATGGGCCGACCATAATGGGCCATCGTTAATAGGCCGTATTTGATGATGCTATGAAATCGGCCCAACGTATTAACAGACCACAAACGGGCCGACTATAACCATGGGCTGAATTTGGCCCACAAGCAGAAAATGACAGTAACGGGCCGTAGGTAAATGAATCCTGGAAATGAGCCCAAGAATAAATGGGCTCTGAGAAGGCCGAAATATAACATGGGCTGGAAACGGCCCAACGGAATAACGAGCCGTTAATGGGTATAAAGTGATACACTGTTCATTACGGGCCAGTTTCACCACGGGCCGTTAATGGGTGTAAAGTGATACACTGTTCATTACGGGCCAGTTTCACCACGGGTCGTTAGTAGGCCAAGAGTTACATAGGGCCTCATATGGGCCGAAAGACCTCATGGGCCATACATGGGCCAGAAGTGAAAACGGGCTGGAATCATATTGGATGGCCTAGATGACGCTACTGGGCCTAATTCGGATAGGGCATAATGGGCCTTGTGTTAGCGGGCTGTAAATGGGCTATATTCGAACAGGCTGTTAACAGGCTTTCCATGGGCCAGCCCGCCAGCTTTTGACCAAGTCAAACGGGCCGGCCTTTTCATAGGAATGGGCATCTGTTGGGCCATGCCACGTGTCGACGTATCATAGGCGCCTACCTAACCCACTGACGAGCTGACACGTGTTTCGTCCGGCCAATAAGAATTTTACACGTGGAAATTTCCCATTGGTCGGGGCTGTTAACGGGTTATCGGATCCAAAACCCGACCCGATAGCTTAACGGCATTCCGTTACGGTGGATGCCACGTGTCGGTCAACCTTGACGAAAGCACTTCTGTGACGCGCGATTTATCGTCATGAATGTGGACACTTCCGTGATGATAATTTTGGTAATGTCATGGAATACTTCTACGACAACACAGGTATGACTATCTTGATTCTGTCATAAATTTTCATGGATGTACATGCATGACAAAAAAAGCGACCTACTGTGACAAACACATATCATCACGGAAGTGTATTTTTTTTGTAGTTGTGCCTCTCTCCGAAGACGAAGTAAGCTTCGACGACGAAGAATTTGTCTCACCTGAGGATCCCGTCGAGCAGGAGCGCTTTAAGCACCGGCTTATAGCCACGGCAAATAGCATTAAGAAAAAACAGCAACAACTTCGAGCTGATCAGGATTTGCTAGCAGATAGATGGACTGAAGTCCTTGTGGCCGAGGAATACGAACTCGAACGCCCCTCCAAGGGTCATCCAAAGCGCAGGTTGCTACCCCGACTTGAGTAGGAAGCATTGAAACCTACATCACTAGCGTATGACGCGGCTGATCGGCCACCTCGCGGCCGAGACAGAGAATCATTTTAGCCACAAGTTCAACCCGCACCCCGCTGCCACCCAAATAAAAATACCAAGGCACCGGCAAACACGCGAGACCTTCGAGACGTATTGGAAGATAGGGAAAAACAAGCAAGATCGATCTACGGATCATGAGGGCACACCCCTACGCGTGACGGTGACCATCACGCCGGATACAGTAAAAGCAAATCCGGCCAAGCCGAATACAGCAGGCAAGACTCATACGAGCTGCGTCACAATATAGCTCAGACGGTTTTAAACCCGTAAATATTGAATCATACGATGGTACAACAGATCCAGCGGTATGGATCGAGGACTTCCTCCTCCACATCTATATGGCCCGCGGTGATGATCTAGATGCCATCAAGTACCTCCCGTTAAAACTGAAAGGACCACTCGGCATTGGCTGAATAGCTTGCCAGCAAACTCCGTTGGCTATTGGGAGGATCTGGAAGACGCATTCCTCGACAACTTCCAAGGCACCTATGTGTGACCACCAGATGCCGATGACTTGAGCCACATAATTCAACAGCCAGGGGAATTGGCCAGGCAATTCTGGACATGGTTCCTAACCAAGAAAAATCAAAAAATGTCGACTGTCCGGATGCAGAGGCCTTAGCGGCATTTAAGCACAACATCCGTGACGAGTGGCTCGCCCGACACCTCGGCCAGGACAAGTCGAAGTCTATGGCAAACCCTTACGACACTCATGACCCGCTTTTGCGCGGGAGAGGACAGTTGGATGGCTCGCAGCAACAACATATCAAGGAACCTTGGCACTTCGGATACCAAGTACAGTAACGGCAAGCCATGTCGCAGCAAACACAAGCGCCGCAACAATGGCGATAACACCGGGGATACGGCAGTCAATGCCGGATTAAGAGGCTCTAAACCCGGTCAGTGGAAAAAGCCATTCAAAAGAAGTACTCTGGGCCCGTCCAGTTTGGACCGCATACTCGATCGCTCGTGTCAAATACACGGCACCCCCGATAAGCCAGCCAATCACACCAACAGAGAATGTTGGGTGTTCAAGCAGGCCGGCAAGATCAACGCCAAAAACAAGGAGAAGGGGCTGCACAGCGATGACGAGGAGGAGCCCCGGCCGCCGAACACGGGAAGACAGAAGAGGTTCCCCCCACAAGTGAGGACGGTGAACATGATATACGCAACCCACATCCCCAAGTGGGAACGGAAGCGTGCACTAAGGGACGTATATGCGATGGAGCTCGTTGCCCCAAAGTTCAACCCATGGTCCTCTTCTCCAATCACCTTTGATCGCAGGGACCACCCCACTAGTATCAGTCATGGAGGATCTGCCGCATTGGTCTTAGACCCTATCATTGATGGATTTCACCTCACTCGAGTCCATATGGATGGCGGCAGCAGCCTGAACCTGCTCTATCGGGATACATTGCGCAAATTGGGTATAGACCCATCGAGGATCAAATTGCGCAAATTAGAAATGCTCTTGTATTGCATTCCGATGATTATTGTCACATTGACAAAACTAATGCAAGTAGTTATCAAATTGACCTAGGTGTTGATGATGAACAATCTATGGGTCAATATGATGATGAGCATGAGCATGATGATGATTACTCCGATTCGGACACCGAGCTAGACAAGATAATGAAGAGTCTCAATCTTATGGCAAATCTGAGAGACTACATATCCGGCGGAAAAGAGTGGATTCTTGATAGTGGATGCACCGACCACATGACCGGAGACGAAGACATGTTTCGAGAGCTTGCAAAGAACGATGGTCCACGCAAGTATGTGACTTTTGGAGACAACTCCAAGGGTAAGGTACTTGGCCTTGGTAAGGTGGCCATATCTCATGATAGCTCTATTCAAAATGTCATGCTTGTAGAATCACTTGGATACAATTTACTTTCCGTGTCTAGATTAGCTGACTTTGGTTTCAATGTGCTATTCACCGAAGTAGATTGCCAAGTCTTTCGTCGTGACAATCATAACATGGTGTTTACCGGTATCCGTAGAGGTGATCTATATATTGTTGACTTCACTAAGAAAGCCCAACCTAGAGCTTGCTTCATTGCTAAATCCGCTAAAGGTTGGTTATGGCATAGAAGGCTTGGACATGTTGGTATGCATAATCTAGACAAGCTAATCAAAGGTGATCATATTCTTGGCGTCAAAGATGTTTTCTTTGACAAAGATAGACTTTGTAGTGCTTGTCAGGCAGGCAAACAAGTAGGTGGAAGTCATCCCGTGAAGAACATCATGACCACAAGGAGACCGCTTGAGCTTCTTCATATGGATCTCTTCGGTCCCAATGCTTACAAAAGCCTTGGTGGTAACTCCTTTGGTCTAGTTATAGTTGATGATTATTCCAGATTTACGTGGGTATTTTTCCTTGATGACAAATCGCAGGTTCAGAAAATCTTCAAAACCTTCGCCAGAAAGGCCCAAAATCAATTTGAGGTGAAGATCAAGAAAGTTCGGAGTGACAATGGAACGGAGTTCAAGAACGCCAATGTAGACTCTTTTCTCGATGAGGAAGGGATTCTACATGAGTTCTCGGCTACGTACACTCCTCAACAAAATGGAGTTGTTGAGAGGAAGAACCGAACGCTCATAGAGATGGCGAGAACGATGCTTGATGAATACAAGACACCGAAGCATTTTTGGGGGGAAGCGGTCGAGACAGCTTGTCATGCTATCAACAGGCTTTATCTTCATAAGCTCCTCGGCAAGACATCATCTGAGCTCCTCACCGTAACAAACCCCAAGTGGGATACTTTCGTGTCTTTGGTTCGAAATGCTATATCCTTGATAAGCATCGTCGGTCTAAATTTGCTCCTAAAACTCATGAAGGCTTTTTTCTCGGTTATGGATCAAACTCCCACACCTACCGTGTCTACAATAATTTCACCCGAAAGGTTGAAGAGACGGTAGACGTGAAGTTTGATGAATCTAATGGCTCGCAAGTAGAGCAAATGCCTATTGATGTAGGAGACAAGGACCCATCGGAAGCCATCCAAGATTTATCTATTGGAAAGATCCGTCCCATGGAAGTGAAGGAGAGTACCTCATCTACATATGTGGAGCCCCCTACCTCACGGCGAGATGAACCTCAAGGCAACATGGAGGCCTCCACAAGTGGAACTCACCAAGATGAGGAAGTGCAACAAGAAGATCCACCACAACCTCCTTCTCCACCGCCTCAAGACAACACCAACAACAATGAAGAAGAAGAAGAGGAAGATGAAGATGATGAGGAAGCTCAGTCACAACCACAACAAAAGCTATCTCGAGTCCGAGCAAGAGTCAAGAAAAATCATCCCGTGGAACAAATGATCAATGACATCAACTCCGGGAGAATTACTCGCTCTAAAACTCGCTTAGCTAACTTTTGTGAGCATTACTCATTTATCTCTAGTATTGAACCTATGAAGGTAGAAGAAGCACTTGAAGACCCGGATTGGGTGAACGCAATGCACGAAGAGCTACACAACTTCGAGAGGAACAAGGTATGGACTTTGGTAGAGAAGCCCAAGGATGATCAAAACGTCATTGGAACCAAATGGGTGTTTCGGAACAAGCAAGATGAAGATGGACAAGTCATCCGCAACAAGGCTCGTCTCGTAGCTCAAGGTTACACACAAGTCGAAGGTATGGACTATGGTGAGACCTATGCCCCCGTTGCTAGACTTGAGTCCATTCGCATTCTTCTTGCTTATGCCAATCACCATGATATTACTCTCTATCAAATGGATATCAAAAGTGCTTTCCTAAATGGTGAAATTGAGGAGGAAGTATTTGTGAAACAACCTCCCGGATTTGTGAATCCCAAAAATCCTAATCATGTTTACAAGTTGCACAAAGCTCTTTATGGTCTTAAACAAGCTCCTAGAGCTTAGTACAAATGCTTGACTAGCTTTCTTCTTGAAAAAGGCTTTGAGATTGGAAAGATAGATTCAACGCTGTTCACGAAAAGGGTTGATGGTGAACTATTTGTGTGCCAAATATATGTTGATGATATTATCTTTGGTTCAACTAACCCTCATTTTAGCGAGAAGTTTGGAAAGCTCATGTCGGAGAAGTATGAGATGTCCATGATGAGTGAACTCAAATTCTTCCTTGGGTTGCAAATCAAGCAATCTAAGGAGGGTACCTTTGTCTCACAAACAAAGTACACCAAGGATCTCTTCAAGAAGTTCAACATGCAAGAAAGCAAACGTATGAGAACACCCATGCCTACAAGTGGACATAATGACTTGACAAAAGATGGAGAACCCGTTGATCACAAGGTTTACAGATCTATGATTGGTTCTCTACTATATCTTTGTGCTTCTCGTCTTGACATAATGTTGAGTGTATGCATGTGTGCTCGATATCAAGCAGCCCCTAAAGAATGTCATCTTAAATCTGTTAAAAGGATTGTGAGATATTTGATACACACACCAAACTTTGGCATTTGGTATCCTAAGAGGGCCTCTTTCGACCTTGTTGGCTATTCCGACCGGACTATGCCTGTGTGACAGGTTGATAGAAAGTCAACTTCGTGCGTGTCAATTCCTTGGTCGATCCCTTGTATCTTGGTCCTCCAAGAAACAAAATTGATATCATTATCCACCGCCAAGCGAGAATATATTGCTGCTGGTTCGTGTTGTGCTCAATTGCTATGGATGACACAAACGCTTAAGGATTATGGGATACATGTGAGACATGTTCCTTGCTTTGTGACAATGAGAGTGCGATTAAAATTGGACACAATCCAGTGCAACACTCTCGAACGAAACATATTGAAGTTCGTCACCATTTCATTCGTGATCACATTGCCAAAGCTGACATCAATCTTAAGCATGTTCGTACTGACAAACAACTCGCTGATATCTTTACAAAACCTCTTGATGAGAAGGTGTTTTGTCGCTTAAGGAGTGAGTTGAACATCATTGATGCTTCAAACTTGGAGTGAGAACTCCATTGATGCATGCAAGGCATGAGCCTACTTGACTAATCCTTGATATTTCTCTTATGATGGTGATCATATGTCTTGGACACATTTGCCTCCTTGTATTGCATCTAACTCCTTGCAGGTACTTGGATGATCTACATTCCACAAGATTACCACACACTCAAATCATGAGTAATCTTGTCATTGACCAAGTATCTAGCCCTTTGGGATGTTGAGTTCAAGGAACAAAATTCCACATATCCTTTTTGACATCTTATACATCTAGTATTTCACTCTTGTCATCTTGGATATCCTTGAGTATTTCCTTGCTTGCCTAACCCATGTAGGAAGATGAACTACACAAGTGGAAATGGCGCTCCAACTTCACATTCAATGAGCACCTACATCAAGTTAACCTACATGAACAAAGCAACAACAAGCCCAAGGTATGTTCTTCACATCTTTAATGAGCTTTGCTCAAAGTCATGAGTACAAGCAGCTTCATAAGATGTGATCACATCAAATGCTTAATCAAAAATGGCAACCCCATTTTGTGCTTAAACGATGAGTATGACCTATGATCAAATGTTCTCATTTGACTCCTAAGTCAAAATACTCAAACATAGGTGACCTTGTCGCCGACCCTTATCTAGATGAAGTACATATGTTTTGGAGTTTTTCTATTTTCTCTTATGTTCTCTCATTGAGTTTTCTTTAAAAAAAAACTTCATCTAGGAATCTTTTTCATTTCTATTCTTCTGTCTTTGTGAATATTCTTTTGGCTCTGATCAATTCCTCGAAAATCATTCACAAATTCATTGCAAATCCTTTGAAACATTCCTCGCAAAGTGAGTTGAATTATTTCTGTATTTCCTTGGAATTAAACTCGGCGTCACCGCTTTAAATATTTCTGTCTAACCGAAAAGGATCTACCCTAAGTCCCTGACTTTCGGTCCCACCGATCCATCTTAATCCGGTGTCACCGATTTATTTCTTCCAGGATATCATCTTCTGCAGCTCCACTCAATGATTCTCTATGCATGTTCCTTTTGGCCCTAGTTGTGATTCTTAAGGATCCCACTTCTTTCTTTCCATCTTCCCTGACCTTCCTAGTTTGCTGTCCTTTTCGGCACTTGATGTCAAAGGGGGAGAAGACTTAGGGGGAGAAGAGAAGATTTAGGGGGAGAAGAAGAGCAATCTTACCTTAAGGGGGAGAGAATCACATCAAAGCTTTGCCGTGTTTCACATTGGACATTACAATTGGCATTATTCTCATTTGGCATCATTCTTTTGATTTTGCTCTTTCCATCAAACCCCTTGATCTGAGAAAACTCAAAGGGAGAGGAATCTTCACAATTGATATCTTATGGAAAGCAAAATCTCTCAGAGTTCATTGAAAATCTTTTAGTTTCGGAGACATGTTTGCTGATTCAAGCTTGTGCTCAATATGAGACACTCTTTACACATGTCATTCCTGGCTTGGTACTCTTGATGTTCTTGCAGTTGGTTGAAGAAATACTCTTGTGTTATCTAACTTTGTTTTCCCAAGTTTATCTCTTCAGGTACAATGCCAAGGAACCTCAAGGTAAGTATATGCACTTTGCAGAATGTGCATGATGGTGACTTGCTTGTGAATACTTGTTTGCAAGAAATCACCATGCACATATGCATTATCACTCACTTCTTTTCATCTGCTCTGATGCATATAGCCAAGCTGCATGTAGCACATCTTGCTTTTCTCTCTTGTGTGCTTGTGGTAGTCCAAAACCATAATTTATTAAAATCTTGCACACTTGTAGGGGAGCACATGTACTACATGTCTGTCAAAGCTTTCGTGATAATTCTGTCTTTCTTTCAATAAGCTTTGATGTCTTGTTTAGTGTGTTGCCATCAATTACCAAAAGGGGAGATTGAAAGCACATTTGCTCCCGGGTGGTTTTGGTAATTAATGACAACATACTTTGTGGTTGGACTAATGCTTTTATCAAGTATGTTTCAGGAAATTCAATCACATTGGCATGGCAAAAGGATGAAGAGGTGGACCCTCAAAATGCTAAGGCAAGCATTGGCAAAAGCTCAAGACTTCATTTTGGTTTAGTGATCCAAGATCACATTGAGTCCATAGGAAAGCCAATACTATTAAAAGGGATGAGGTTATGATGATGATCTGGTTGCTCAAGTGCTTAGTGATACATCTCCTAAACTATCAGCGACTTTCACTGCCATATACACTCATAAGTAGTCTCGGTCCCACCGATTTTCCAAACTCGGTCACACCGAGATGAACCACCTCAGCCATAAGCCAAACCCTAGAAAACTCGGATCTTCCGATTCTGAACTCGGTCTCACCGAAACTTGAGTTGCCAAGCTTCTGTAACCTTCTGTCATCAAATCGGTGTCACCGAGATGATGAAGTCGGTCCCACCGAGATTGGCATGCTCTTGTCATTGCACGAATCGGACTAACCGAGATTGTATTTTCGGTCCCACCGAAAATCCCAACGTTCACATTATTTGAACTTTCGGTCTCACCGAGTTGTCAACTTCGGTCCCACCGAGATTGCTCAAATGTGTGTAACGGTTGGATTTTGTGTGGAGGCTATAAATACCCTCCACCCCTCTTCATTCGTGGAGAGAGCCATCGAAACAACTACCACTCCTACCTTACATTTCTGAGAAGAGAACTACCTACCCTTGTGTTGAGATCAAGTTGCCCCACTCCCACCATATGAAGCTTGATCTCTAGCCTTCCCAAGTTGCTTTCCACTCAATCCTTTCTTCCACCACATCCAAATCAGTGAGGAGAGTTGAGTGTTGGGGAGATTATCATTTGAAGCACAAGAGCAAGGAGTTCATCATCATCTACACCATCTATTACCTTTTGGAGGTGGTGCCTCCTAGATTGGTTAGGTGTCGCTTGGGAGCCTCCGTCGAGATGTGGAGTTGAACCAAGAAGTTTGTAAGGGCAAGGAGATCGCCTACTTCGTGAAGATCTACCCCGAGTAAGGCTAGCCCTCCGTGGGCGTAGGCCATGATGGAATAGACAAGGTTGCTTCTTCGTGGACCCTTCGTGGGTGGAGCCCTCCGTGGACTCTCGCAGCCGTTACCCTCCGTGGGTTGAAGTCTCCATCAACGTGGAAGTATGATAGCACCACCTATCGGAACCACGAGAAAAATCACCGCGTCTCCAAATTGCGTTTGATCTTCTCCACTTCTCTTTACTACTTGTGCAATTTACTTTCCGCTGCCCATACTCTAGAATTGCATGTGTAGTGTGCTACTTGACTTGTGTGTTATGCAAAATCTGCCAAAATCTGTCCTTGATAAAAGACAGAATTTTTATCTTGTTGAGTAGTCTAATCACCCCCCTCTAGACACTCTCACCTTCTTCGATCCCTCAATTGGTATCAGAGCATTGGTCTCCATTGCTTTGGTTTACACACCATTGGAGGAAGATGGGCGTGTCTCACGTTTGGGAGTGTTAGCCATAGAGTGCCTATTCTTAATGGAGTGTCCTATAACTCGTGGAGGATTGAAATGCTTATTATCTTTAAGACATACAACTTATGCAAATATGTTGAAACCCCTATGTGCCTCCATTTGACCCCTTGCACCCTACCATGGATGAAGAGCTTGATTTGCTTCAGTAACCTTAGAACTGTAAATCTTATCATTAGAGGGTTACCCGATAACTTGCTTAAGCTCGTTACAAACTTTGAGTGCGCCTATGCTATGTGGAAGTTCTTGGAAGAACTTTATCCGGACTACTCTTTGAGAGGTCTTGATGAAATTCTATACAAGACTATTGAATTTGATATGATGCGCCCCAATGATCCCAACTTTGATAAATGCTTCTTTGAGCTTCGTGATCTTATGAAAAAGAAGGGTGATCCCGGTCTTATCAATGTTCTAATTAGAAATGCTCTTGTATTGCATTCCGATGATTATTGTCACATTGACAAAACTAATGCAAGTAGTTATCAAATTGACCTAGGTGTTGATGATGAACAATCTATGGGTCAATATGATGATGAGCATGAGCATGATGATGATTACTCGATTCGGACACCGAGCTAGGCAAGATCATGAAGAGTCTCAATCTTATGGCAAATCTGAGAGACTACATATCCGGTGGAAAAGAGTGGATTCTTGATAGTGGATGCACCGACCACATGACCGGAGACGAAGACATGTTTCGAGAGCTTGCAAAGAACGATGGTCCACGCAAGTATGTGACTTTTGGAGACAACTCCAAGGGTAAGGTACTTGGCCTTGGTAAGGTGGCCATATCTCATGATAGCTCTATTCAAAATGTCATGCTTGTAGAATCACTTGGATACAATTTACTTTCCATGTCTAGATTAGCTGACTTTGGTTTCAATGTGCTATTCACCGAAGTAGATTGCCAAGTCTTTCGTCGTGACAATCATAACATGGTGTTTACCGGTATCCGTAGAGGTGATCTATATATTGTTGACTTCACTAAGAAAGCCCAACCTAGAGCTTGCTTCATTGCTAAATCCGCTAAAGGTTGGTTATGGCATAGAAGGCTTGGACATGTTGGTATGCGTAATCTAGACAAGCTTTTCAAAGGTGATCATATTCTTGGCGTCAAAGATGTTTTCTTTGACAAAGATAGACTTTGTAGTGCTTGTCAGGCAGGCAAACAAGTAGGTGGAAGTCATCCCGTGAAGAACATCATGACCACAAGGAGACCGCTTGAGCTTCTTCATATGGATCTCTTCGGTCCCAATGCTTACAAAAGCCTTGGTGGTAACTCCTTTGGTCTAGTTATAGTTGATGATTATTCCAGATTTACGTGGGTATTTTTCCTTGATGACAAATCGCAGGTTCAGAAAATCTTCAAAACCTTTGCGAAAGGCCCAAAATCAATTTGAGGTGAAGATCAAGAAAGTTCGGAGGACAATGGAGCGGAGTTCAAGAACGCCAATGTAGACTCTTTTCTCGATGAGGAAGGGATTCTACATGAGTTCTCGGCTACGTACACTCCTCAACAAAATGGAGTTGTTGAGAGGAAGAACCGAACGCTCATAGAGATGGCGAGAATGATGCTTGATGAATACAAGACATCGAAGCATTTTTGGGGGGAGCGGTCGAGACAGCTTGTCATGCTATCAACAGGCTTTATCTTCATAAGCTCCTCGGCAAGACATCATACGAGCTCCTCACCGGTAACAAACCCCAAGTGGGATACTTTCGTGTCTTTGGTTCGAAATGCTATATCCTTGATAAGCATCGTCGGTCTAAATTTGCTCCTAAAACTCATGAAGGCTTTTTTCTTGGTTATGGATCAAACTCCCACACCTACCGTGTCTACAATAATTTCACCTGAAAGGTTGAAGAGACGGTAGACGTGAAGTTTGATGAATCTAATGGCTCGCAAGTAGAGCAAATGCCTATTGATGTAGGAGACAAGGACCCATCGGAAGCCATCCAAGATTTATCTATTGGAAAGATCCGTCCCATGGAAGTGAAGGAGAGTACCTCATCTACATATGTGGAGCCCCCTACCTCACGGCGAGATGAACCTCAAGGCAACATGGAGGCCTCCACAAGTGGAACTCACCAAGATGAGGAAGTGCAACAAGAAGATCCACCACAACCTCCTTCTCCACCGCCTCAAGACAACACCAACAACAATGAAGAAGAAGAAGAGGAAGATGAAGATGATGAGGAAGCTCAGTCACAACCACAACAAAAGCTATCTCGAGTCCGAGCAAGAGTCAAGAAAAATCATCTCGTGGAACAAATGATCAATGACATCAACTCCGGGAGAATTACTCGCTCTAAAACTCGCTTAGCTAACTTTTGTGAGCATTACTCATTTATCTCTAGTATTGAACCTATGAAGGTAGAAGAAGCACTTGAAGACCCGGATTGGGTGAACGCTATGCACGAAGAGCTACACAACTTCGAGAGGAACAAGGTATGGACTTTGGTAGAGAAGCCCAAGGATGATCAAAACGTCATTGGAACCAAATGGGTGTTTCGGAACAAGCAAGATGAAGATGGACAAGTCATCCGCAACAAGGCTCGTCTCGTAGCTCAAGGTTACACACAAGTCGAAGGTATGGACTATGGTGAGACCTATGCCCCCGTTGCTAGACTTGAGTCCATTCGCATTCTTCTTGCTTATGCCAATCACCATGATATTACTCTCTATCAAATGGATATCAAAAGTGCTTTCCTAAATGGTGAAATTGAGGAGGAAGTATTTGTGAAACAACCTCCCGGATTTGTGAATCCCAAAAGCTTAATCATGTTTACAAGTTGCACAAAGCTCTTTATGGTCTTAAACAAGCTCCTAGAGCTTAGTACAAATGCTTGACTAGCTTTCTTCTTGAAAAAGGCTTTGAGATTGGAAAGATAGATTCAACGCTGTTCACGAAAAGGGTTGATGGTGAACTATTTGTGTGCCAAATATATGTTGATGATATTATCTTTGGTTCAACTAACCCTCATTTTAGCGAGAAGTTTGGAAAGCTCATGTCGGAGAAGTATGAGATGTCCATGATGAGTGAACTCAAATTCTTCCTTGGGTTGCAAATCAAGCAATCTAAGGAGGGTACCTTTGTCTCACAAACAAAGTACACCAAGGATCTCTTCAAGAAGTTCAACATGCAAGAAAGCAAAGGTATGAGAACACCCATGCCTACAAGTGGACATAATGACTTGACAAAAGATGGAGAACCCGTGATCAAAAGGTTTACAGATCTATGATTGGTTCTCTACTATATCTTTGTGCTTCTCGTCCTGACATAATGTTGAGTGTATGCATGTGTGCTCGATATCAAGCAGCCCCTAAAGAATGTCATCTTAAATCTGTTAAAAGGATTGTGAGATATTTGATACACACACCAAACTTTGGCATTTGGTATCCTAAGAGGGCCTCTTTCGACCTTGTTGGCTATTCCGACCGGACTATGCCATGTGATGGGTTGATAGAAAGTCAACTTCGGTGCGTGTCAATTCCTTGGTCGATCCCTTGTATCTTGGTCCTCCAAGAAACAAAATTCGTATCATTATCCACCGCCAAGCGAATATATTGCTGCTGGTTCGTGTTGTGCTCAATTGCTATGGATGACACAAATGCTTAAGGATTATGGGATACATGTGAGACATGTTCCCTTGCTTTGTGACAATGAGAGTGCGATTAAAATTGGACACAATCCAGTGCAACACTCTCGAACGAAACATATTGAAGTTCGTCACCATTTCATTCGTGATCACATTGCCAAAGCTGACATCAATCTTAAGCATGTTCGTACTGACAAACAACTCGCTGATATCTTTACAAAACCTCTTGATGAGAAGGTGTTTTGTCGCTTAAGGAGTGAGTTGAACATCATTGATGCTTCAAACTTGGAGTGAGAACTCCATTGATGCATGCAAGGCATGAGCCTACTTGACTAATCCTTGATATTTCTCTTATGATGGTGATCATATGTCTTGGACACATTTGCCTCCTTGTATTGCATCTAACTCCTTGCGGTACTTGGATGATCTACATTCCACAAGATTACCACACACTCAAATCATGAGTAATCTTGTCATTGACCAAGTATCTAGCCCTTTGGGATGTTGAGTTCAAGGAACAAAATTCCACATATCCTTTTTGACATCTTATACATCTAGTATTTCACTCTTGTCATCTTGGATATCCTTGAGTATTTCCTTGCTTGCCTAACCCATGTAGGAAGATGAACTACACAAGTGGAAATGGCGCTCCAACTTCACATTCAATGAGCACCTACATCAAGTTCACCTACATGAACAAAGCAACAACAAGCCCAAGGTATGTTCTTCACATCTTTAAGGAGCTTTGCTCAAAGTCATGAGTACAAGCAGCTTCATAAGATGTGATCACATCAAATGCTTAATCGAAAAATGGCAACCCCATTTTGTGCTTAAACGATGAGTATGACCTATGATCAAATGTTCTCATTTGACTCCTAAGTCAAAATACTCAAACATAGGTGACCTTGTCGCCGACCCTTATCTAGATGAAGTACATATGTTTTGGAGTTTTTCTATTTTCTCTTATGTTCTCTCATTGAGTTTTCTTTAAAAAAAACTTCATCTAGGAATCTTTTTCATCTCTATTTTTCTGTCTTTGTGAATAATCTTCTGGCTCTGATCAATTCCTCGAAAATCATTCACAAATTCATTGCAAATCCTTTGAAACATTCCTTGCAAAGTGAGCTGAATTATTTCTGTATTTCCTTGGAATTAAACTCGGCGTCACCGATTTAAATATTTCGGTCTAACCGAAAAGGATCTACCCTAATTCCCTGACTTTCGGTCCCACCGATCCATCTTAATCCGGTGTCACCGATTTATTTCTTCCAGGATATCATCTTCTGCAGCTCCACTCAATGATTCTCTATGCATGTTCCTTTTTGCCCTGTTGTGATTCTTAAGGATCCCACTTCTTTCTTTCCATCTTCCCTGACCTTCCTAGTTTGCTGTCCTTTTCGGCACTTGATGTCAAAGGGGGAGAAGACTTAGGGGGAGAAGAGAAGATTTAGGGGGAGAAGAAGAGCAATCTTACCTTAAGGGGGAGAGAATCACATCAAAGCTTTGCCGTGTTTCACATTGGACATTACAATTGGCATTATTCTCATTTGGCATCATTCTTTTGATTTTGCTCTTTCCATCAAACCCCTTGATCTGAGAAAACTCAAAGGGAGAGGAATCTTCACAATTGATATCTTATGGAAAGCAAAATCTCTCAGAGTTCATTGAAAATCTTTTAGTTTCGGAGACATGTTTGCTGATTCAAGCTTGTGCTCAATATGAGACACTCTTTACACATGTCATTCCTGGCTTGGTACTCTTGAAGTTCTTGCAGTTGGTTGAAGAAATACTCTTGTGTTATCTAACCTTGTTTTCCCAAGTTTATCTCTTCAGGTACAATGCCAAGGAACCTCAAGGTAAGTATATGCACTTTGCAGAATGTGCATGATGGTGACTTGCTTGTGAATACTTGTTTGCAAGAAATCACCATGCACATATGCATTATCACTCACTTCTTTTCATCTGCTCTGATGCATATAGCCAAGCTGCATGTAGCACATCTTGCTTTTCTCTCTTGTGTGCTTGTGGTAGTCCAAAACCATAATTTATGAAAATCCTGCACACTTGTAGGGGGAGCCTGTGTACTATATGTCTGTCAAAGCTTTCGTGATAATTCTGTCTTTCTTTCAATAAGCTTTGATGTCTTGTTTAGTGTGTTGCCATCAATTACCAAAAAGGGGGAGATTGAAAGCACATTTGCTCCCCGGGTGGTTTTGGTAATTAATGACAACATACTTTGTGGTTGGACTAATGCTTTTATCAAGTATGTTTCAGGAAATTCAATCACATTGGCATGGCAAAAGGAGTGACGAGGTGGACCCCTCAAAATGCTAAGGCAAGCATTGGCAAAAGCTCAAGACTTCATTTTTGGTTTAGTGATCCAAGATCACATTGAGTCCATAGGAAAGCCAATACTATTAAAAGGGGATGAGGTTATGATGATGATCTGGTTGCTCAAGTGCTTAGTGATACATCTCCTAAACTATCAGCGACTTTCACTGCCATATACACTCATAAGTAGTCTCGGTCCCACCGATTTTCCAAACTCAGTCACACCGAGATGAACCACCTCAGCCATAAGCCAAACCCTAGAAAACTCGGATTTTCCGATTCAGAACTCGGTCTCACCGAAACTTGAGTTGCCAAGCTTCTGTAACCTTCTGTCATCAAATCGGTGTCACCGAGATGATGAAGTCGGTCCCACCGAGATTGGCATGCTCTTGTCATTGCACGAATCGGACTAACCGAGATTGTATTTTCGGTCCCACCGAAAATCCCAACGTTCACATTATTTGAACTTTCGGTCTCACCGAGTTGTCAACTTCGGTCCCACCGAGATTGCTCAAATGTGTGTAACGGTTGGATTTTGTGTGGAGGCTATAAATACCCCTCCACCCCCTCTTCATTCGTGGAGAGAGCCATCAGAAAGAACTACCACTCCTACCTTACATTTCTGAGAAGAGAACTACCTACCCTTGTGTTGAGATCAAGTTGCCCCACTCCCACCATATGAAGCTTGATCTCTAGCCTTCCCAAGTTGCTTTCCACTCAATCCTTTCTTCCACCACAGCCAAATCAGTGAGGAGAGTTGAGTGTTGGGGAGATTATCATTTGAAGCACAAGAGCAAGGAGTTCATCATCATCTACACCATCTATTACCTTTTGGAGGGTGGTGCCTCCTAGATTGGTTAGGTGTCGCTTGGGAGCCTCCGTCGAGATGTGGAGTTGAACCAAGAAGTTTGTAAGGGCAAGGAGATCGCCTACTTCGTGAAGATCTACCCGAGTAAGGCTAGCCCTCCGTGGGCGTGAGGCCATGATGGAATAGACAAGGTTGCTTCTTCGTGGACCCTTCGTGGGTGGAGCCCTCCGTGGACTCTCGCAGCCGTTACCCTCCGTGGGTTGAAGTCTCCATCAACGTGGAAGTACGATAGCACCACCTATCGGAACCACGAGGAAAATCACCGCGTCTCCAAATTGCGTTTGATCTTCTCCACTTCTCTTTACTACTTGTGCAATTTACTTTCCGCTGCCCATAATCTAGAATTGCATGTGTAGTGTGCTACTTGACTTGTGTGTTATGCAAAATCTGCCAAAATCTGTCCTTGATAAAAGACAAAATTTTTATCTTGTTGAGTAGTCTAATCACCCCCCCCCCCTCTAGACACTCTCACCTTCTTCGATCCCTCAGTGCGCTTCGACACATTTCTTAATAAACAATGCATAGCACTAGTCTATTATCGCATTCTATATTCTTATATATATATATATACATATATATATATGTGTGTGTGTGTGTGTGTGTGTTTAATCTCTCTCTCTCTCTCTCTCTCTCTCTCTCTCGTGCACGCAATCTTAAGATATCACGATCTTGATGTATCATGGGCTTTGTTAACGTAGATGGATCATATGATGTTTCTCCCCTCTCTACTCTTGTTGTGATGAATTGAGTCTTTACCCTTTGAAGTTTTGTCTTCGTGGATTAAATGTTCAGATCTGAGAACACATGATATATGTCTTCCATATGAATACTCGTGGTGACAATGGGGTACTATTTTGGTTCTCTTGATATATGTTCTGGCACTCAACTTGCGGATTCCCGAAGTGATACTGGGGTAGTCTACGCATAGGGGTTGATGCACATTTTTATTATCTTCTCTCCGATAGAAACTCTGGGGTCACCTTGTAGTTTTTTGTGTGGATTGAACATTATGAATATGAAATTGTTTGATACATACCGTATAATTAACTCACGAGTACTCGCGGTGATATTGGGGTATCTAGGTGACATTAGAGTTGGTTGATATGTATCATATGGTGTTATTTTAGTATGAACTCTTGATTAGATCGATCGGAATGAATAGCTTGCTGTTATTTTAGTATGAACTCTAGGATAGATTGATCGGAAAGGATAGATTTTAGGTGGTTTCGTACCCTATACAAACAATTTCTATCTTTTCTTCTCTGCTAATAGGAACTCGGGAGTGATTCTTTATTACACTTTGAGGGATAATCATATCATCCAACTATGTTAGCATTGTTGAGAGATTGCACTAGTGAAAGTTTGCACCCTAGGGCTCATTTTCCATCATTGCAATACCGTTTGTGCTCCGTTTTACTATTTACTACCTTGCTGTTTTTTATTGTTCGAACTACAAAAACTCATATCTACTATCCATACTACACTTTTATCACCATCTCTTTGCCGAACTAGTGCACCTATAAAATTTTCCATTGTATTGGGTGTGTTTGGGACACAAGAGTTTTCTGGTATTTGATTGCAGGGTTGCTTGAGAGAGACTAGCTTCATCCTACGACTCCCATGGATCGATAAACCTTAGGTCATCCACTTGAGGGAAAATTGCTACCATCCTACAAAACTCTGCCCTTGGAGGCCCAACACGAGTCTACTAGAATAAAGTTGCATAGTAGACATCAAGCTTTTTTCTGGCGCCTTTGCCAGGGAGGTTAGGTAAGCGGCACTCACATCCCGTCAGCGAAGCTCTTTTCTGGCGCCGTTGCCGGGGAGGTGAGTGCTTGAAGGTATATCTTTTGATCTTGCAATCAAATCTTTTAGTTTCTTGTTTCATCAATAGTTTGGTTTATAAAAAGAAAACTACAAAAAAGGGAATTGAGGTTGCATCATATTATTGATCATCTTTATAGTATCTTTCTTGAAAATGATGGATCGGGAAATTGTGCTCAATTGTTAGAAGAAGAAGTCAATAAAATGTTTGGCACAAAATATTTGAATGATGAGCATGATTGCAATGTTGTTAGTATGAATTCTTTGAATATCCATAATGTTAATGATGATTTCATTGGTCATGATAATGATGTCTCCTATGAGAATGTCAAGTTTTGTGGAGTGAATTGGGAGTGCAAAGAACACCAAAAAGGGAATCTAGATTTTGTACGAAGCATAAATATTTAGAAAAAAAAGTTGCAAGAGAGGCTAGGTGATTTGTGCTGAAAGATTTAATTTTTTCCGCCATCCTTGTGAACTTTGCAATGAACGTGGTCATTTAAATCTCCAATGCTATTTGTTTCATGATCAAATCATGTCCAAAAATTGTGATAATTTGAGTACCCTTGAGCATCATAAAGAGCTTAGTCTTATTTTTGGGTATGAAGAAATGAAACGTATAACTAAGGGTATTCCAAAATTTAATCTCAATAGATTTCTTGATTTCGATATAGAGGAAATTTATATATTTTTTGCGGTAAATTGCATTGAGAATCCTTCTACTGCCAACTATCTAAAGACAAGAAAACAAATAGAGTATGAAGAGAGTACTAATGAAAGGGAAAATATTTCCCAATACCCTCCTAGTGTTTATTATGATGAATCAGGTAACGAGGGGGGGCTTCCTATCCAATCAATCTCTTCAACAAGAAGCTCTAACACACGTGAGGTGGTGAAGAAGAAGAAGAAAAGAAGAAAAAGTAGAGGTAAAAATGTAACTCTCCCAAGTAATATTTCTCCTATCACCATTGTACCTCATGAAAGTGAATCAAATATGTTGATGGAGGATGATGATATTGAGTATGATTTTGTGATGCCTACTACTTGTTGTGATGATTATGATTGGGAAGACAATGTCGCTTATTATATTTTAAATCTTTTTGGCAATTTCTTGGAAGAATATGATAATAATGTTTACTATACTATTGGTACCATTCATGCTATTGATAAGAAAAATTATGATGATATGCAAAACCACAGGCTTGGGGATGCTATGTTTGATGACTATGAAATGTTTGAAGATTTATTTGCTGAACATAAAGCTTGTCCTAAGCTTAGGGATGCTATGCATAATGAATATGATCCTTTTATTACTTCTACTTTCGATTAAAAAAATTATGATGATAGCATGCCTCCTATTTATGATGATTACAATGATTAAAGTGGGTTTGGAAGAGTGTCAACTCTAGGTAGTAGTAATCCCATTATTTTGGAGGGTGTTGAATCTTATTACAATATTGATGAAAGTGGATTTGGACAGGTCATGACTTTATTTAGTGATGCATCCACTATTTTGGAAGAGGTTTCAATTGACTATGGCAATAATGTTGCTATCTACGATGATTATTATGATGACATGTATGCCATAAAGAATAATAAATCTTCTATGCTTGTGCTTGACGAAAATAATGTTTTATGTGATGGTTATATTGATGAATCTATTCATTATGCTACTGAAAATTATTATGAGAGAGGAACTTATGATTCATGATGGTCTTGTTATGTTTCAGTTCTTATCTTTTATGCGAGCATCATTGAACTCATCATGCCTAGCAAAAAGGCATTAAAGAAAAGCGCTTGTTGGGAGGCAATCCAATAAGTTTACCTACTGTTTTTGTGTGTTAACATGATTATGCTATTGTATTAATCATGTCTTATAGCTTTTGTTTCAATAAAGTACCAAGTAAAGCCTTTGGGGTAATGTGGATGATAGTTGACTTGAATCTATGCAAAAACAGAAACTTTTGCCCTCAGTACAGGAATTTTGAAAAATCACTGGAACGTGCTTTTGATCTGAAATTTTTACGGGTGATAGATATACAAATTTCTCACGTTTTCCTAATTTTCAGAATTTTTGGAGTAGTAGAAGTATGGTTGGAGTACAGATTACTACAGACTGTTCTGTTTTTGACAGATTCTGTTTTTAATGCATAGTTTGCTTGTTTCCTAGTTTCTATGGCTTATATTGATCAATATAAATTTTAGAAATTATATGCTACAGTAGGAATTGTGTGGAAACAATTACGAATCTTGTTTTTGAAAGTTCCAAAGTGAATAGTTTTCTCTTTATCATACTAACCTATCTCACGAAACTCTGTTAAGTTTTGTGCAATTGAAGTTTTCATGTTTTGGGTGAGATATCGATATGAGGAGAATAAGGAGTGACAAGACCCTAAGCTTGGGGATGCCCGGGGCACCCTAAGGTAATATTCAAGGAAGATCCAAGAACCTAAACTTGGGGATACTCGGAAGGCATCCCCTCTTTCGTCTCCCCTCTTTCGTCTTCAACATTATCGATAACCTCACTTCGAGCTATGTTTTCATCCGTCACATGATATGAGTTTTACTTGGAGCGTCATTTTATTTTGCTAGGATTTGCTTGCTGTGATTTAAAATAATATTTTGCATCTTTTACTACAATAAAAGTGGCAAGGATAGCCTTTACCATGCTTATTTTGCAAGTCTACATGTTACTGTTTCAAAATAGAAAGTTTATCGTTGTTGCAAAATTTCCCGAGAAAAGTTAGAATGTGACAAAATGTTGAAACTTTTTGCAAAATAAGCTCTGATAAATTTTCTACAGTGTGGGAAAGTTTCATAATTGTTGGAGTTAGGGAAGTATGATGAATCTTGCATTCTTTACACACTGTACTGTTTTGGCATATTGCTGTTATGGTTGCATTGTTTGCATATGTTTGCTTGTTTAATGATTCTATTTGAGGAAAGGACTATTAAATATGCGGAAGCATTTAGTATGAAATGTTGAATAATAATTTTAGTGATTTGCTACAGTAGAGAATGATAAGGTTTTGCATTGATTTATAGTAACTTCTCTAACGAGTTCTTGTTGAGTTTTGTGTGGATGAAGTTTTGAGATTTAGGGAAACCGTGATATAAGAGGAATTAAGGAGACACAAAAGCTGAAGCTTGGGGATGCCCAAGGCATCACAAGTTAATATTCCAAGAAGTCTCAAGCATCTAAGCTTGGGGATGCCCCGGTAGGCATCCCACCTTTCTTCTTCAACAATTATCGGTTAGTATCGGTTGAGCCTAACTGGTTGCTTCTTCACATGAGTTGTGCTATTCTTGGAATGTCATTTTGTTTTGTTTTTCTCGCGGTTTTAATAAGATACTTAGATCTGAATGTTTTAAATAAAAGAGAGTCCTCAAATAGATACCCATTTACATAAATATTCGCATGATCTTCACTTATATCTTGTTGGAGTAGTTTGGCATTTACTCTTGTGCTTCACTTAGATCCTATGAGTAAATTGTTGAATAAATTGAATGTAATGAAGTTGAAACTATATTTTCATATCGTGCCTAGTGGTAGCTTCACATGTTGGGGAACGTAGTAATTTCAAAAAAAATTCCTACGCACACACAAGATCATGGTGATGCATAGCAACGAGAGGGGAGAGTGTTGTCTTTGTACCCTCGTAGACCGAAGCGGATGAGTTGACGCAACGTAGAGGAAGTAGTCGTACGTCTTCCCGGTTCAACCGATCCAAGCACCGTTACTCCGGCACCTCCGAGTTCTTGGCACACGTTCTTGGTGAGGAGTTCCATCAGCACCACGGCGTGGTGAAGATCTTGATGTTCTACCGTCGCAGGGCTTGGCCTAAGCACCGCTACAATATGACCAAGGTGGAATATGGTGGAGGGGGGCACCGCACACGGCTAAGGAACGATCACGAAGATCAACTTGTGTGTCTATGGGGTGCCCCCTGCCCCCGTATATAAAGGAGTGGAGGAGGGGAGGGCCGGCCCTCTCTATGGCGCACCTAGGGGAGTCCTACTCCCACCGGGAGTAGGATTCCCCCTTTCCTAGTCCAACTAGGGGTCCTTCCATGTAGTAGGAGTAGGAGACAAGGAAGGGGAAAGGAGAAGGGAAGGAAGGAAGGGGGCGCAGCCCCTCCCCCTAGTCCAATTCGGACTAGGCCTTGGGGGGGGGGGCGCGGCCTGCCCTAGGAAGCCCCTCTTTCTTTCCAGTATGGCCCAATAAGGCCCAATACTTCTCCCCCGTATTCCCGTAACTCCCCGGTACTCCAAAAAATACCCGAACCACTCAGAACCTTTCCGATGTCCGAATATAGTCGTCCAATATATTGATCTTTACGTCTCGACCATTTCGAGACTCCTCGTCATGTCCCCGATCTCATCCGGGACTCCGAACTCCTTCGGTACATCAAAACTCATAAACTCATAATATAACTGTCATCGAAACCTTAAGCGTGCGGACCCTACGGTTCGAGAACAATGTAGACATGACCGAGACACGTCTCCGGTCAATAACCAATAGCGGAACCTGGATGCTCATATTGGCTCCTACATATTCTGCGAAGATATTTATCGGTCAGACCGCATAACAACATACGTTGTTCCCTTTGTCATCGGTATGTTACTTGCCCGAGATTCGATCGTCGGTATCCTATACCTAGTTCAATCTCGTTACCGGCAAGTCTCTTTACTCGTTCTGTAATACATCATCTCACAGCTAACTCATTAGTTGCAATGCTTGCAAGGCTTATGTGATGTGCATTACCGAGAGGGCCCAGAGATACCTCTCCGACATTCAGAGTGACAAATCCTAATCTCGAAATACGCCAACCCAATAAGTACCTTCGGAGACACCTGTAGAGCACCTTTATAATCACCCAGTTACATTGTGACGTTTGGTAGCACACAAAGTGTTCCTCCGGCAAACGGGAGTTGCATAATCTCATAGTCATAGGAACATGTATAAGTCATGAAGAAAGCAATAGCAACATACTAAACGATCGGGTGCTAAGCTAATGGAATGGGTCATGTCAATCAGATCATTCATCTAAGGATGTGATCCCGTTAATTAAATAACAACTCTTTGTCCATGGTTAGGAAACATAACCATCTCTGATTAACGAGCTAGTCAAGTAGAGGCATACTGGTGACACTCTGTTTGTCTATGTATTCACACATGTATTATGTTTCCGGTTAATACAATTCTAGCATGAATAATAAACATTTATCATGAAATAAGGAAATAAATAATAACTTTATTATTGCCTCTAGGGCATATTTCCTTCAGTATCCCACTTGCACTAGAGTCAATAATCTAGTTCACATTGCCATGTGATTTAACAGCAACAGTTCACATCATCATGTGATTAACGCCCATAGTTCACATCGATATGTGATCAACACCCAAAGGGTTTACTAGAGTCAGTAATCTAGTTCACATCGCTATGTGATTAACACCCAAAGAGTACTAAGGTGTGATCATGCTTTGCTTGTGAGATAATTTTAGTCAACGGGTCTGTCATATTCAGATCTGTAAGTATTTTTGCAAATTTCTATGTCTACAATGCTCTGCACAGAGCTACTTTAGCTAATTGCTCCCACTTTCAATATGTATCTAGATTGAGACTTAAAGTCATCCAGATCGGTGTCAAAACTTGCATCAACGTAACTCTTTACGACGAACCTTTTTGTCACGTCCATAATCGAGAAACATATCCTTATTCCACTAAGGATGATTTTGACCGCTATCCAGTGATCTACTCCTAGATCACTATTGTACTCCCTTGCCAAAATTAGTGTAGGGTATACAATAGATCTGGTACACAGCATGGCATACTTTATAGAACCTATGGCCAAGGCATAGGGAATGACTTTCATTCTCTTTCTATCTTCTGCCGTGGTCGGGTTTTGAGTCTTACTCAATTTCACACATTGTAACACAGGCAAGAACTCTTTCTTTGACTGTTCTATTTTGAACTACTTCAAAATCTTGTCAAGGTATGTACTCATTGAAAAAACTTATCAAGCGTCTCGATCTATCTCTATAGATCTTGATGCTCAATATGTAAGCAGCTTCACCGAGGTCTTTGTTTAAAAAAACTCCTTTCAAACACTCCTTTTTGCTTTGCAGAATAATTCTACATTATTTCCGATCAACAATATGTCATTCACATATACTTATCAGAAATGTTGTGGTGCTCCCACTCACTTTCTTGTAAATACAGGCTTCACCGCAAGTCTGTATAAAACTATATGCTTTGATCAACTCATCAAAGCGTATATTCCAACTACGAGATGCTTGCACCAGTCCATAGATGGATCGCTGGAGCTTGCACATTTTGTTAACACCTTTAGGATTGACAAAAACTGTCTGGTTGCATCATACACAACTCTTCTTTAATAAATCCATTAAGGAATGCAGTTTTGTTTATCCATTTGCCAGATTTCATAAAATGCGGCAATTGCTAACATGATTCTGACAGACTTAAGCATATATACGAGTGAGAAACTCTCATCGTAGTCAACAGCTTGAACTTGTCGAAAACCTTTTGCGACAATTCTAGCTTTGTAGATAGTAACACTAATATCAGCGTCCGTCTTCCTCTTGAAGATCCATTTATTTTCTATGGCTTGCCGATCATCGGGCAAATCCATCAAAGTCCATACTTTGTTTTCATACATGGATCATATCTCAGATTTCATGGCCTCAAACCATTTCGCGGAATCTGGGCTCATCATCGCTTCCTCATAGTTCGCAAGTTCATCATGGTCTAGTAACATGACTTCCAGAACAGGATTACCGTACCACTCTGGTGCGGATCTCACTCTGGTTTACCTACGAGATTCGGTAGTAACTTGATCTAAAGTTACATGATCATCATCATTAGCTTCCTCACTAATTGGTGTAGTAGTCACAAGAACAGATTTCTGTGATGAACTTTCCAATAAGGGAGAATGTACAATTACCTTATCAAGTTTTCTACTTTCCTCGCACTCACTTCTTTTGAGAGAAACTCCTTCTCTAGAAAGGATCCATTCTCAGCAAGGAATGTCTTGCCTTCGAATTTGTGATAGAAGGTGTACCCAACAGTCTCCTTTGGGTATCCTATGAAGACATATTTCTCCGATTTGGGTTTGAGCTTATTAGGATGAAACCTTTTCATATAAGCATCACAATCCCAAACTTTAAGAAATGACAACTTTGGTTTCTTGCCAAACCACAGTTCATATTGTGTCGTCTCAACGGACTTTAGATGGTGCCCCCTTTTTAACGTGAATTCTGCTGTCTCTAATGCATAACCCCAAAACTATAGTGGTAAATCGGTAAGAAACATCATAGATTGCACTATATCCAATAAAGTACGGTTATGACATTCGGACACACCATTATGCTGTGGTGTTCCAGGTGGCATGAATTTGTGAAACTATTCCACATTGTTTTAATTGAAGACCAAACTCGTAACTCAAATATTTGTCTCCGCGATCAGATCGTAGAAACTTTATTTTCTTGTCACGATGATTTTCCACTTCACTCTGAAATTCTTTGAACTTTTCAAACGTTTCACACTTGTGTTTCATCAAGTAGATATACCCATATCTGCTCAAATCATCTGTGAAGGTTAGAAAATAATGATACCCGCTGCAAGCCTTAATATTCATTGGACCACATACATCAGTATGTATGATTTCCAACAAATCTGTTGCTTGCTCCATTGTTCCGGAGAACGGCGTTTTAGTCATCTTGCCCATGAGGCATGGTTCGCAAGCATCAAGTGATTCATAATCAAGTGATTCCAAAAGCCCATCAGCATGGAATTTCTTCATGCGCTTTACACCAATATGACCTAAACGGCAGTGCCACAAATAAGTTGCACTATCATTATTAACTTTGCATCTTTTTGTTTCAATATTATGAATATGTGTATCACTACGATCGAGATCCAATGAACTATTTTTATTGGGTGTGTAACCATATGAGGTTTTATTCATGTAAACAGAACAACAATTTATTCTCTTACTTAAATGAATAACCGTATTACAATAAACATGATCAAATCATATTCATGCTCAACGCAAACACCAAATAACACTTATTTAGGTTCAACACTAATCCCGAAAGTATAGGGAGTGTCCGATGATGATCATATCAATCTTGGAACCACTTCCAACACACATCGTCACTTCACCCTTAACTAGTCTCTGTTTATTCTGCAACTCCCGTTTCGAGTTACTAATCTTAGCAACTGAACTAGTATCAAATACCGAGGGGTTTGCTATGAACGCTAGTAAAATACACATCAATAATCTGTATATCAAATATACCTTTGTTCACTTTGCCATCCTTCTTATCTGCCAAATACTTGGGGTAGTTCTGCTTCCAGTGATCAGTTCCATTGCAGCAAAAGCACTTAGTCTCAGGCTTAGGTCCAGACTTGGGCTTCTTCACTTGAGTAGCAACTTGTTTGCTGTTTTTCTTGAAGTTCCCCCTTTTCCTTTTGCCCCTTTCTTGAAACTAGTGATCTTGTCAACCATCAACACTTGATGCTCTTTCTTGATTTCTACCTTCATCGATTTCATCATCATGAAAAGCTCGGGAGTCGTTTTCGTCATCCCTTGCATACTATAGTTCATCACGAAGTTTACTCACTTGGTGATGGTGACTAGAGAATTCTGTCAATCACTATCTTATCTGGAAGATTAACTCCCACTTGATTCAAGCGATTGTAGTACCCAGACAATCTGAGCACATGCTCACTAGTTGAGCGATTCTCCTCCATCTTTTAGCTATAGAACTTGTTGGAGATTTCATATCTCTCAACTCGGGTATTTGCTTGAAATATTAACTTCAATTCCTGGAACATCTCATATGGTCCATGACGTTCAGAACGCCTTTGAAGTCCCGATTCTAAGCCGTTTAAGCATGGTGCACTAAACTATCAAGTAGTCATCACATTGAGCTAGCCAAACGTTCATAGCGTCTGCATCTACTCCTGCAATAGGTCTTTCACCTAGCGGTGCATCAACGACATAATTCTTCTGTGCAGCAATGAGGATAAACCTCAGATCACGGATCCAATCCGCATCATTGCTACTAACATCTTTCAACACAATTTTCTCTAGGAACATATCAAAATAAACATATGAAAGCAACAACGCGAGCTATTGATCTACAACATAATTTGCAAAATACTACCAGGACTAAGTACATGATAAATTTAAGTTCAATTAATCATATTACTTAAGAACTCCCACTTAGATAGACATCCCTCTAATCCTCTAAGTGATCACGTGATCCAAATCAACTAAACCATGTCCGATAATCACGTGAGATGGAGTAGCTTCATTGGTGAACATCAATATGTTGATCATATCTACTATATGATTCACGCTCGACCTTTCGGTCTCCGTGTTCCGAGGCCATATCTTTTATATGCTAGGCTCGTCAAGTTTAACCTGAGTATTCCGCGTGTGCAACTGTTTTGCACCCGTTGTATTTGAACGTAGAACCTATCACACCCAATCATCACGTGGTGTCTCAGCACGAAGAACTTTCGCAACGGTGCATACTCAGGGAGAACACTTATACCTTGATAATTTAGTGAGATCATCTTATAAAGCTACCGCCGAACTAAGCAAAATAAGATGTATAAAAGATAAACATCACATGAAATCATAATATGTGACATGATATGGCCATGATCATCTTGCGCCTTTGATCTCCATCTCCAAAGTACCGTCATGATCTCTATCGTCACCGGCATGACACCATGATCTCCATCATCTTGATCTATATCAATGTGTCGTCAGTGGTCGTCTCGCCAACTATTGCTATCGCATAGTGATAAAGTAAAGCAATTATTTGGCGCTTGCATCTTATGCGTAGGGATGTAAACGGATCGGATCTGATCGGATAATGCTTTTACCATATCCTTTACCATATTTTTTGGCCGGATTCGGAGCGAAGCGGATAATGACCGGATGCGGATTCGAATGCGGATTATGTCGGACTACGGATACGGAGCAGAGGCGGAGTAAATTCGGATGGGAAACAGATAAAAATTATCGGATGATATGTGCAAAGACATGATTTATTTCTACTAAGCAACAATATGAAAACATGTTTTCATCCAAGCGCGTAACACTCGAGAGTGGCGTTTTAAAGTTATAAATCACCAGTATAGCAACAATATGCAGTACCAATAAAATGCTGATAGCATTACACATAGAGCCCAAGACGAAGGTCGTACTTAAGAAAAACTTAATTCAATCGAAGTTTTTATTTATTATGAAAGGCAAGTATTCGATCAAGTAGAAGCCGGTAACCATCCTTGATTTCTCTTCGACATGGTGTTCTTCCAATCCACTGGCATCACCCTGTGAGAATGATAAGAGATATTAGATCATTAGATGCTACACTTGACAATCAGAGAAATTATTTATACTTGGTTGTGGACAATTAAGTAGTTCGAACACACATGCATCAACTCTGATGTGTATATATCCACATGATTAATTTGAAACTTCTTAGCGTATGTGTATATATAGAGAAGAGAAACATCAAGCATCAGATATTGTATGCATGGATGCACGTACTATACATACATGACTAATTAAATTATATTGACATCTGACCGGTAACTAGCAACATACATATCCAATCATGGGTACAGATGTATATATAAATGTATCTCTAATCTGATCGGCATGTGATTTGTAACTATCACGTAGCAGCACACATATAAAAGGCATATATTAGTAAAAATTAATCCATATGTCGAAAGAGGATACAGACTGGTAATATATACTAATATACATCAAAGAATTGTCGGTATAACTACATACCTAAACTTCTTGCTCCGGATGCAGGTGATCAGCCTCTTATTCAATATCGGTTCCTTGATTATCCTATGTATCAGCAGCATGCAAGTTAAGGAAAATATTATTATTATTTTACAGAAATAAAATAGCAGTAATGTTCAAGAGGTAATCAGACATACTTGCATAGCTAGCCTCTCCCCTAAAGTTGAAGTACTCATGGTATAATCAAAATTGTCATCATCACTGCCAGCTTCTTGTTGTTGCTAATGACATGTTTAACACAAACTTCATTTGAAGATGCATTGTCCAAAGTAAGAGAAAACATTTTTTTCTCAATAAACCATCGCAAAATGCAAGCAAGAAATTCTCCAGACATGTTAAGACCAGTATGGCGCCCTTCTACATGCATAAATTTTATGATCCTTTTCTGATTAATCTATTCATCATCAATCCAATGCACAGTGACACACATGTACCCTTTATTCTGATTTGATGTCCACATGTCCATTGTGGTGCTAAAATGACAGTTAATTGTTTTGAAATACTCATACAACTTATCCTTCTCTGTTTGAAACATAGCCACTATTTCATTTTTAACAGTGTTACGATTCTTCAGAGGAAATGAAGGGCGCAAGGATTTGATGAAGTCACGGAAGTATTCATGCTCAACAATATTGAAGGGATATTCATGCATGATTATTGCCAAGTAGAGCTTTCTCAAGGAAGACTCTTGATCATACTTATAAGCCTCAACAGCAACAGAACCATGTTCTTCTCTACTTTGAGCAACTGTTGGCCTGACTTCACACTATGCATCTTAATATGGTTCAAGAAGACTGATGTCCCATTCCTGCTATTTCTCCTTGCATCATAAGTGCAGTACTTGCATTTAGCCCATGCTTCCTTAACTTTCTTGCCATCTACCACCACCATCTTGAAAAACTTATCAAAATGGTCCCAACATTCTGATGTGGTCTTCTTTTGTTTCTTCCCTACAGGCTCATCTACTCTGGCATCCTGATTATCGCCCTCCAGATCAACCACTTCATTTTCAACTTCATTGCCACTGCCAATATTCGGTGGCTCTTCATCTCGACTTTCAGCTGGGAGTGATACAACCATACTCTCAACTGCACTTGTTCTGGTAGATGTTGATCTTTTCCCCAATATCTTTTTCAGACGATCTATAAAAAAATAACAATACAAAAGTAATCAGTCACTTTTTACTTATCAACGTAATTAGTATCTTAGAAGGATCGGCAAGTAAGACATTAAACATCATAAATTCAGTGTTTTGTAGTCTATTAACATAAAGCCTACTCGACTACTACAAACTTGCCCAATGTCATGTATGCTGGATGTCGATCATGGCCACGAGCAACACTGCTTTTGCTCCGCACGGTGATCTGAACTGAATAGTATACGTGGGTGCCGAAGTGAAGTGGCATGCTGCAGTTTGCCTGCAAGGCTGTAAGTGAAGCCAACTTAGGTGCCAGAATGTTTTTCTCTGTAGCTGAGTTGAACTAGCTGGGTGCGTCGGTTGTGTTTAAATCGGGTTGTGTTGCCAAGTCAATCTTGTATAAATGTTTAGGTATTTGTTGTATAGAAAAGGCTAGCTGAAAATTGAAGAAGAAAAGGGCAAGTGTTGGCCGGAACCAAATACTACTGTTTCTGTCTTTCTCTGTTTTTCAGCTATTCTGTTTTTGTCTGAAAGTCTGAAGAATACGTCTTTCTGAAACACGGCATGTGTGTGAGTCTACAGAAAGTAGAGAAAGACGAGAGAGATTGTGAGGGTCTGACCATAGATACATTGATTAAGCAAGACGTGTAACTGCAAGAAGCTAGCCCAAGGCCGAAGCAAGCAAGCAATTGGATTGATTTCTAGAGCTAGCTACTGGATTCATTGATTTCAACCTGGTGAGTTTAGAGGAGTATGTCAGTATGTGCGTACGTGCTACTGGTCACGTTCTATCGGTGTGTTACCAATGGCGAGCTGCGTCGACGCGAACCCATGTCAGATCCATGCAGACCGCCATCAAGACGGCGGACGTTTCCCATCGTCGCTTCGGGGCTGCCGATCATGGCCGTGAGAAGCATCAGCCACACCGTTGAGGCGTTACGACGTTGGAGTGCCTTTTGCCTGTGGTGTGTGGGCGTGTGGCTGCTCACGGCTCCATTGAAAGCCGGACATGATCATAGATCATCGGTGCTCTAACTTGCGCAGGACTGTGTGCATCTACGAAATCACTTACCTCCGTTGTTGGCACCAACTGATTGGCCTCGAGCATCTTTGACCATCGTTGAACCACCAGACTATCGAAGAGATCAGAGATGTAGCCGGCGGCCAGGGAGAAGCAACAATGCAAGATGGCAAATTGGCAATGGAGAGAGGGGTATGTATGCGCTATTGTCGTTGTACTACCAATTTTACAAGCGGTGATTGCGTACGCCATTATGGCAGGAGTATATCGGGTTAGTGCAAATCAACAATTACTAACTTTAATGGGCTTATATGGACCGGCTCGTCTGGGCTTATTTTATCGGATATAATCCGGTTTTCCTACCTCGGATAATCCGCAAAAAGTAGCGGATAATCCACATCCGCCGGATACTAGGGATACCAAATCCGCTACCATATCCGTCGATATCCGATTGATCGAAATCCGTATCCGCATCCATATCCGGCGGATTCACATAATTGCATACCATATCCTCAAAAACGGATGCGGATGCGGATTCAGAGCGGAAATTATCCGTACCATTTACATCCCTACTTATGCGATAAAGAGACAACCATAAGGCTTCTGCCAGTTGCCGATAACTTCAACAAAACATGATCATCTCATGCAACAACTTATATCTCATCACGTCTTGACCATATCACATCACAACATGCCCTGCAAAAACAAGTTAGACGTTATCTACTTTGTTGTTGCAAGTTTTACGTGGCTGCTACTTGGCTTAGCAAGAACCGTTCTTACCTATGCATCAAAACCACAACGATAGTTTGTCAAGTTGGTGCTGTTTTAACCTTCGCAAGGACCGGGCGTAGCCACACTCGGTTCAACTAAAGTTGGAGAAACTGACACCCGCTAGTCACCTGTGTGCATAGCACGACGGTAAAACCAGTCTCGCGTAAGCGTACGTTTAATGTCGGTCCGGGCCGCTTCATCCAACAATACCGCCGAACCAAAGTATGACATGCTGGTAAGCAGTATGACTTATATCGCCCACAACTCACTTGTGTTCTACTCGTGCATATAACATCAACACATAAAACCTAGGCTCTGATGCCATTGTTGGGGAACGTAGTAATTTCAAAAAATTTCCTACGCACACGCAAGATCATGGTGATGCATAGCAACGAGAGGAGAGAGTGTTGTCTAGGTACCCTCGTAGACCGAAGCGGAAGCGTTGACGCAATGTAGAGGAAGTAGTCGTACGTCTTCCCGGTTCAACCGATCCAAGCACCATTACTCCGGCACGTCCGAGTTCTTGGCACACGTTCAGCTCGATGACGCTCCCCGGGCTCCGATCCAGCAAAGCTTCGGGGAGGAGTTCCGTCAGCACGACGGCGTGGTGACGATCTTGATGTTCTACCGTCGCAGGGCTTCGCCTAAGCACCGCTACAATATGACCGAGGTGGAATATGGTGGAGGGGGGCACCGCACACGGCTAAGGAATGATCATGAAGATCAACTTGTGTGTCTATGGGGTGCCCCCTGCCCCCGTATATAAAGGAGTGGAGGAGGGGAGGGCCGGCCCTCTCTATGGCGCGCCCTAGGGGAGTCCTACTCCCACCGGGAGTAGGATTCCCCCTTTCCTGGTCCAACTAGGGGTCCTTCCATGTAGTAGGAGTAGGAGACAAGGAAGGGGAAAGGAGAAGGGAAGGAAGGAGGGGGCGCAGCCCCTCCTCCTAGTCCAATTCGGACTAGGCCTTGGGGGGGCGCGCGGCCTGCCCTAGGCAGCCCCTCTTTCTTTCCCGTATGGCCCAATAAGGCCCAATACTACTCCCCCGTATTCCCGTAACTCCCCAGTACTCCGAAAAATACCCGAACCACTCAGAACATTTCCGATGTCCGAATATAGTCGTCCAATATATCGATCTTTACGTCTCGACCATTTCGAGATTCCTCGTCATGTCCCCGATCTCATCCGGGACTCCGAACTCCTTCGGTACATCAAAACTCATAAACTCATAATATTACTGTCATCGAAACCTTAAGCGTGCGGACCCTACGGTTCGAGAACAATGTAGACATGACCGAGACACGTCTTCGGTCAATAACCAATAGCGAAACCTGGATGCTCATATTGGCATCTACATATTCTGCGAAGATATTTATCGGTCAAACCGCATAACAACATATGTTGTTCCCTTTGTCATCGGTATGTTACTTGCCCGAGATTCGATCGTCGGTATCCTATACCTAGTTCAATATCGTTACCGGCAAGTCTCTTTACTCATTCCGTAATACATCATCTCACAACTAACTCATTAGTTGCAATGCTTGCAACGCTTATGTGATGTGCATTACCGAGAGGGCCCAAATATACCTCTCCGACATTCGGAGTGACAAATCCTAATCTCGAAATACGCCAACCCAACAAGTACCTTCGGAGACACCTATAGAGCACCTTTATAATCACCCAGTTACGTTGTGACGTTTGGTAGCACACAAAGTGTTCCTCCGGCAAACGGGAGTTGCATAATCTCATAGTCATAGGAACATGTATAAGTCATGAAGAAAGCAATAGCAACATACTAAACGATCGGGTGCTAAGCTAATGGAATGGGTCATGTCAATCAGATCATTCGTCTAATGATGTGATCCCGTTAATCAAATAACAACTATTTGTCCATGGTTAGGAAACATAACCATCTTTGATTAACGAGCTAGTCAAGTAGAGGCATGCTAGTGACACTCTGTTTGTCTATGTATTCACACATGTATTATGTTTCCCGTTAATACAATTCTAGCATGAATAATAAACATTTATCATGAAATAAGGAAATAAATAATAACTTTATTATTGCCTCTAGGGCATATTTCCTTCATCACATTGGGTTTAGAAAGTGAAATCTTTTGAGGCTTGACAATCACAATATTGGTCATACAAGCAATTCATGAATGATTATTAGAAGGAAGAGAACTTTCACATGCAAATACACTATGCTGGAAATCTTTTGTGATTGTGAGCTCCCATCAAAATATTATATACCAAAATTGTTGACGTTGGACAAGGAAGACAACGTAATGATTTATGTTTGGTCATATTCACATAGAAGTTATATTGTCATAGATCCTTCAACATGTGGTTCTTACCCCCTATCTTTGCTAGCCAAAAATTTCGCACCAAGTAGAAATACTACTAAATACTACTTGTGCATCCAAAAGCCCTTAAACCCAAATCTTATCTTCAAGAGTCCATCATACCTACCTAAGGATTGAGCAAGATCCGTCAAGTACGTTGTCATTGGTGCAATAAGGCAATAAAAATTGCTTCTAAAAGTGTTAGATCATTTAGTGTAAGAGAAAATTGAGCGTAGTATGAACTTGTGATGGCAAAGAATAAAAGCGACAGACTGCATAATAAAGGTTGTTATCATAAGGGGCAATATAACGTGACGTTCTCTTGCACTAAGGGGTTGAGCATACAAACAAAGAGCGCATGGCAACCTCTGATTCCCTCTGCGAAGGGCCTATCTTTTACTTTCATGTATTTACTTTTATGCAAGAGTCGAAGTTTTTTTCTCTCTATTCCTTTTATTTTTCTCTTTTGGCAAGCATCATGTGGTGAGGAAAGATCTAGGCACATATGTCCAGTTGAATATGGGTAGCATGAGTTATTATTGTTGACATCACCCCTGAGGTGAATACGTTGGGAGGCGGAACGATAATCCCCTATCTTTCTTTGTGTCTGGTTGAAACATTTTGCTTATGTGTATGCGGGAGTGTTAGCAATCATGGAAGACTATATGACGGTTGAGTATATGGAGCTCTTACTTAGACTCTATTGAATCTTATATATATATATATATACTAATTGGAGGCACCTTTCGAGGCCTTCCGTTAATCCACATCATCAAGATTAATTCAACCATCAGATTTAAAATTTAATGGTCAAGATCTATTGGAAGTCCCGACTTATATAAAGAAACGATATACATAAAGAATTGTACTAGCACGTACAAAAAAGAGAGGCACAATAGCTTTACCTTTACCTAATAATAAAGAGAATAGGGTTTCTGGTCGTCCGTCATCGTGGCTGTTTTTTAAAAAAGCCCCTCAGTTTACAAGAAATCAACCCGCAATCCCTATTTTAGTAATAAATAATAAAGCATCCCGGCGCCCCACGGCGACTGCGATCCCACGGCGCACCAGCAGCAGGCGCAGCTCATCCCGACGCCACATGGCGATCGCGATCTCTGGCGCACTGTCGCCCACCGGTCACGGACCCGAGGTTGTGCCGACGACGAAGAACGAGGTGGCGGGCAGGGGCCCCCATGGCGGGAGAAGGAGGATGCGCTGCAGCTAGCCATCCCGGCGGCGACGGCGGCCATCGTATCTTCGCTCGCTTGCAGTCCACTGCTGCGAGTCCCCTCCGCCTTGACGCGACGGGAGGAGAGACCCCGATGTTGACATCTCCATCGCGGCGAGTGCACACGCGGATCTCGTCGAGAGAACACGAGGGTCGCCGTCAAAGGGGAAGGAGTGGAAGAGGGCGCTGCCGTGCAAGCTATACGAGGTGCAGATCCAGCTGAAGGTCTGCCGCGACCGCGCCGCCTGGAGGAGCGGCGCCCGACCCCGCCCGGCGCTCGATCTGGTGTCGTGTAGCTGCCGACCGACCCCGGGGATTGCAGACCCCCGCGCCACCATTCTGCCTCAGCTCGTCCTCTCGCGGATGAGAAAACTGGGGGCTCACAGGGCAGATGCACTGCAGAGGCCACGATCCAAGCCGCCCCTCAAGCCGGGCGCATGCACATCCAAGATCTGGCCTGAAATGCCGCAGCAAGGCGCCGTCGGAGGAGGGTGAGCTGGACACGACCACACCGATCCGGAGCCCGAAGCCCCGACGCAGATCCACGCAGCCCCGTCAAGCTGCCGCCGAGCTCGACCCTGTAGCAGGCCACCGCTTCTGCGGCTCCACCATACGCTCAGCCAACCCCCCTCCCCCACGCGCAAGCACGGCCACCAGGAGCCCATGTGCAGCCGTGCCGCAACCGGCCAACAAACGCGAAGCAGCTCACGGGCGAGACGGCCTGGGTAATCGAATCGTCCAGCTGCTACAGATTGGGGGCGGTCACATCGATAAGGAGAAGAGAGAGATGGGGTCAATGGAACGAACGCCATGGGCTGGGAGGGAGGGAGGGGGTGAATGTGGATCAGAAGGGCTCGTGGTGTGTGCTGTATCCACGGATAGAGAGAAGAGCAGGAAGAAGAGCAGCACTGGATGGATGGATAAAGAGAGGAAGGAGAGGAGCAGATGTCCACGGCTCCACGCAGTAGTAGTGGTCTCGGTGGGGATTATTGCTATGGATTTTGCTTTTTTTAATGGCTGCACCTGCCAGACGCTGCTGGAAGTTGCCATGCTAGCTCCGATTGCAATTTTTTTTAATGAGCACCGATATAATTACTTGATGTTTTTTTATTGTTACTAGATAGTTTAATGTTCAAGCCTACAACATCTTATGAATACATCATCAGATACAATAAGTAAAAGTGAGTGAAATATTGGAAAAACATATTTCTACTAAAGAGTAGAGAGAATGTGAGAAGTGACAACGCTACATCTTGAAATTTACCTCTCTTTTTTTTACAATCCACCAGAAATTTGCCTGTGACGGGGAACATAAAAACTTTTGGATTAGTTATTAAACTCTCGAATAGTATACGACAATTTCACTGTCGGTATATCCTGCTAAAAACAGTTACACTATTTCTCTTCCACCTGATGATAGTATTAAGCTGAAGGAGGCACCATCAATGGACATCCTATGACTTTCTCAACTTTATATTACACGGTATGGACACCAATGTAAGACTTAGGGTTTTGGGAAACTGCACGACACCCGTTAAGGGTGTGGCTATCTCATATATATAAGGGGTACACCAAGGTGTACGATACAATATACAAGACATATACAAAAGCTATATGTAAATACAGTCTAACACCCTCCCTCAATCTTAACTATGCCCTGAAGTACAAAGTATGTTAAGATTGCGCCTGCAGCCAACAAACTGAGGTTGTGGAAGAGGCTTCGTGAAGATGTCAGCAAGTTGATCTTTGGAGGAGATGAACTTGATGTGGAGTAGCTTCTGTGCAACACGTTCCCGTACAAAATGATAGTCAACTTCTATGTGCTTTGTCCGAGCATGAAACACTGGATTAGATGAGAGATATGTAGCTCCAATGTTATCACACCAAAGGACAGGCGGCTGAGTTTGAGGAACTCCCAACTCTCTCAATAAGGACTGTACCCATATGATCTCAGCTGTAGCATTTGCAACTGCTTTATATTCTGCTTCAGTGCTACTCCTGGACACTGTAGCTTGTTTGCGAGCAGCCCAGGCGATCAAGTTAGGACCAAAGAAGACAGCATGTCCCCCCGTGGATCGCCTGTCATCTGGATTACCAGCCCAGTCAGCATCTGAAAAAGCAGAAAGCGTAGGAGACAGTGCTGGCTGAAGGAGCAAACCATATGAGGCAGTAAAGCAAACATATCGAAGAATCCGCTTCACCGCTGTCCAATGAGAAGTCCGAGGAGCATGAAGAAATTGGCAGACACGATTGACTGCATAGGAGATATCTGGCCGAGTGATAGTTAAGTACTGCAGGCCACCAACAACGCTACGATACTCAGTGGCGTCATCAGAGGTGAGAGGATCTCCATCAAACGCAGACAGACGGTCAGTAGCAGACATAGGAGTCATGGCATGTTTGCATTTAAGCATACCTGCCCGTCGCAACAGGTCCATCGAATACTTATGCTGTGTGAGTGTCAAACCAGCAGAAGAACGTGAAACTTCCAGCCCAAGGAAGTAATGCAACGTCCCTAAATCCTTCACCGCAAAATCTCCACTCAAGGAAGATATCAGACGGTCAGCAGCAGCATCGGAGGAGCTAATGAGGATAATGTCATCAACATATACCAGAAGATACATCGTCACCTGAGGTCGATGCAGAAGGAAGAGCGAGGTGTCAGCATTAGAGGGAACAAAACCAAGTGACCGAAGAACAGAGCCCAATCTTGCATGCCAAGCACGAGGAGCCTGCTTCAATCCATAGAGCGCCTTGACTAGGCGACACAGATGATGAGGACGAGCAGGATCAACAAAACCAGGGGGCTGACGCATGTAAACCTCCTCATCCAGAACACCATGAAGAAAGGCATTCTGAACATCCAGCTGACGAAGAAACCAGCCCCGAGTAACAGCCAAGGATAACAGAAGTCGAATAGTTGTTGGTTTGATCACCGGACTGAACGTATCCTCATAGTCAAGACCATACCTTTGCTTGAACCCTTTCGCCACTAACCGTGCCTTATAGCGTTCAATAGAACCATCAGCATGCTTCTTAACTTTGAAGACCCACTTGGAATCAATGACATTGACACCAGAGACCGGGGGAACAAGTTGCCAAGTACCATTTGTTAACAATGCCTGATACTCTTGCTCCATAGCTTGACGCCAATGAGGAATCCCGAGAGCAACCTGGAAGTGGCGCGGTTCAGCCGAAGGATTTTCCTTGACATGAGCAACACATGCCGCAAGCCAGGCGACCGTCCCATCTTTGCGTTGCTTGGGACACACAATACCGGATCGACTGCGAGTATGTGGTCGAAGAGGAACGGCCGCAGGTGGTGGAACCAATGGCAACGGCCCCGGCGATGAAGAAGTATCCGACGCAGCCGGTGACGATGCAGTGGCGACAGGCGAGGACGAGGCCGATCCAGGCGAGGCCGACCCAGGCGACGACTGGACGGGCGAGTCAGTCGGCGCAAGGCCAACCGAGGCGCGGCAGCCCAGCCCAGGCGAGCTCGCCGGCTCAGGAGAGGCCGGCTCAGATGGGAGCGCCAGCTCGGGGAAGGCCGGCCCAGATGGGATCACCGGTTCGGGGGAGGCCGGCCCAGGGGAGACCAGTCCGGGCAAGGCCGGCCCAGGCGGGACCGACCCAGCCTCAGAAGAGGCTGGCACGGACGGGGCCGACGACGAGGCGCCCAGTCCAGGCATGCATGGCGCATGCACAAGGCCATTCGCCACGTCGGGTGCAGGTGATGGCTCCGGCTCTTCCAGCAACTCCAGGCGAACTCCACGACCCGTTCCTGCAGCATGATTAGGCAACAATGCAGGAGAATATGCAATATCAACAAATTGAGCAGGCAGTGGAGGGGTGGATTGCAAGGAGGAGGCTGGAGGTGTGGGAGTTATGGACAAAGACGAGAACGGGAATACATTCTCGTCAAACACAACATCACGCGAGATGTAGACACGGTTGGATGGAATATGAAGACACTTGTACCCTTTGTGAAGAGAGCTATACCCAAGAAATACACAAAGTTTTGACCGAAACTCGAGCTTGCGCTTATTATAAGGACGAAGATGAGGCCAGCATGCACAACCAAAAACTTTGAAAAAAGTATAATCTGGAACCTCATTAAGTAATAGTTCAAGTGGTGTTTTCATCCCAAGGAGACGTGTAGGAAGCCTATTTATGAGAAAACAGGCAGTAGAAAAAGCATCACTCCAAAAACGAAAAGGTGCTGATGCATGAGCAAGTAAGGTGAGACCGGTTTCAACAATGTGACGATGCTTACGTTCAGCCGTGCCATTCTGCTGATGTGTATGAGGACAAGACACGCGATGCGAAATCCCAAGCTTATTAAAAAAAGAATTGAGGTTGTGATATTCACCCCCCCAATCTGACTGAACATGAATAATCTTATGCTTAAGAAGACGCTCAACATGAGCTTGAAATTGTAGGAACACATCAAACACATCAGATTTACGTTTGATAAGATAAAGCCAAGTGAACCGACTATAAGCATCAATAAAACTGACATAATAATTATGACCGCTCACAGAAGTTTGGGCATGCCCCCATACATCAGAATAAATAAGCTCAAGTGGAGTTTTGACAACACGACTCGAATCAGAAAACGAAAGCTGATGACTCTTGCCTTGTTGACAGGCATCACAGACTGTGGCAACATCTTTATTGGACACAACGGGAAGACTATGACGATGAAGAACACTACGAACTATGGGAGTGGCAGGATGGCCGAGCCGTGCATGCCAATGAGTAGGTGACACACGGACACCAGTGAGTGCTCGAGGGGCAGAAGGCAGATCAAGTGCATACAATCCATCGCGCAGGCGACCTCTAAGCAGAACATCCCTCGTGGCCCGATCCTTGATAAAAAAATAAAAAGGATGAAACTCAGTGAAAACATTGTTATCACGAGTAAGCTGAGGAACAGACAATAGGCTACGAGTAGCAGAAGGAACTCTAAGGACATTGCGAAGATGGAGAGATTTTTGTGTATGAGTTAAAAGAGAGGCCTGACCAACATGTGATATGTGCATACCTGCTCCACTGGCGGTGTGAACCTGATCATTACCACGGTATGGCTCCTGAACTGTGAGTTTGCCCATCTCGCCCGTCAAATGATTCGTAGCACCCGTGTCCATATACCATGTCGGATCAATGGGATATGATGTAGTGTGGCCTGCTTGACGAGCAGGCTCATGAGTGGCCAAGGCAGCTTGTTTCTCATTGCCTTTGCCATTGTTGCCGACGCCGAGGAAGTCCTGCTTGAAGCGGCGATGACAGCGGGAAGCAACATGACCTGGGATGTTGCATAGTTGACAGGGGAGCTGAACGCCACAAGAAGGGCAGCAGGCGCACGAACGACCACCCCCGGTCGTGGGGAAAGGGGCTGCGGCAGGCGACCGCGGAGCCTGCAAAGTCAATGGTGCTGTTTTGCCCGCTGCAGTTGACTTGAAAGACTTCCCTTTTCCACGAGTGGCAGCGTTGGCAGCCATGAAACTCGGATTGGTACGGCGGGACTTGATGCGCTGTTCCGTGGCAACGAGGCGGGCGTAGAGCTCACGGGGTTCAAGTGGAGTATCACGGCCATTGATGTTCTCAGCAAGGTTATCATAGTCATTATCCAGGCCGTTCATGACAAAGGTGGTGAAGTGCTCTTTGCGAAGCGGTTGACCAATGGAGGCCAGGGTGTCTGCAAGACGCGTCATCTTGCCGAAGTAGTCGGTAATGCTGAGGTCAAGAAGCTTGGTCTCTCCTAGCTCCGTACGAAGAGTGTGAGCACGAGCCTGCTGCTGAGACGCAAAGCTGGTGTGAAGGGCAGACCACGCCTCCTGGGACGTGGCAGTGAAGAGAACCAAGGAGGACACCGCCTCGGTGAGCGACGACTGGATTGCCGAAAGTATGGCCTGATCCTGAGCCACCCACGCATGGTATGCCGGGTGATGTGGTGGAGGACACGGCAAGGACCCATCGACGTAGCCCTCCAGGTAGCGACTGCGGAGAAGTGGCAGCACCTGTGCACGCCATGACAGATAATTGTCCGTCGTTAGCTTCACTGGGATCAGATGCGCGAAGTAGAACGGCGTGCTGGCCACGGCATGATCAGCAGGAGGAGGCGCCGTGTAGTAGTTCATGTGAGATGATCCAGCAGATGCAGCCATGGCCGGAGGGTAGTAGCCGCCGTAGGGCAATGGCGGCGGCGGGGCCCTGTCCGACCCAGCGTTCGGGGCGACAGGTGACGGCGCGTAGGGCGCGTGGGGCGCCGCTGCAACAGCGGCAGGAGACGCAGCCGCGGCGGGAGCGTAGGGCGCCGCCCCGTAGTGGCCCGTTGATGAAGTAGCGGCCCCGTAGGGGCCATAAGCCGCCGATCCGGCAGGGGCGGGCGCCGTCCCGTAGGGGCCTGCGGGTGGCGGTGGAGCAGCCCCGTACGGGCCGTAGGCTGCCGATCCAGCGATGACGGGTGCCGCCCCGTAGGGGCCAGCGGGCGGGAGTGGAGCAGCCCCGTAGCCGCCGTAGGTGGCCGATCCCGTCCACGGACCGGCGTACGAAGGATCCCCCGATGCCGGCGGAGGCGGGGCCGGCGACGACGGCGGGGGCTGATCCGAGGAGGCGCCTACCATCGAAGCTTGTCCGGTGTAGACCGAAACCAGGGGACGCGAGGAGAGGAACGGCGACGCAGGCGCCGTGACAGAAGCCGGCGCGACGGCGGCGACGGAGTTGGGCGCGATCGCGGCGGAGGCGGCGGCGGCGGCAGCAGCAGCGGAAGACATAGGACCGGTTAGGGTTGATACCATGTAAGACTTAGGGTTTTGGGAAACTGCACGACACCCGTTAAGGGTGTGGCTATCTCATATATATAAGGGGTACACCAAGGTGTACGATACAATATACAAGACATATACAAAAGCTATATGTAAATACGGTCTAACAACCAATAATCCTATTTTTAACTGCAAACACCGAGTATGTCTGATTTGTTTTAAGACAACGAGTGTTTCAAATTGTTTTTGCTTAAAAATCGTTCTTTTGAATATGTTCACGCTTTTAAAAAATACTCAAAATTACCAAAAAAATCAAACTCTTTTTAGAAAAATCGTTTAAAATCACAAAATTTTAAAAATTCTCTTTCAAGAAAAAAACATGTGTGAAAAATGTTCATTTTCAAAACATGTTTCAACTCGAATAATTCAAAATTGTTTAATTATTTTAAAAGGGAGAAATATTTGTGTTTTTTTGAAATATAAAATACAAAACCTATTACAAGACTATTCTATGCACCACTACTCTTCCATCAGATGAACAATGTCAGGGTGGCTTATTTACGTCTACACTTCATACTTCGAAAAGCGATAACATTATAAGCTTATTACTGATGTTTATCAGAATTGTATATAAGAGATGACGCGTACTATCAGCCGGAGTAAGTTTTACGATATTTTTCGCCCGTTGCAACGCACGGGCATTTGGGCTAGTAATAAAAAAAGGAGATCACAATCCAGCACGTACAAAAAAGAAAGGCACAATAGCTCTATAATAAAAAAAAAGAGACCACAATCCACAAAAAAAAAAAGGAGATCACGTTAAAAGGAGTCCTCATGCTTTAAGGAAAGGTAAATATGTACACCCGGCGCACCGGCCGATCGCTCGATCGTGCAAGTACGCGACAGGCGACGGGAGCGCTCTTTTCCAATCGGTTTTTCTCCCTTGCCTTCTTCTTCCCCACGACGCGGACGTCAGAGCACCAGCACCACCAGGCATCAGCCCCGCCGGCACCGCCAGTATACACGTCTCTGGCTGCGACGCCGGCACCCTCCGCCATGCGCGCCCCCTCGCCCCATTCGCAGCTCCCGTTCACCCGCTGTAAGCATGCATCTTATGTCCCTGACGGTTGAAGCTTCTTCCATCAAGGTTGAAGCTTTTTCACTCGGCGGTTGCAACATCTGCGATATGAATCGCCGGTTCCAACGACCGTCGTCGAGGTCGCAGCTCCTCGTGGCCGCACCGATCGTAGCACGCGGTTACCACGGTGGTAGCAAAGAAGCGCATCGGTTGTAGCAAATTCTAGTCGCCGTGGTTACCCATGTCGCCGCTCGTGGCACCACCGCACACCAGTTGAAGCCAATTCGGTCGCCGGTAGTAGCTTTTCCACTGCCGGTCGCAACAAATTCACAACGCGTCGTCGCCGGCCACACTTCGTCGTCTTCCTGTTTGTAGCAAAATCAGGTGCCGGTGGTAGCTCTCCCTGTTGCCCGTTGCAGCGAAAATCATGGATAAAAAGCTTCAACCACGAAACAACTCTTGGAGTGGTGCGGGAAAAGCTTCATTCGACGTGTGAAATAGCTTCGACCATGAAAAGCTTCAATGGCCAGGGTCATCGTGAAAAAAGATTCAAGCGACATGGAAAAAAGCTTCAATCGATACGGCCTGCCGATGATGGTGCCAGCAGCGACACCGGGGAGCTGCGGGCCGACGGCATGGCGGTGCTTTATCGCCACCGTGCTACAACCATCACCACGCGGAGCTGCAACCAGAGGGTCTGTTGCATGGGTGGAGCCGGGGATGAGGGCGGCGACCGGCGACGAGGACGGCCGGCGAGGTCGCCCATAGGCGACGAGGAACGCCGCGGTGGTGCTTCAAGCTCAGCCATTTTCTCGCGGGGGTATGGCGGGCTGTCGACGGCGCTCCGGGCGTTGCAATTTTTTCTGTGGAAAACGACTCGTGAGGAGGACGAAGCGGGGGAATAGATCTCACGGTCTTTAATGCTGCATCGGGCGGCCAAGGCTCGACCGTCCCAACCGTTCGGCCGGCGCGCCGGTGCCTAGCATCGCCCTTTATCATAATATACTACTAGAACCAGTGAACCACTAAATGTTTTTTAAAGATATTTGGTAATTAGATTAAATAGGCATACTCACTCTAAGTCAAAACCTATTATTTATAGCTACATCTGTTAGAATATTTGTCATTTATACAATTATAAAGAAAAGAATATTTTTCTCGGTACAAATCACTAAATGTATATCATACCCCTAGATCGCATACATGCTAACTGATGATGCTCATAAATCCAAAGAAATCTATTGAATTAATTGAAGATATGTACATATCCTTTTGTCCCACTTATAATAGTGGCAACTCTTACATGTTCCACATACTAATATTTTCCATGTTTATTCATAAAATTTTCACTTTGCAATTTGTAAATACTAGCGGAGTGGCCTGCGCATTTGCGCGGCTAGATTTATGGCACATTAACCTTATAGTTTATCATTTTCGACACCTACACTTAAAGTTTATATTATGTTGTAATCCAAATTATTAGATTGCTTACTACATAAGTGTCATAAAATTGTGTTGCATCCTTCGTGTGCTATGTTCACATGCATACAAATCACATTAGCATTAACCCGCAATTGTACTCGCATGATTTAATGGATACCCCGTAAGAAATCCATATACATGTATATATACTTCCAGTTCAATGTGATACCATGCGGTAAAGGGATGATCTAGTCACATCCATTCTAACTCTTTTGTTGTACCGCTAAATCCAATCATGTCAATGTATCTAATGCATATTTCATTTTTGTCCTTTCGAAAAAACTACATAAGCAACACATGCATGTCAACACATTTATTATACTTTTCTTCTTGATTTATTATTTCTTCGTCTCTTCTGGTTGTCCTTTCTATATAGTTTCTCTATATATGGAGTTTGTGCCCAGTGTTTTATTAATATGTACATGATCCTTACTCCTAAGTCCATATGGGTAATATTAGTGTGTTATCTTCAAATAATGTTCTGTATGTGTAGTTTACTACTGATTAAGGTTTTTAAGTTCCTTCAAGTGAAAGTTTCTTGCATCTGTATATGCTTGGTTCGCTTTTTTGCACGCGGATACTAATCCTGCTTGCTTGATCTTTATCAGTCCAACTCTTATCTTTTATATTCATTTTATTTAACATTTGTATTTAAATCTTTGTCAGTATAATTAGGATGCATCAACACAACTAACGGCCAACATTTTAGTTTATCTAGAGGATCGTGGTGGCTTAAACAAAGTGTATCTACCACTAAATTTTCATGTAGACTTTGTACGCTTTTCCTAACCTTTAAGGGTCGCGAGTACTATCATTTTAGAAATAATCCAGTTCAGCAACGTCATTCTTTGTACTTTATTTGCGCGGCTAGTTTTGTGACATTCTACGTCATGTCGCTTAAATTTTGAAAGGTCTTCTGAATACAACTTCAACCATTAACATTCATATTGGAATACTTCACTGGTGGAAAAAAGGCCTTTGGTCGCGGTTCGCAACTGCCATTAGTCGCGGCTGCGCAACCGCGACCAAATAAGCGCGACTAAAGCCCCCCACCTTTAGTCGCGGCTGCTTAAGAACCGCGACTAACGGCCCGTCCACGTGGGCGCCAGGCGACCGTCAAGCGGAGGACCTTTAGTCGCGGTTCTTCGCCAACCGCGACTAAAGGCCGCCGCAGGTTTAGGGTTTTAGCCCCCCTAAACCTGTTTTCTGTTTAATTTGTATTGTTTTATTTCTTTTGTGCTTTATTTTAATTTTGAAGGAGTTTCATATATTCTACGGTACTACATACATGCATATGAATGTACAATTTCAAATAAATTTGAAATTAGAACCAAAAGAATTCAAGAGGAATATACAATATATATTCAATATCATCGGATGACCATATACAATTTTGAACAAGTTTCCATACATGATTTAATCCATATAAAGTTCTACGTCCTCGTAATAGTGTTCTCCTTTAGGATGGAGGACTTCCCTGCTGAACCATCCAGCTAGTTCCTCTTGAAGTGGTCGGAAGCGAGCTTCTGGACTAAGCATCCACCGGAGGTTATTCCTCTGAGCATTGGTATCACTCGGATCCCGCTCAGAGGTGTATCTCCGGATCATCTCACAGACATAGTATCCACATAGATTGGTCAACGGTGGCTGAATATCCCCAGCATTCTTAGGCTTTAACATTTTGAATTCTAGCTCTTTTTTTAATTCACCGACCTTTGTATCTACGAACCGTCTCCAAACCCTATGAGGCAAAGAAAATTAAATGAACAAGAGAGTTATTAGTTACTTGATATTAGGAAATGAACGAAATAGGCCGATCGATATAGAGCGCAAATGAATGAAAATAATTACTTCTGCAGCATTCTTCTCATGTCGCCCCAAAGCTTTGGATTCATATTCAGAGAGTCGTGGACGAGACATTCTGAGGTGTTAACTTTAATTACTAGCAGAATCCAGTGGAACCTGCGGACACGATACATGCACAGTACGTCATGCATAACTCATCGATTAGCCGGCCACATACCATGCATGGAGTAAACAAAAGAGAATGTGCTCAAGACAGAAACACTCACCCAAAATGGTAAGGAAATAGAATATCACTTTTGAGTTGCTGCTTTGTAAGAAACTGCCACAGGTCTGCCTCCACGTCGGCGGGGTGAAGCTTCAACACATGTCCATTAACGATGTGTGGGTCAATGAACCCAACATCATGGATGTTCCTTACTCTGCATTCCTTAATCTTCATTCTGCATGTATAATAGCGGACACAACAATATAGTTAGGACATATATATAGTGCAGGCAATATGAACGAGATGGGGTAGAAATTAATAAATCACTTACGTAACGTAGCAACCGATGATAGATTTGTCGAGCTCAAGCAGATTGAAAAGCTGGAACAATTCACTCAAGTGCAATTTGTACATAGTAATGTTTGAAGTGATGCTCATGTCTAACTTCCGCATAAATATATTCTTTGGCGTTTTTTTTTTATGTAACCCTTGTACCAATTCAGCAGACGTTTCATTTGGTCGTAGATCCTTTTCTCTTGCAGCTCGACGAGAGGCCCATTCTTGACATATGTAATTACTACCTCCTTCATGGCGCCTCATCAAGGCCTAATAGTTCACGAAGAGTAATACCTAAGTTGGCGCTTGTTCTCGCACTCGTTACTAATCCCTGTGTTGCCGCAGCTTGTATGATCTCGGGGCATCCGGACGAAGGCTTCCACTATAAGCGGGCAATCGATTGTTTACTTTGTTCCCGAGCTGGGCAACTTGTTTCCGCTTTTTACTTCGGCCTTCTCCGCTCTTTGTTCTCCTTGAACATGAGTGCCTGCCTGCAAGTTCACGTGCATAGTCGTTAGGCAGATTCTTCGCGGCTTGGGACGGTGTGCTCAAAATGACTTAGCCCACTTCTTTTGCTCATCGAAAATACTGGCTTGGGCTCGGGCTCTCTTTTCTTCTTGCAGTCCGCCTTCCATTTCTCCAAATCAGCAGCCGCGTCGCGTCGACTTCCTCGGCACTCGCTCCCAAGGCCTTGTGGGGAGAGGCTTGATGATGGCTCCGGTACCTTTGTGGTCTTAGGTACATAAGGGTCCGGGTTAATAATCCAGACTGCTTCGCTTCTTTGCCGTAGGTGGATTGGGGCGGCGTCGATCACCCGCGGACGAGGACTGGGGCGGCGGATGATCACCGCGGACGTTATGGATCTGGGGGCGTCGGCTGATGTGACGGAGGTGTAGGTGAACCGCCACCACCACCACCACCACCACCGCCGCCACCGCCACCACCACCACCGTAGGGGTGGACTTGTTGTCCTTGGCGCCTCGCTCGAAACTTGATAAACTTCTTTTGCCATAGAATGTAATGGCGCTTGACATCTCCAAGTCTTTTCTCCCTTCGTGTAGCAATGTCAATCTCCGTGTCCTCAAACCCTTGGACTATGTCCTCCACCGTGACACGAGCATAGCCATCTTGAATGGGGTTGTTGTGGTGGAGTGCTCCTGTAAACATGGTAAAGCACTGCCGATGGCTACCTTCATGGACATGTTCCCGATAGGATAATCTGATGACATTCTTTCATCTCCTTTATATCGCCCACGGGTAGCGAGGAGGCTCCGGTGCAGTAATTTCGACCACCGAGAGGCTCCGGTGCAGTAATTTCGATCACCGAGGCTCCGGTGCAGTAATTTCGATCGTCGGTGCATCTGCACCAGCCGGTGGGGCCTCCGTGGAAGCCACGCTGCTTCTCCGCTGCTGGCTTCCGAGATCCGCTGGATGATCTTCATGCTGCACCCGAGCTGAATCTCTTCGCTACTAGTACACTCATGGTTTTCTTCATCACATCCATTTCGATGCCAACCGCGCCACAACATCTGCTTCCCGATCCATCTTTCTCTTATGGCTTCAGAATCGTCACGGGTCATCGCTCGGGGAACCCTATTTTCCACGGAATGTGCCCCATGCCTCGTACACGCCCTCCGTGTTCAGGATTCCCGAGGGCTTTTGTCGGTAGCGTCGTTCTCTCTGTTGAACTTGATCTTCCCTGTTGAGCATCCTTCATTGCGCCAATAAGGGCTTGGGTGGGTTTAATTAATTTGCCCCGTAAACACACTCCCCATCTCCGGGTTCAGCGTTCCCCATGCCCGCATTCACCAGCTTTTGGCCCTTGGGTCCCATCCTCCGCACTGGACGGATTCTCGCGCCTCAGCTCGTTCTCCATCTTCTCCAACCTAGGCACCCAAATGCGATACCCTCCTGGCCCCATAACATGATTGTACTCCTTCTTAGCCGCATTTTCCTTATTTTTTCGATATTTGAATGAACTGCTCCGATTTCTTTTGCTTCACAAATTCTGGCCAATCATGTTTCAGTTTCTCATATTGTCCTTTGAAATCCGGAGTCTTGTTCTGCTTGACAAAGTCACGGGCTAGATTTTGCTTGAATTTCCGGAATGCGTCGGCCATCTTATGAAGAGCGAACTGTTTGACTAGCCTCCTCCTCTCCTTGTTTTCCTCAATCTTGTTACCCTCCTCATCGAATTTGTTGTATTCGGAGGTAGAACGAAATGTTCCATAAGCTTCTTGAAGCAATCTTTTTGTTCTCTTATCGACAAAAGTGAAACCATCAATTCGTGCCTTCTTTGGCTCATTCCACTCGACGGTGATCGAGACGTTGTCTCTAACAATGGCTCCGCATTGGTGACAAACTTGGTGGCGTTCTTGCGGGCTCCAGCGGCCTGCCGGTTACCTCGTCGACAACCTCGATGGTGCATGTTTCTCCTTGTTTCATCGTCTTGGTTGCGCCACGCTTTGACGACGTACTCGATTGTTTCGACGATCCGCCGAGGACTAAAATAAGAAAGAGAGTCGCGTTAGTACACACATATTTATTCAAATCAGTTAGTTTGTATCACCGAGGCTCAATGTATATATATACCTCGGCGGAGGTGGTTGCTACTTCCATTTGAAGATCGCCGCTTTATCGACGTTTCTTGACATCATCTTGTTGACGGCGCCTTCATCTTCACCGTCAAGGTTCAGATAAGAAGAGATATCATCTTCTTCTTCTCCGGTCGGCACATATTGAATATCGCCGTTTATGATGCCGAACATATGTGCTTCACCGTCCGGATCATAGTTGTCCATAATCGGGTCAGCTCTATCGTCCGCCATTATGTCAGTCCTGAAAACATGTAGTAAAAACAAATTAATTAAGTGAAGAAGGGGGGCGGTGGCGGTGGCGGTGGCGAAAGGGCGGTGGCAAAAAGAGGGGGCGAGGAAGGGGTGGGAGAGGGTGTCGCGGTAGAGCGCGAGACGGGGCGGCAGAGGACGGCGTCACGGAGAGGGAGGCGAGGACAACACATTTATAACCCTCGCCGTCCCCTCTCGATCCCTAAAAAAACACCGCGCGCATCGCCGCCCCCCTCGCCGCCCCCTCTCCGTATATACGTTTTTTTTGTTAATTATCAAATTTTACGGTTTTTTTTGTTAATTATCAAGTTTTAAGTTATTTACCGTTTTTGTTAAACTAATTAACTAGTTAAAATTAAAAAGAACAAAAAAAATTCTCTCTCTCTCTCTCTCTCTCTTAGCTCTCTGCTCTCTCTCTCTCTGCTCTCTCTCTCTCTCTCTCTCTCTCTCTCTCTCGCTCTCTCTCTCTCTCTCTCTCTCTCTCTCTCTCTCTCTCTCTCTCTCTCTCTCTCTCTCTCGATCTCGAGCAGTTGAGGGCGGCGAGGCCGGCGGCCCGAGGATGGATTGGGGGGCGGCGCGGCGTTGAGGGCGGCGAGGCCGGCCGGCGGCGTTGAGGGCAGCGAGGCCGGCGGCGTTGAGGGCGGGGCGAGGCGGCGATGGGCGAGGAGGCCGGCAGGGCGTCTGAGAGGCGAGAGGGGCGGCAGCCAACCATGACTAAAGGTATTTTCCAAATACTTTTTCTTTTTCAAAATCTTAAAAATACAAATAATATATCCAAAAATTCAGAAAAAATAACTAATTCAATTCAATATGTTAAAAACACAAATATTATATCAAAAAATTCAGGAAAAAAAACTAATTCAATTCAAAATTCTAATAATACAAATAATATATCAAAAAATTAAGAAAAATAAAACTAATTCAATTCAATATGTTAAAAATACAAATAATATATCAAAAAATTCAGAAAAATATAACTAATTCAATTCAATATGTTAAAAATACAAATAATATATCAAAAAATTAAGAAAAATAAAACTAATTCAATTCAAAATGTTAAAAATACAAATAATATATCAAAAAATTCAGAAAAATAAAACTAATTCAATTCAAAATTCTAAAAATACAAATAATATATCAAAAAATTCAGAAAAATAAAACTAATTCAATTCAAAATTCTAAAAATACAAATAATATATCAAAAAATTAAGAAAAATAAAACTAATTCAATTCAAAATAATATACCGAGGCGGTTAAATGGGCTATGGTGGTACGGCCGACTCTGCAGAGGCGTCATGGACTACATCACTCCAAATTTCATGTATCATTCGAAAATGGACACCAAACACATCACGGGTAATATAATTCACATGATCCATTCAACAAAGTTTGGTACAATAAATTATTACACATCAATTCTTCCCTTGTGTCCCTGCTTGCTTACGATTGTGCCGTATCCATGGAGCATCCTCATCATTTAACTTAATGCTTGGGTCGGTGTTCACTTTGAAGGCGGAATTTCAGCAAACATATTATAATCTTCGACATGTCTGTCTTGTCCTCCACTCCCACGATGTTTCTTTTCCCTGAAAGAACAATGTGGCGCTTTGGATCATCGCATGATGTACTGATCGTTTTCTTATCTTTCCGTTTCCTCGGTTTGCTACTCATGTCCTTCACATAGAAAACCTGAGTGACATCTTTCGCTAGGACGAATGGTTCGTCAAGGTAACCAAGATTGTTGAAATCCACCATTGTCATTCCGTATTGCTGGTCCACCTTTACCCCACCTCCTGTTAGCTTGAACCATTTGCACCGAACAAAGGGACCTTAAAGGAGGGTCCATAGTCAAGTTCCCATATCTCCTCTATGTAACCATAATATGTGACCTTTTGCCCATTCTCGGTTCTGCATCAAAGCGGACACCACTGTTTTGGTTGGTGCTCTTTTTATCTTGGGCGATCGTGTAAAATGTATTCCCATTTATCTCGCACCCTTGGAAAGTCGTTATAGTCGAAGATGGTGTCTTGGCCAACATGTACAGCTGATCTACAACATCATTGTCATTCATTAAATGTTTTCTCAACCAACTGCCGAAAGTCTCCATGTGGGCCTTCCTAATCCAGGATTCAGCTTCCCGGGTTGTCGAACGTAAAATATTCTTGTGTTTCTCAAAGTACGGAGCCACCAAGCTGGAATTGGTCAAGACAATGTGGTGTGCTTCATCGAGAATGGCCGTCCATACATATCGTTGATTTCCTTCCGATCGTGTTTTTCCACTTAGTCTCCCCTCGTGCGCGATCGAGGAAGACCAATCGGCTTAAGGTCAGGAACAAAGTCAACACAAAACTCAATTACCTCCTCATTTCCATAGCCCTTGGCGATGCTTCCTTCGCCTAGCACGGTTACTTAACATATTTCTTTAATACTCCCATGAACCTCTCAAGGGGAACATATTGTGTAGAAATACAGGACCGAGAACGAAAATCTCTTCGACTAGGTGAACCAGGAGGTGCGTCATAATATTGAAGAAGGATGGCGGAACACCAACTCGAAATCGACAAGACATTGGATCACATCGTTCTATAACCGTGGTAGAACTTCGGATTGATTACCTTCTGAGAGATTGCATTGAGGAATGCACATAGCTTCACAATGGCTACTCGAACATTTTCCAGCAGGAGCCCCCTCAAAGCAATCGGAAGCAATTGCGTCATAATCACGTGGCGATCGTGAGACTTCAGGTTTTGGAACTTTTCTCCGCCATGTTTATTATTCCCTTTATATTGGGCGAGAATCCAGACGGGACCTTCATACTGCTCGGGCATTCAAAAAGATGACCTTCTCTTCTTTGGTCGAGCGTAGCTGGCACGACCTTGAAACCATTCCGGATGCGGTCATCGTGGTCTTTCAAACGTTGCTGGTCCCGCCGTGCTTCCTTTGTATCATTTGTCTTCCCATACACGCCCAAGAAGCTTAGGAGGTTCACGCAAATATTCTTCGTAACGTGCATCACGTCGATTGCAAAGCGGACATCTAGGACTTTCCAATATTCTAGCTCCCAGAATATAGATTTCTTCTTCCACATGGCTGCGTGCCCGTCAGCTCCCTTCGGAACTGATTGTCCGCCATGACCCTTTCCAAAGATGACTTTCAAATCCTTGACCATATCAAATACCTCAGCACCAGTGCGTTCCGCAGGCTTCGGCCGGTGATCTGCCTTGCCGTTGTAATGCTTGCCTTTCTTTCTTACTGGATGAATTTTCGGAAGAAATCGACGATGCCCAAGGTACACGTTCTTCTTACAATTTGGCAAATGTACACTTTCGGTCTCATGTAAGCGGTGCGTGCATGCATTGTATCCCTTATTTGACAGTCCCGAAGGTTACTAAGAGCAGGCCAATCGTTGATGGTTACGAAAAGCAACGCTCAGAGGTCAAATTCCTCTTGTTTGTCCTCATCCCACACGGACACCACCCCACAGCTGTAAAAGTTCATCAACTAATGGCCTTAGGTACACATCGATGTCGTTGCGGGTTGCTTCGACCTTGGATGAGCACGGCATCATAATGAACTTCCGCTTCATGCACAACCAAGGAGGAAGGTTGTAGATGCATAGAGTCACGGGCAGTGCTATGGCTGGAGCTCGCTCGCCAAAAGGATTCATGCCATCCGTGCTTAGAGCAAATCTTATGTTCCTTGCGCCACCTGCAAAATCTTTGAACCATCTGTCGATCTTTCTCCATTGCGCTCCATCTGCGGTGTGTCTCAACTTCCCGTCCGACTTACGGTCCTCTTTGTGCCATCGCAACAACTTGGCATGCTCTTTGTTCTGAACAGACATTTCAACCGTGGTATTATAGGAGCATACCACATCACCTTGGCGGAACCCTCTTCCGGGTTTCGCCCTCAACATCGCCACCGGGGTCATCGCCTCGATCTTATAACGCAATGCAAGGCATACCGGGCATTCATTCAAATTCTCGTATTCACATGGTAGAGGATGCGATCGTTGATGCATGCATGTATCTTCATAACCTCTAAACCTAGAGGCGCGACAACCTTCTTTGCTTCAGACGTCTCAAGGGCAACTCGTTATCCTTTGGAAACATATTCTTCAACATTTTCAGCAAGTTTTCAAATGCCGAGTCAGCTACACCTGCCTCGCCTTCCATTTCAGCAAATCCAGCAGCAGCCCAGCTTTTTCACACCATCATCGCATCCGGGTACAGCGCCTTCGTGATCCTCTAACATGCGATCCAAATTCTCCTCTCCTTTTCAGTTTCAGGCGTCTCCGCATCAGCAATGGTCCGACCAAGATCATCAACGGATCATCACGTGCCTCTTCTTCACCTTCCCCTTCACCTTCAGCATCCTCCATGAAAGTATCACCGAAATGAGCAAGATAGCTTTCATCGATGAAATCATCCCCTTCTTCATCTTCTTCCATTATAACCCCTCTTTCTCCATGCTTGGTCCAACAATTATAGCTTGGCATGAAACCCTTCTGAAGCAGATGCATGTGAACAACTCTTGAGGAAGAGTAACCCTTCTCATTCTTACAGATAACACATGGACAGATAACAAAACCCCCCCGCTTGTTCGCATTAGCCACTACGAGGAAATCTTTCAAACCCGTAGTGAACTCGCCGGAGAGTCGGTTACCGTACATCCATTGCCGATTCATCTGCATTATTATAATATAAAATATATAATTAACCATCATGCATTTGTTAAACTAACTAGCTACAAACAATATAAATTAAACAATGAACTACACACATGCATATTGACACATCAAAGGTTCATCAAGTTGCTAACCGCGATCGAAGAGTGTGGCTCCAACACTTCATGTCATGTTTGTTTCATGCTCTTGGGGCATTTCATCAAACACCTTATGTGCATAAGAGGAACCAAAAGCAAACCTACACCCACTTGTGAAGAGAATGGCTCCAAATGGCTAAGTGTTGGCTGCTGGATGGGTATATATAGGGGAGGGGCTTTAGTTGCGGTTGGCCTGGCAAACCGTGACTAAAGGTGCCCGAAGGCCTTTAGTCGCGGTTGTCCTGGCCAACCGCGACTAAAGCCCCTCACGTGCACCAGCTGGCCACCGAGCGCCCTGGGCCCAGGCCTTTGGTCGCGGTTCACCTCCAGAACCGCTACTAAAGGTCCCATTAGTCGCGGTTCCTACAGCTTTGCGACTTATGGGGCTGGACGGAAGCCTGTTTTTCCACCAGTGCTTGTAAAGAACAATAAATGGTACTATTGCCAGAAAAACTCTATGAAATATTGCATCAATTTTGTTTACTTAACCAATCCAAATATATTTGTAGACATCTAATGTAGTGCAATTTTGACTGTGCGCATTCACGCCTCCCATGATTTGGTCTTTTTTTAGATTAATGTTGTGTAGTTTTTATCTAGTGAATCCGAGGTATTTATTTCTTCTCCACCAACTAACTTCCCCATCTCAAATTGTTATTTGTTGTAAGAGAAGTATGTCTTAATAAAAATGTTTATTTTTCCTAAAAATATTTTTTTTAGATGTACTACACTTTATTCCTTAAGTGTATTCCATTTTTCATGAGGTTTTGGTCTGTGGGACTGAAGACACCAAGGTCGAGAACTCACCATGCAAAACTATCTGTTCTTTTGCTACTGTGCACCGTGAGTTTTATGTTAGTTACACACCAGGAAGGGAAAACCTGATACGGTGCTTCTTTACATTTGTCAGGGGATTTGCTTCCCACAACCAAACTTAATAGTGATAATATGTGAGCCTTATAATGTTATCATTCTGTACCCGCCCCATCATTCGTGTTAGCATGGTTATGCTATGTCAGATGCTTCCAAACGTACTTATATCCTTATCTATAGTATTCAAGGTGCATTACTACGTACATGTTTGTAAGAGTGGCTTAAATATCCAAACCACTGTAATCAATAACGGAGATAATTTAGCCTACGTTGAGGATACTACATATGTTTACATTTGGAGTCTGTTCTTCCATCACTACATTACGGTTTATACATCTCATATTTTAGAAAATTATCGAGGAAAAAAAATGACGTCTCAAGGAAAATTACTATACTTCGATATAAATATTACATTCAATATTAGGGTGATGGCAAGAATTTTGGTGTGCAACAATGAACAAACAATGGCAGTGAGCTATGTATCTTGTCACGTAAAACCATATACTTGAATATAAATGTATATCTTTTCCGTCTACCATTCCTTCCAAAAATATATTTGTTGATGGTGAGAATTTCCAGCAAGGATATGTGTCTGAAGGTTGATGGCTCATACCTAAATGGCATGCATTCATATGCTCCAAGCAAGCTCTCATCATGTTAATATGTATGGGAATATAAATAACAATGTGTATTCATTAAAACTGCTACAATTTCTTATCTTACTCACAGACCCCATATCTTATTTACCATATGCTAGCTCGCTCATGGTACATTTAAGTGATCCCGTAGATATTCTTATTAGATAATCCCTCTGTTCCATAATATAAGAACGTTTTTCAAGCTAACATAGCTTGAAAAACATTCTTATACCTTGTTGCACGCATATACCCTCAGACTGTTTCCATGCTAGTGCCCGCCGTTCATGCAAATCTCAGCTCATCTTTGTCATGATCATATTAGGTTGACCAACTTTAGGAACGATGCATGCTCGACACTATATATTGCGAGTTATGAGACAGCTAGCTATGTTCCAGTAGGCAAGACTTTGTCCGTATTCTTGTAGGTTTTTTGTAACACGTATATATTCTTGACTAACCGTGGCTCAAAAAAACACTACTCGTTTCCGCACCGCACGTGGTGCATGCTGCAACACTATGCAAATTGCTCCTTGCTCCTCGTGACTTATGAGTCGTGACAGCTGTGGCTCAGCAGCAATCACATATGAGAAGGTGACTGCCGGCGCAGCGTCACGGCAGATGCTTTCCATCTCGGCCTGTGTTTTCCGCCTTCCAAGATCTATCTCCGCGCGTGTGACCTGAACCACTCCCAGTTGAGAACAACAGCTGCAGCAGGTACTCGCGATGCCCGTGGGCCGCCTGCTGCTCCTGTAGTACAACATGCACCGTTGTCGTCCGGCACTGCAGCCAGCTCGCTCTGTAGCAGCTTCATGGCGGATGATCCTTCCTTGCTTACACACGGCCTCCTGCAAGCATGATTATTCTCGTCGTCTTCTTCTTCTTCTTCTTCTTCTTCTTCTTCTTGAGTTAATCTTTCCTGAACGCTGCTTGTAGTATATATTGCTCTGTTTCTAGAAGCGATAGCTGTTCGAGCTGGTGGTGCTCGCAATCCCAACATAGCTGGTGGCGCTGCAGACAGCCGGAGCTTCTCGCCTTCCGCCTGTTCGGCAGTGAAGATAACAAAGAGTTTGCAGGATACAGTCTCGTCAGCATGTGAGAGTCGTATAACAGCGGCGACGTCGTGTTGAGTCGAACGAAGCCTCAAGGGGAGACGGTCCACTGCAAGGTTATGGCTACAATGTCAGCCTCGCCCTGGCCGGAGATCTTGCACGTATGGGTTTGGATGATGTCCTTTTTCCATAGACCATGCTCCCGTCGGGAGCGGCATCTTGTCCGGGATGCCATGATGTTCTTCCTCAGTCATATGGAGATGGATCTCTTTGGATGTGTTGCTGCCGGTGCCGGTGGGATGCGATGATGTTCTTCCTTGGTCATATGGAGATGGATATCTTTCAAGGTGTCGCCATGGGCGCCGGCAGCCTCACCGGCTCCTATGCGTGATCTGCTTTTTTAGGACAACGTGATCTGTTGTGTATAGGTGGACTCATTAATATTGACCAATCCATGTTCGGCTAATTGTTTGGGCTTGCTGGTTCAGATCGTGGTTCTGTCCCGTATATGTATTGGACTCTGAGAGGTGTACATGCGAGTCCGTTAACTTCCCATCATCGTGCAGCACATGCCGATCCAAACTCCTCTATTCTTTTCAACTTATTTTTACTTGGTTCTTTCCAACTCTTTATACATGCATGTTGTACGTGTGTCAGTCCAACATATATATGTTTATAACTTTAGGCGTGTAACGTAATACCTTTTTTTACTTGGTTCTTTCCAACTCTTTATACATGCATGTTGTACGTGTCAGTCCAACATATATATGTTTATAACTTTAGGCGTGTAACGTAATATCTTTAAATCTCAACCGTCAGTATTATTGATCAACGATGTATATCATTTTAGCATATGTGGATTAACGTGATGGCTTGTTTTACTTCTGTTTTAATTACATAATAGATAGATATTTTACATTTTAAATGAAAGTTCTAATCTAATCATCAATATAGGTAGCCCGTGCAGATGCACGGGCTGTTGACTAGTAAGTTGAATTGCAATTGCTTGGTGCTTGAGAACATAGGTTGTTGAGTTTCAAGAGAATTCATCGTTTGAACCTTAATATGTGAATTGGTTGCCACTTTAACATGAGAAATTTTATAAGAAAGAATTGTTGTTATGATGCTAGGAAAAGTGATTGAAATTGTCATTGATGAAACTTGTGTACTTTGCTAGCATTCACACTTCATAAATTATTTCTTTTATCATTTACCTACTCGAGGACGAGTAAGAATTAAGCTTGAGGATGCTGATACGTCTCAAACGTATCTATAATTTATGAAGTATTCATGCCATGTTTACAATAATTTTATATGGTTTTGGTATGATTTGCATGTAACTAACAGTCGACTGACGCTGTTTTTAGCAGAACTACCGTGGTGTTGCTTTTTGTGCAGAAATGAAAGTTCTGCAAACACCGCGAAACTTTTTGTGGATTTTTTATGGACCAGAAGAGAACCAATGGGCCAGAGCAGCACCTGGGGGTGCCCCGAGGGGGGCACAACCCACCAGCACGCCTGGGCCCCCATGCGTGCCCCGGTGGGTTGTGCCCACCTCGGTGGCCTCCCGTACCCCCTCTTCGCCTTATAAATTCCCAAATATTCTAAAAACCCTCACGGAGAGCCTAGATCGGAAGTTCCGCCGCCGCAAGCCTCTGTAGCCACCAAAAACCAATTGGGACCCCATTCCGACACCTTGCCGGAGTGGGGAATCATCTCCGATGGCCATCTTCATCATCCCGGCGGCGACCCCAAAGAGGAGGGAGTAGTCCATCCTCAGGGCTGAGGGTTTGTACTAGTAGCTATGTGTTTAATCTCTCTCGCGCGCGATCTTAAGATGTCACGATCTTGATGTATCATGGGCTTTGTTAACATAGATGGATCATATGATGTTTCTCCCCTCTCTACTCTTGTTGTGATGAATTTAGTCTTTACCCTTTGAAGTTTTGTCTTGCCGGATTGAATGTTCAAATCTGAGAACACATGATATATGTCTTGCATATGAATACCCGTGGTGACAATGGGGTATTATTTTGATTCTCATGATATATGTTATGGCACTCAACTTGCGGATTCCCGAAGTGATATTGGGGTAGTCTATGCATAAGTGTTGATGCACGTTTTTATTATCTTTTCTCCGACAGAAACTTTGGAGTCCCCTTGTAGTTCTTTGTGTGGATTAAACATTATGAATTTGAAATTGTTTGATACATGTCGTATAATTAACTCATGGGTACTCGCGGTGATATTGGGGTATCTAGGTGACATTAGAGTTGGTTGAAATGTATCATATGGTGTTATTTTAGTACGAACTCTTGATTAGATCGATCGGATAGAATAGCTTGCTGTTATTTTAGTACGAACTCTCAGATAGATTGATCGAAAAGAATAGCTTTGAGGTGGTTTCGTAACCTACAAACAATTTCTATCTTTTCTTTTTCGCTAATAGGAACTCGGGAGTGATTCTTTATTGCACTTTGAGGGATAATCATATGATCTAACTATGTTAGCATTGTTGAGAGATTGTACTAGTGAAAGTATGCACCCTAGGCCTTATTTCCATAATTGCAATACCGTTTGTGCTCCATTTTACTATTTACTACCTTGCTGTTTTTTATTGCTCGAACTACAAAAACTCATATCTACTATCCATATTACACTTTTATCATCATCTCTTCGCCAAACTAATGCACCTATACAATTTGTCATTGTATTGGGTGTGTTGGGGACACAAGAGATTTCTTCTATTTGATTGCAGGGATGCTTGAGAGAGACTATCTTCATCCTACGCATCCCACCGATTGATAAACTTTATGTCATCCACTTGAGAGAAAATTTCTACTGTCCTACAAAACTCTGCGCTTGGAGGCCCAACACGAGTTTACAAGAATAAAGTTGCGTACTAGACATCACATCACCAGAATGAGTCACTATCACCGCTTCCATACCGAAGCTGATCACACCTTGTCGATGAAAGCCGGAAAGTCTTCATGCACGTTCCCTAGGGACCAATGAAGGAAATATGCCCTAGAGGCAATAATAAAGTTATTATTTATTTCCTTATTTCATGATAAATGTTTATTAGTCATGCTAGAATTGTATTAACCGGAAACATAATACTTGTGTGAATACATAGACAAACTAAACGTCACTAGTATGCCTCTACTTGACTAGCTCGTTGATCGAAGATGGTTATGTTTCCTAACCATAGACATGCGTTGTCTTTGATTAACGGGATCACATCATTAGGAGAATGATGTGATTGACATGACCCATTCCATTAGCTTAGCACCTGATCGTTTAGTATGTTGCTATTGCTTTCTTCATGACTTATACATGTTCCTATGACTATGAGATTATGCAACTCCCGTTTGCCGGAGGAACACTTTGTGTGCTACCAAACGTCACAACGTAACTGGGTGATTATAAAGGAGCTCTACAGGTGTCTCCAAAGGTACATGTTGGGTTGGCGTATTTCGAGATTAGGATTTGTCACTCCGATTGTCGGAGAGGTATCTCTGGGCCCTCTCGGTAATGCACATCACTTAAGCCTTGCAAGCATTGCAACTAATGAGTTAGTTGCGAGATGATGTATTACAGAACGAGTAAAGAGACTTGCCGGTAACGAGATTGAACTAGGTATTGAGATACCGACGATCGAATCTCGGGCAAGTAACATACCGATGACAAAAGGAACAACGTATGTTGTTATGCGGTCTGACCGATAAAGATCTTCGTAGAATATGTAGGAGCCAATATGAGCATCCAGGTTCTGTTATTGGTTATTGACCGGAGACGTGTCTCGGTCATGTCTACATTTTTCTCGAACCCGTAGGGTCCGCACGCTTAAGGTTTCGATGACAGTTATATTATGAGTTTATGAGTTTTGATGTACCGAAGGAGTTCGGAGTCCCGGATGAGATCGGAGACATGACGAGGAATCTCGGAATGGTCGAGACGTAAAGATCGATATATTGGACGACTATATTCGGACATCGGAAAGGTTCCGAGTGATTCGGGTATTTTCGGGGGTACCGGAGAGTTACGGGAATACGAGGAAGAAGCAATGGGCCTCATGGGCCAAGTGGTGGAAGAGAGGAGGCAGGCGCGCCCCCTAGCCCAAACCGACTGGACTAGGGGCCGCCCCCTTCCTCCTTTTCCTCCTCTCCTTCCTTCTCCTTCTCCTTCCCTTCCTTCCCCTCTCCTACTTGGACTAGGAAAGAGGGGGGAATCCTACTTGGAGTAGGATTGCCCCCCCCCCCTTGGGAGCGCCTCCTCCCCTTCGCCGCCTCTCCCCCCTGCTCCTTCATATACGGGGGCAGGGGGCACCTCTAGACACACAAGTTGATCTTCGTGATCGTTCTCTTAGCCGTGTGCGGTGCCCCCCTCCATCATAATCCTTGATAATATTATAGCGGTGCTTAGGCGAAGCCCTGTGACGGTAGAACATCAAGATCGTCACCACGCCGTCGTGCTGATGCAACTCTTCCCCGACACTTTGCTGGATCGGAGTCCGGGGATCGTCATCGAGCTGAACATGTGCTAGAACTCGGAGGTGCCGTAGTTTCAGTGCTTGATCGGTCGGGCCGTGAAGACGTACGACTACATCAACCGCGTTGTTATAACGCTTCCGCTTTCGATCTATGAGGGTACGTGGACAACACTCTCCCCTCTCGTTGCTATGCATCACCATGATCTTGCGTGTGCGTAGGAATTTTTTTGAAATTACTACGTTCCCCAATTACCAACACCCTGGACTCGCAATCGTCGCCATTCAAGCCTTAAATTGATAGGAAGAAACTGATCAAAAATCTCACGGCTCCATACGCATGATGAGCAATATTAAATCGCCACCGCAAGTAGCGGCAAGGAATCTACGTTGGACCTCCATATAATCCCTCTGGAGGGATGAACTTGAGGATGATAAACAAAGCCAGAATCTGACTCGAAGAAGCGGCGCCATATCCGAGAGCCACCCCTGCTAGGACTAATACCCCAACCTATCTACAAGCTAGAGCCGATGCACCAGTATTCCCCTCCCCGTCACCGCCCGCCAGAGTGACAGACAGAGAGGAGGTGAGTCCACAGGCTCAAACGGCAAAGATCGAGGGGAGCAAAGCTTTGTCATTCTACCCTTGTGAGAAGGGGAAGAAAGATGTTAGATGCCCTTCCTTTGTATATGAAAGCGGCATGTTACTCACCCCAAGGAAAAACTACTTTTTAGAAATTAAAAATATTACTATAAAAACGCATTTGTTAATTTTAAAAACTGTTCATGAATTTTAAATTTTATGAACTTTGAAAATGTTTCCGAATTTTAAAATAAGTTCTAGAATTTTTGAAATGTTCACAATTTGATTAAATGTTTATATTTTTGAAATTTATAATAAATTTCAAAATTTTATTTGTGTATTTTAGATAATTCTTAAGCTTTTCTAAAAATTCTCTAAATTTACAAATAGATTAGAAAATTTCAAAGACATACTTGAGTGTAAGAATACAGCATTTTACAGATGTTAATAATTTTTTTAAATATGTGTGGCTTAAAGATGTTCATGACTTTTTTATTATAATTATGGAAAATCTTCATCAATTAAATTGCAAAACAATTGAAGACAAGGTGGAAAACGAATAATGAAGTATACACTAGAAGAAACAATATCTATACCGGAAATTCCTTTTGGAGCTCGGGCTCCAGTGAGGCCTCCAGATTCAAATTTGAAATTTCATTGAAATTCGTATTTTTACATTTCAAAAAATTCTGAAAAAAATCACAGATATACATGAAGGCATAATACACATGTGTGTAAATTTTCAGTTCAAAATACATTGAAATGAGGGCTGTGCAAAAAAGACAAATCTGGGGCTGTTTAACACATGATACTATTCATCCTCCCAGGCCATGGATTTGTCTTTTTTGTACAGGTCGCAACTCAAGGTATTTCATCATGAATTTTTACACACATGTGAGTTACATCCTTACATACACGCATATTTTTTATTAGAATTTTTTGAACCATAAAAGTTTGAATTTGAATTTTTCAAAAATAAAGGCCTCTGTCGGTGTCAAAACCGGCGGATCTCGGGTAGGGGGTCCCGAACTGTGCGTCTAGGCGGATGGTAACAGGAGACAAGGGACACAACGTTTTTACCCAGGTTCAGGCCCTCTCGATGGAGGTAATACCCTACGTCCTGCTTGATTAATATTGATGATATGGGTAGTACAAGAGTAGATCTACCACGAGATCAAAGAGGCTAAACCCTAGAAGCTAGCCTATGGTATGATGGTTGAGATGTCATGTTGTGTCCTACGGACTAAAGCCCTCTGGTTTATATAGACACCGGAGAGGCTAGGGTTACACAGAGTCGGTTACAATGGTAGGAGATCTACATATCCGTATTGCCAAGCTTGCCTTCCACGCCAAGGAAAGTACCTTCCGGACACGAGCCGGAGTCTTCAATCTTCTATCTTCATAGTCTGGGAGTCCGGCGGATATTGATAGTCCGGCTTCCGGACACCCCCTAGTCCAGGACTCCCTCAGTAGCCCCCGAACCAGGCTTCAATGACGATAAGTCCAGCGTGCTTGTAGTCTTCGGCGTTGCAAGGCGGGTTCTCCTTCAATTCCATGTTCTGCCAACGAGGTCCGCTTCACCTCGAATCTCGTGCTTCTTGGCTTCTACGCCAAATTATGGCCCTCTTCCACGCGTCGCATCTAATGCGAAAAGCCAGGAGTCTTTTACATTTTACCCCGGTTGTGCGGGTCACCGCCTATTAAAGGGCAGGATCCAGATCCAAACCGCACCATCTTCCTCCCACAGATACTCCATCGAAGCGCCTCGACCACAAATCCATTCCACCATGGATCGTCAACGCGGCTCTTCCTCACGCGCTCCCAGCCCATCGCCGGGGGATTGGAGGAGGTGCTCTATCTCGCACAACGAGCTAGTAAAGCTCCGGACGGAGGGATTGCTTCCTCCGGCTTTCATGGTTCCGGTCCGAGCCGGACTGGTTACTTATCGAGGAGGGAGGAAGGCGGAGGACACCCCAAGCCCCAACAGGGGGGAGCGGGTGTGTTTCATGCCTTATCTAATAAGGGGGCTCGGATTTCCAATACATCCGTTCCTCCGCGGGCTCCTGAAGTTCTATGGACTCCAGCTCCACCACCTCACGCCCGCTTCTGTGTTGCACATCGCGGGCTACGTAGCTATTTGCGAGCTATTCCTGGGCATCGAGCCCCATTTCGCATTGTGGAAGAGGTTGTTACGCCTCGCACTTCGCTCTCACCAGGGTCCATATATTAAGTGGGCGGCACCGAAATATGGCGATTGCTTTGGGACCGGATACCTATCCGCACCCCCAAGAGGGCGTCCAAGACCGCCCTCGGAGTGGTTTTATATTGTAGACGCCCGCTGCTCGACCCAGTCCGGATTGGCCTCCGGAGTTTGATGCTGCTCCCTTGAAGAAACGCCACCGGCGCCCATGAGCCCCGCTTGGAGGAGGACAAGAGCGCCCATTACTTGATGGGCCGAATAAGACTAATGGCTCATTCTGGCTTGACCATGATTGGAGTCATGGCGACGTGCATCAAGCGGGGGGGTGCAGCCGCTGCAATACAGAGGCCACCCCATGTGGGATTTCAATGGGGAGGACGATGCCACCCGGCACGGTCGCAAAGGGCCGGATTCGACCGAGGATCTGGTGAAGATCATGTCTGGTCTGTACAAGGGGGAGAAGGAGGACTTCCTTCGTCCGAACCCTGTGGATGGGTTTTCTATGGTCAATCCCGGAGGATGGGTGTTTAACACCTCAAAAGGGCCTTTACCCGTATTTTCGAAGTTTAAGCTTCTTATATTACGTCTTCGGCGCAGAGTCCACGCCGGACTGTGGAGGACATGGTGAGTCCTGCCCACAACCCGAGGACCTGAAGGATCCTCGGTCCGCCTCGAAGAGGATCCGGACCTCGGGTGGAGCTAATCGACGGGTGTATCACCAGCTAAGCGTTGATGATGCTTTGTCGCCATTACGGCGGACTACCCCGGCTAAGTTCGCATCCCAGTGACCAAGACCGAAGTCCGGACACCGTTATCTTATCCTTGCCTATTCGACCTTCGCGAACGATGGTGTCTTGCAGAAGCGCCAATCCGCCGGAGCCGAGCTGCGCGGCCGACTTACAGAGGTCAGGCCGAACCAGCAGGAGGAAAAGGAGCGCCGTGCGGGCGGAAACGTCGCCGCAGAGGTATAGCTCACGTTTGATCTTTCTGAGCAATGTTCCGAGGAAACTTCTAAGTGCCCATGATCTTTATAGAAGAAAAAGCGCTCGCTGGACTGCGAGCATAGGAATTGCCGACCCAATCAACACCAGCCAGGCTCCAGCGCCCGGACTGGAGGGGGAGGCAAGCGCAAGACGCGAACCGGATCCTACTCCAACGGAGGATACCGACAGACTGTCCGCCACAAAGTCGGAGGTGGAGAGCGCTATGAATCATAGACGCCGCCGGACAGTTTTTCAAGAGGCGTGCTTTTCCCCTGAGGCATTGGATGCCTTTAACGCAGGGGACGCGCATCTCCGGGCTGCTCAAAATGGTTTTACCAGGGCCACGGAGCAGTATGTTAAAGACATACGGGTAAGGGAATTTTAATGGTTGTACACACCAGTAGCCCCCGAGACTTAAATTAGTTATGTTAACTGATATAAGGATCATTTGAAATTTCAGGCTCTTAACGAGAAGAACGCCCAGCTGTCCCGGGAGCTGCAAGATTGCAAGGCCCAACTTGGGGCTGCACTTGCTGCCGCAGGAGGAGACGGGAAGACCCCACCTGGTAACACATTTGTATAAATTAATATAAGCATTGTGCGGCGTGCGCGCGAGTCTAATAACGACATCAGAGGTGCTGCCAACAAGATCCGGACAGCAGCGCCATCAAGCGCCAGCTAAAGGCCGGCGAGAATGTGCTGAACAGAGTTCAGCAGGAAAGGAACAAGCTTCAAGATGCCAACGCCAAGCTCGGGGAAGAGCTGAAAGGCACACAGGCCGAGCTGTCCGGCTCCGTTAAGGAGAATCAACGGCTTCGTCGCGGCATCTATAGTAAGTGCTTGAGCGAACTCTCTTAGGAAGAGGAGTTCGGTGAGGAGGCAATTTTGACATAATATGTCTTGTAGGTATACTCACGGGCCATCCTGCGGAGGAGATGCTCGTATCAATGGGTGATCAACTTCCCGAACTGTTGCAGCTATTCGAACGAGTTCGGCAGGCAATGAGTGGCGCCGTACAGGCTTTATGGCCATCCCTCGCCCCGCCCGAGGGCCTCGGGGAGCTTGCAGAGAAGCTACAGGGAGTGCGGCAGCGCTTCCGTTTATGGAAGGTTTCGGCCTGCCGTCAAGGTGCCAGGGAGGCTTGGGCCATGGTGAAGACGCGGTACAAGAAGGCGGATCCCAACCATATGGCCGAAGTTGGACCGGTGGGGCCTGACGGGAAGGAGATCCCTGTGAGTTTAGTGTACAGCCAGGTAGAACTGGCTGCTAAATTTTCCCAACGAGACTGTAAGCTAGACAGCCTGTATGTTATCCTTTTTTTAAAAATGACATGTGAAATGTCTTCTAGCCGGATTGTAGATCGTTTGTCGTTGCCGACCTTTTCGCTTCGACCTCGGGACCCTAGAGTCCGGAGTGTGTCCGAATACCTTTGTGGTTAAGAAATAACCATGGTATGCATGGAGACTAGGCGTAGGGGTCATTAGTGCTTTATCAGACAAGTGCCCAACTAGTTATGTTATATTACATGGTTAGTAAGAAACATCTTCCAGGGAGAATAGTTCCGTTAAGGGTTCCTTTCGCTGGGGAGGCATGCCCTAAAGTGCATGTCCGGGCTGCCAAGATAGCGATAAAACATCCGGGGCAGATGGGAAAAATAAGTAAAAGTCATCTTTTGAATCACCGATCGAATATTCCCTTAAGAACGCTAGCTTTCGCTTCACCCACCTGAGGTACACGTCCGGCTGACCCGGCAGTAACAATCGCAGAGGTGCTCCCTTTACCACCTAGCCGAACAATCGGGAACGTAGGGGTAAGCACAGGAGCCAGGCAACCCAGCTTGGCCAAAACTTAAGTCATATCGATGCATATAATGGCGAGTAAAAGGTACATGTGGAAGCGTGACACATGTGTTGGGTATAGAAACCCGTATAATTGAGCTTCTGTAAAAGAAGCCCCCAGGAATAACGAGTGCGAATGGCACATCGTATGTATGCAAAAAATGCGAAAATAGGCCCCGAGGGGCTTTATTAATTTAAAAGGATAAAAAAGAGAAAAGGAAGACAGCCGAAATATAAAAGGTTGGACGGGGGAAGGGGACGAACTCTTAGTCCGGCGCTAGGCATAGAATCGTCGTAGTCGGGCTGCGTTCCATGGGTTCGGCTCGAGTCGGTTGTCCGACGATTTAAGTGAGACGGTGCGCTCTGCCGGTCAAGACTTGATCAATAATGAAGGGGCCTTCCCATCCGGGCTTGAGCTTGTCCTTTTCTTGTCCGCAGCGAGAACTAGTTCGCCAACGTTATAGGTCTTGGCCCGTATTCTCGCTTTGATATCTTCGGCCTGCTGCTGATAGAATGCGGAACGAGCCTTCGCGACGCCACGCTTTTCCTCCAATGTGTCCAAGCTGTCCTGCCGATCGAGCTCAGCTTCTCTTTCCTCGTACATGCGCACTCGAGGTGAGTCATGAATAATGTCGCAGGCAGAACTGCCTCTGCGCCGTATACCATAAAAATGGTGTGAATCCGTAGTACGGTTAGGCGTTGTCCGCAGCCCCAGTACGGAGTCGAGCTCCTCGACCCATTGGTGTCTGATTTAGTGAGTGACCTCACTAGTCCGGGTTTAATGCCGCCATTATTAGACCGCTTGCTCTTTCCACTTGACCGTTGGTTTGAGGGTGATAGATCGACGATAGTCGAGCTTAATGCCCATATTTTTGCACCATGACTTGACTTCATCGGCTGTGAAGTTCGTGCCGTTATCGGTGATGATGCTATGGGGGACTCCGTAACGGTGTACCACCTCTGATATAAAGTCTATCACTGGTCCGGACTCTGCCATTTTGACCGGTTTGGCCTCTATCCTTTTGGTGAACTTATCCACCATGACCAACAGGTACCTTTTCTTATGGGTTCCCCCTTTAAGGGTCCGACCATGTCAAGCCCCAGACATGACGGCCGGTAATGGGTATGGTTTTGAGGCGGTGGGTGGCATATGGCTCGATTAGCTTAAGAGCTGGCAACCAACGATCGCTGGACCAAGTCTGTGCATCCGCCCGAGCCGTCGGCCAATAAAATCCTGTGACGGAATGCCTTTCCTACCAGGGGCCGGGCTGCTGCGTGGTGTCCACCTAGTCCGCATGGATTTCAGCCAGAGGTTTCGCCTTCTTCTTCGGAGATACACCTTTGAAGGACTCCGGTAGTGCTTTTCTTATAAAGTTCTCCCTCGTGAACCTTGTAGGCCTTTGATCGCCGGACTATGCAGCGGGCCTCATTTTGGTCTTCGGGAAGTTCCTGCCTAAGTAAGTAGGCCAGTAAAGGTTCTGTCCACGCGGCGATTACTGCCATTATGTCGTGGGCGGATTGTGTTATGTCGTCTGTTGAATTACCAGTTGGTGCGGCTTTCTCCGGTTCGCTACCGGACTCCTCTTCCCATAGTACGGATGGCTTGAAGAGCCGTTACAGGAAGATATTTGGAGGGACAACATCACGTTTCGCACCGATGCGTGCCAGGATGTCGGCCACTTGGTTGTTATCTCGGGCTATGTGATGGAATTCGAGTCCTTCAAACCGAAGTGACATTTTCGTGACAGCATTACGATATGCTGCCATTTTCGGATCCTTGGCGCCAAAGTCTCTATTTATTTGGGATATTGCAAGGTTTGAATCGCGCTGCCTCTAGGCGTTGAATGCCCATGGAGACGCCATCCGGAGACCATGTAACAGGCCTCAGATTCGGCTGCATTGTTGGAGTCCGTGTACATTATTTGAAGTACATCTTGGGCGGTGTCTCCGTGGGGACGCCGACGACGCCAGCCCCCATCCGCCAACATTTTGGAGCCGTCAAGTGCATTGTCCAATTGGAGTATCGCCGTACTCTTTAGGTAGTTCGCTTCATCCATTCGGCGACGAAGTCAGCCAAAACTTGTGACTTTATGGCTTGTCGAGGTTTGTAAGTTATGTCGAATGGCAAGAGCTCGATGGCCCATTTTGCAATCCTGCCCGTTCGTCATGGTTATTTATAATGTCATTGAGTGGTACTTCAGAGGCCACAGTTATCGAACACTCTTGAAAGTAGTGCCGGAGCTTCCGAGACGCCATGAACACCGCATATGCTATCTTTTGATAGTGCGGGTAACGGGATTTGCAGGGGGTTAACACAGTGGATACATAATACACTGGTTTTTGAAGAGGGAATTTATGCCCTTCTGTTGCTCGTTCGACGACGAGGACAGCGCTCACAACTTGATGTGTTGCAGCGATGTATAACAACATTGGTTCGCCCAGAGTGGGCGCGGCCAAGACCGGATTTGTTGCCAATATGGCCTTTATTTCTTCGAGTCCGGCAGTGGCGGCATCCGTCCACTCGAAGTGTTCGGTGCGCCTTAGGAGGCGATAAAGGGGCAACGCCTTCTCTCCTAAACGGGAGATAAAACGGCTTAAGGCTGCCACGCATCCTGTTAATTTTTGTATTTGCTTGAGGTCCTTTGGGATATCCAACTGTGACAGAGCCCGGATTTTGGCCGGATTTGCTTCGATTCCTCTACCGGATACAATGAAGCCCAGCAGCTTCCCGGCTGGTACGCCGAAAACACATTTTTCCGGATTCAGCTTAATGTCATATGCTCTGAGGTTGTCGAATGTGAGCCTCAAATCGTCTACTAAAGTTTCGACGTGTTTTGTTTTGACGACTACATCGTCTACGTATGCCTCGACTGTTTTGCCGATCTGGGTGGCCAGACATGTCTGAATCATGCGCTGATATGTTGCACCGGCGTTTTTAAGTCCGAAGGGCATCGTGTTGAAGCAGAATGGTCCGTATGGAGTGATGAATTTTGTTGCGGCTTGATCTGCTTCCGCCATCTTGATTTGATGATAGCCAGAGTATGCATCCAGGAAGCACAACGAATCGTGTCCTGCTGTGGCATCGATAATTTGATCGATGCGGGCGAGGGGGAAAGGATCCTTTGGGCAAGCCTTATTGAGGTCTTTGAAGTCGACACGTAGACGCCAGATTTATCTTTCTTTGGTACCATCACCAAATTTGCTAGCCAGTCCGGATGTTTGATATCTCTAATGAATCCGGCTTCCAATAACTTGGCTAGCTCTTCTCCCATTGCCTGTCTTTTGGGTTCGAAAAATCGTCGAAGAGCCTGTTTGACTGGCTTAAATCCTTTTAGGATGTTCAGGCTATGTTCTGCCAACCTGCGAGGGATTCCGGGCATATCCAAAGGATGCCAGGCGAAGATGTCCCAATTTTCCCGAAGGAATTCGCGCAGTGCGGCGTGCACTTCGGGGTTCAACTGTGCCCCGATAGAGGCCGTCTTTGTTGGGTCCGTTGGGTGGACCTGAAATTTAACTATCTCATCTGCTGGCTTGAAGGAGGTGGACTTGGATCTTTTATCAAGTATCACGTCGTCCCTGTTTACCGTAGAGCGTAGCGCGGTGAGTTCCTCTGCCGCTAAGGCTTCGGATAGTGCCTCGAGGGCTAATGCGGCTGTCTTGTTTTCGGCGCGGAGTGCTGTGTACGGATCACTGACGAGAGTGATTATTCCGGTGGGCCCAGGCATTTTGAGCTTCATGTACCCATAATGAGGTATTGCTTGAAAAATTGTGAATGCCTCTCATCCTAATATGGCGTGATAGCCGCTGCTGAACGGGGCTACCTGGAACGTGACTTCTTCAGATCTGTAATTGTCCGGAGAGCCAAACACCACATCGAGTGTGATTTTTCCGGTGCAGCGCGCTTCCCGGCTAGGGATTATTCCTCTGAAGGTTGTGCTGCTTCGCTCAATACGGCTCCAATCGATTTCCGTTTTCCGCAGGGTTTCCTCATAAATGAGGTTTAGTCCGCTGCCGCCGTCCATGAGGACTTTTGTCAGTCGAAAGCCGTCCACTATGGGACTAAGTACCGGTCTTGCCGGGCTCGTAGTTCGAGATGTGGGCTCGTCACTGGCGCCAAGGTGATAGCTGTGTCGCTCCATGGATTTGCTGTTGCTACTTGGTAGACTTCGGCGAGTTCGCGGATTGTTCGTTTTCGCATATTATTTGATGCGAAAGTCTCGAAGACTGTTGATATCGTGCTGGTATTGTTGGAGTGTCTTCCCGGAGCTAGAAGCTCTTCGCCACTTTTGGCCACCTGCCGTAGTATCCAACATGCTCGAAGGCTATGTGTTAGGACAGCTCCCCCCGTATTATGAAGTTTACAGGGTCCATTGAGCCATCCCTCCAGTACGGTTCCGTTTCCCTTGCTGGGTTTTTGCTTTTTGGTTTTTGCATCCGGGCCTGATTGTGAGGCGCTTTTACATGGATCGGGTTTGGGGCGGATTATCCCAAAATTGATTTTCAGTTTTCGGAAACTTTCCGTCGCCAAGATTTTCAGACTATGGGCGCCAGATCGGTAAAACGCGTAATCTTGCGACGATCAATGGCGTTCAGGATTCCCTTCTCCGTGGAGTTATTGCAGAAGATTGAGATTGCGTTTTCCTCTCGGCAGTCCTTTATCCTGTCCATAACTAGGAGGAATCTGGCCCAGTAATGATGTACTGTTTCTGAAGGCTCTTGCCGAATTAGAGATAGGTCGCATATGTCTAGGCGGGTGGGTGGAATAAAATCCGGATCCCTGCCCATCTTTGAGCTCAAAGGACGAGGGGCTTCCGAATTCGAAGCTTGATTTGCTGGGAACGGCCCAGCGAGTCCGGAGCGACGCATGATTTTAGGTTCAATGCTCGATCCGAGTCCGTTCCTCCGCTGAATCCGCATGGAGGGTTCGGGAATCGGACACGATTGTTTTCAACGATGGCGAGAATTGCCGAAGTTGTTCTTCTACCACTTCGACGTGGTGGGTAGCCCGGGAGAGTTACTCTCTCTCATTGGTTTTAAGCCCGATCCGCTTGTAGTCCGCTATGCGACTCGGGGAGCGGCGATGCGATCCAAGAGCTCGTTAACGCACGAGAGCTCGATTGGATCTAACTGTTTGGCAGCTTTAGGGCTGACTCGAAGATTGCTTTCGACGACTCGAGAAGTCATTGCCAAAGCGACGGCCGGACAGGCGGTCATAAGGAAGCCGCCAAGCCGGATTGTCTGACCGGCAGCCAAGGCCCCTCCGGTGAGAACACCGTCTTTGAAGACGGGTAAAGGCATCCGCTCTATCGGCGACGACACAGAGGAACTCTCAATGAAAGCACCAATGTCGGTGTCAAAACCGGCGGATCTCGGGTAGGGGGTCCCGAACTATGCGTCTAGGCGGATGGTAACAGGAGACGAGGGACACAACGTTTTTACCCAGGTTCAGGCCCTCTCGATGGAGGTAATACCCTATGTCCTGCTTGATTAATATTGATGATATGGGTAGTACAAGAGTAGATCTACCATGAGATCAAAGAGGCTAAACCCTAGAAGCTAGCCTATGGTATGATTGTTGAGATGTCATGTTGTGTCCTACGGACTAAAGCCCTCCGGTTTATATAGACACCGGAGAGGCTAGGGTTACACAGTCGGTTACAATGGTAGGAGATCTACATATCCAGATTGCCAAGCTTGCCTTCCAGGCCAAGGAAAGTACCTTCCGGACACGAGCCGGAGTCTTCAATCTTCTATCTTCGTAGTCTGGGAGTCCGGCGGATATTGATAGTCCGGCTATCCGGACACCCCCTAGTCCAGGACTCCCTCAGCCTCCATGGAGCTCGGCCTCCAAAACGCCTTTCTCTATCTATACCTACTAATAAAAGAAGTAGGTATTGTTAGTCCATCATGCTATTTTATAGGAAACACCCTGAGGTTTCTGACATTAAATTAACCCGTAGTACATATCAAACGTTTGTTTTAATACTGATATCTTCTAAACTGTAACTCAAAATTTAACATGTTATATATGGAATTTGATTAGAATATATATATATATATATATATATATATATATATATATATATATATATATATATATATTTTAATATGATGTTATTTAACCTATTAACCATTTAAAAATACTATCTAGGGTGCAATCTTAATCAACAGTGCATTATTCGTCTTTCTTCCTTTCGGTACTGATCCGGATTGTGGACAAACATCTCAGCAAAATCAGGATTGGAGAAGAAATTGATGATCATTTGCCTGTTTCTTTGTACGTATTAAATCTACATGCAAGCCTTGTTTAAATAGAAGACATGTGGAATCTTGAACTTGCGCTTTTGTAGGCAAAGACTATCTTTGTTTGGGCCGTAGCTACAAATACTCAGATTATAGACCATTTTTGTAAATTAAGAGCATGTGGTATTTTTTTTCCCGTTGCAACGCACGGGCCCCTTTGCTAGTTTAGTCCGATAGAAAAGAAAAACCGCATTAGTCGAAGCTCTCCAGGTAGTATCATAACAATTTAGTAAAGACCAAATGGCAGCATCCTTGACTCTTGATTCTGAAGTCACTTTATTTTGCCGAGAATACCCCTTTGGTTCTCGAGAATAAGTATGCCAAGCTCTCGACATATGGTACTTGACAACGTTCAGTTTCCCTGGGGGGTGTACGTCGAATGCCTTTTGCCAAGAACAATTTTCGTCAATGGCTTTGCTGAGTTTTTTCATCCTTCATAGATTTTCTCACGCACTCAACAAAGAGGAGATTCCAGTAGTGGAATAGTGGATGGTCGTTCAAGTATATTAATCTAATGTCTAGACCTATCAAGAACACCTTTAGCTTCTTGATATCGCTTCAGAGGTGTATGAATGCAACCAAGTAAATTAAGTATAATTTGGGTAAATTAGCCGATGTTCTATTAAGATGTTTAATGTGGATTTTGAGTCAAGAAATGTCAATTTCAAAGTCATAACAATGTACTAGTAAAAGTACATGATTCACGTTAACCTTAGCCTCACGCTTTTAAGACCTTAATGAGTATAGAGTATAGAAATATTAACACACTTCATACACCCATCTTGTAAACATTATTGTTCATGAGATTCAATAAGATGATGCTATAGATAATATGTGAAACTTTATCTTGCAGACAGGCATCCTTTGAGGTCTATGGGCTTAATTGTCTCCAAATTGCTATTGTTTATTTTTCTAACTACTTGTAATTACCACAACTTTAATAGATTTCACACCATATGAATGTCAAGCGCTAAACACAAGCTCTGTTGTTTGATTAACTTCTGATTCACGTCTTAATGAGTATCACATGTCATTCAAAATAGAGCTCTTCGGCTTCCACTGGGTGCATTTATAGTCTGTGTAATAAAAGCACAGGGACGGTTGGATTCGGGTTCTTTTCTTCAAACAAAAGATGTGGTCTTAATGTTTGTTGGATGGATAACTTGTGCAACCACCATCCTTCCATTGTTTTAAGAGCATTGGATCTTGCGTTAGCTCAATATATTCACTCGGCATGCTATTAGCCGGCTTACCATTCCCTACTTGTTGTCACTGGTCGGAATAGTTTCACACATAGATGGAATATACAAGACCAAGAGAGAAATCCCAATCATGAGGAGTTGGACATGTACTTTGCTGCTTGGATTATGAGGCATCCGGGAAAAATCAGCTGCTGGTATTTTGAATACCGCAGCCCTGTGATCGATTTATTGCACCGCTCTTCTTCTATAGGGTCGGCGCAACTCCCGTGCAACCACGAACATGTTCGCTTAGGGTCCGTGTTCTTGAGATACTTGTGGTCGTTGCATTTTGAGAATGACTTGTGAAGACGACGACATGTAGACAGAATCATCGAGTTGTACGTCGATTCTCACTAGCAGGATTAAAAAAAGTGACTTTCATCGAACCTCTCAGGCTGCCTGTAATGGTCGTATCATAGGTAGTATCATGCATGCCAACTAAGAAATTTTGATGAGATGGCATATAATTAAATGAAGAAAGAGATGCTTGAGTATCATATCATGATACCGTATCATATTAAATGATGTGATATTTTGTGTCATCCATGGCAATAAATGTAATACTCTATGATACCAACATATGATACTTTGCATTATGGATGTAGTAACATACACTAGTATCATATGCATGATACTAGTATATGATACTTTCCATTACAACCAGCCTCAGCCGTTTGCTCATGGCGTGGCGCCGCGCCGAATAACGTGTTCGCTATGCCCACCAGCTTCCCCGGTGCGATCAACCTCCAAAACCGCCTAAATACTTAAAAACGCAGGTGCGCTATCTGGATGTTGCGAGCACACGTGCTAGATGACAAAAGTAGCTCGTTGTCTGTAACAAGCGAGTTATCCAGTGGGTAGTGTAAAGAATACTTATGAGCATGCATGTGCTGGCATCACCTATTTATTCTATTTTAATTTTTAGAAAAGCTACAACTTTTGAACCGACTGTCAAAACGCAGAACCGTTTTCACCGCTGGGTTTCTCGTGATGAGGTCTTCGAAACTAGATCCCATATGAATATGTTGTTGGGGAACGTAGTAATTTCAAAAATTTCCTACGCACATGCAAGATCATGGTGATGATATAGCAACGAGAGGGGAGAGTGTTCGTCCACGTACCCTCGTAGACCGTAAGCGGAAGCGTTATGACAACGCGGTTGATGTAGTCGTACGTCTTCACGATCCGACCGATCCAAGTACCGAACGTACGGCACCTCCGAGTTCTGCACACGTTCAGCTCGATGACGATCTCCGGCCTCCGATCCAGCCGAGCTCCGGAGATGAGTTCCGTCAGCACGACGGCGTGGTGACGATGATGATGTTCTACCGGCGCAGGGCTTCGCCTAAACTCCGCGACGATATGACCGAGGTGGAATATGGTGGAAGGGGGTACCGCACACGGCTCTAAGGAACGATCCGTAGATCAACTTGTGTGTCTATGGGGTGCCCCTGCCCCCGTATATAAAGGAGGGAGGGAGGAGGAGGCCGGCTGTGACGCCCCCGATTCAATCGTACACTAATCATGCACGCAAACGTGTACGATCAAGATCAGGGACTCACGGGAAGATATCACAACACAACTCTAAAAACATAAATAAGTCATACAAGCATCATAATACAAGCCAGGGGCCTCGAGGGCTCGAATACAAGTGCTCGATCATAGACGAGTCAGCGGAAGCAACAATATCTGAGTACAGACATAAGTTAAACAAGTTTGCCTTAAGAAGGCTAGCACAAACTGGGATATAGATCGAAGGAGGCGCAGGCCTCCTGCCTGGGATCCTCCTAAACTACTCCTGGTCGTCGTCAGCAGCCTGCACGTAGTAGTAGGCACCTCCAGTGTAGTAGTCGTCATCGACGGTGGCGTCTGGCTCCTGGGCTCCAGCATCTGGTTGCGACAACCAAAAAGAAAGGAAAGGGGAAAAAGGGGGGAGAAAGCAACCGTGAGTACTCATCCAAAGTACTCGCAAGCAAGGAACTACACTACATATGCATGGGTATATGTGTAAGGAGGCCATATCGGTGGACTGAACTGCGAATGCCGAATAAGAGGGGATAGCTAGTCCTATCGAAGACTACGCTCGCAGCCTCCGCCTTGCAGCATGTAGAAGAGAGTAGATTGAAGTCCTCCAAGTAGCGTCTCCAGAGCATCGCATAGCATAATCCTACCCGCAATCCTCTCCTCGTCGCCTGTTAGAGAGCGATCACCGGGTTGTATCCGCACTTGGAAGGGTGGGTTTTATTAAGTATCCGGTTCTAGTTGTCATAAGGTCAAGGTACAACTCCGGTCGTCCTTTACCGAGGGACACGGCTATTCAATAGATTAACTTCCTGCAGGGTGCACCACATAACCCAACACGCTTGAACCCATTTGGCGGACACACTTTCTGGGTCATGCCCGCCTCGAAGATCAACATGTCGCAACCCCACCTAGGCACAACAGAGAGGTCAACACGCCGGTCTAAATCCTATGCGCGCAGGGTCGGGCCCATCGCCCATTGCACACACGCACGCTATGCGTCTGTGCCGGTGAGCGAGACCTAGCAACCTCCATTACAAAGGAAGTTGCGTTAACGCAGTCCAACCCGGCACGCGCCGCTCCGTCGCTGACGTCAAGAAGGCTTCGGCTGATACCACGACGTCGGGATACCCATAACTACTCCCGCGTAGATGGTTAGTGCGTATAGACCAAATGGCCAGACTCAGATCAAATACCCAGATCTCGTTAAGCGTGTTAAGTATCCACGAACGCCGAACAGGGCCAGGCCCACCTGTCTCCTAGGTGGTCTCAACCTGCCCTGTCGATCCGCCACAAAGTAACAGTCGGGGGCCGTCGGGAACCCAGGCCCACCTCTACCGGGATGGAGCCACCTGGTACTCCTCGAGCTGACCCGACTTTAGTCACCATCTGTATAGTATGTATATATGTATAGTATATACCCGTGATCACCTCCCGAGTGATCACGGCCCAATACTATAGCAAGGCAGACTGACAAGAATGTAGGGCCAATGATGATAAACTAGCATCCTATACTAAGCATTTAGGACTGCGGGTAAAGTATCAATGATTGTAGCAACAATGACAGGCTATGCAACAGAATAGGAGTAATCAAGCAGTAACATGCTACACTACTCTAATGCAAGCAGTATAGAGAAGAATAGGCGATATCTGGTGATCAAAGGGGGGGCTTGCCTGGTTGCTCTGGCAAGAGAGAGGGGTCGTCAACTCCGTAGTCGAACTGGGGGTCGCCGGCAGTCTCGGGGTCTATCGGAAAGAAGTAACGGAGAGGGAACACAATAAATAACAGAGCAATCAAAGTATCACAAAGCGTAACAAGACAATACGCGGTGTTCGGTGTGCCCTAACGCGGTAGTAGGTGATACCGGTGAAGGGGGGAAACATCCGGGAAAATATCCCCGGCATTTCGCGTTTTTGGACAGATGAACCGGAGGTGAAATGTTGCAGGTTCACTATGCTAGGGATGTGTGACAGACGAACGGGTCGCGTATCCGGATTCGTCTCGTCGTTCTGAGCAACTTTCATGCACAAAGTTTTTTTCATCCGAGTTACTGTTTATTTTATATTAATTTTCAAAGTTTTAATTATATTTTTGGAATTTCTAGATTTAATAATAATTCGAGTTGACTAAGTCAATTTGACTGGTCAAAAGGGAGAGGATATGGCCCACATGTCATATGCTGTACCTAAACAAATAAATAAAACTAATCTAATTAAGTGGGACCCATGTGTCATAGGGTAGCAACTAAATTAACTAGCACTAATTAGTTCCTAAACTAATCTACAGAGGGCTGGCCACACATCCAGCGACGAGTGTGTTGCCATGGCCAACACGCATGGGCGCAAAATCACGGCGGCCATGACCATTAGCAGTAGTAGCAAGCAACAGCGTAGTAGTAGTAGGAGGCAGCAGCAGCGCGGCAGGAAGCAAGGCCGCAGTAGGCGGCGACAGCAGCACGAAGAGCAGCGCAGTAGCTAGCAGGGCAGGGGACACGACCCGGGCAGACGTCCGCGCGCGAGGAGCAAGCGGGCGTGGCCATGGGCAAGAGCAGGCGGCAGGAGCAGCACGTACACGACAGCAGCAACAGTACAAGGAGCAGCAGAGCAACTGCAGGGCTGCGGGCGGCTGCGACGGCGCACTTAGGCGCCGCTAGGGAGAGGCGCGCATGGCGGGGCGCGGACGGGCGCGGCTTGGCCAAGTCCAGTGGCGAGGCACGGTCAGGGGGATGGGAGCTCGTCATCAGCGCGGCCATGGCTTCGGTACGGACCGAGGCGAACTCAAGGTGATGGCTATGGCGGCGGGTCGAGGGAAAAACTAGGGGAATCGGATGAGGGCCTCACCGCGATGCTCGTGGACGAGGTTAGGAGGTCGGGGGAGCTCGGGAGGCGACAAATTTGACGACGAACGGCGGTGGCCGTGGCGGGGAAGACGGCTCGATCCATGCGTACGGTGCAGCTCTGGTTGAACGGATGCACGGGGATGACGGAGTCGACGACGAGGAGGTCCCTGGACGACCTCTCAGTCGCCGGGGAGGCCAGTGGCCACGGGGACGGCGACGGCGTGTTGACGACAGCTCGGACACGAGGTTGGAGGAGAAGCGTGAGTGGGAGAGGGGAATTTCGGGGCTAGGGTTTGATCCAGGGGGCTCGGGTCGATCTTATCCAGCCAGAGGAGCCGTGGGATGGCCGACAGCGCAACATCCATAGCATGGACGGCGTGCGAGCACTGCCAGCGCCATGGCCTCCCTGTTCTGTTCAAGTGGTAGGAGAAAAGCCCACTGGTGGGCTGGGCCTTCTGTAGTACTAGGCTTTTAGGTGAGCAGTGTTAGGCTTTGAATTTACTTCTCTTTTATTTATTTTATTTTTCTGTTCAGTTTTTCTACACTACTTTGCAATAAGTAGAGCCACCAATGAATTTTGTAAAAGAAGAGCTTGACAGATCACATACTAGGCATTATTCAGAATGGCCACAAAAAGGTTTGGTGAGCATTTGAATTCATTTGGATTTTGCTTAAATGAAAAATGGATTAATGGGGCTGTTTTGGTCACTGTTTTAATTGCTTTAGGGCAATTAAATATTTTATTAAATGTTGAATATTGTTTGTTAAATAGTTAGTGAATATCTGTAACCTTTTGAACATATTTAATTCACTGTTTTATGAAACTATAATTTGACTTGTTATTTGAATTTGTATAGTTTTGATCCAACGCGAGATTAGCAACATAAACCGGGGTGACGTGGCATCGTTAACATGGGATTACTGTAGACTGATTATCCGGGCGTTACAAATCTCCTCCACTACAAGAAATCTCGTCCCGAGATTTAGGAGGGGAGCAAGGGGGAAGGGATTTGGTTACGAAATTCTAACGGGTCTTGTCGGTGTTTGGTTGCTCTTCTCGAAGAGGTCAATCCATTACATTGATGTCTTCAGTTCTCTGCTTTGGGTCATCATGATGAAGTTGTCGTCCTTCCTTGGGGATCTTCATCATACTTACGGAAAGGATAAGGGGTAGCTTCAAAAGGACAGACCTCTACAAGGTTGACTATCTGGTCGATAACATCGAGGAAGGTGGCGGAAGTTACTCTCGAATTGAATCTTAAGAAAATATCGAGAGCAAAGTAAGGAGGTACCATGAGAAGTTTCAAATGGATAGGCAAGCGTTCGATGTCTAATCAGAAGGTGAAAGGGGTTCAGGGCAACGAGAATAAGTATTGCATCTGATACCAAAATAGATCACTTGGGAGGGTGGTCCGTGAATTACATACGAGTCCACGTGCGAGGAATAACTTTGGGAACAGGGGGTGTACAGGAGAGTCAGGTTTCGATCCTGTGGAACTGTGGGTTATGGGCCCACCATGTGGTTGAAAGTAGGAAGGGGGCCGACATCTTGCACGGTCACGATAGTAAGGCGTGTCAGAGGGTAGCCTATCAGTTATGTCGGCAACAACATCGATACCAAGGGCGAGGGATGAAGAGAACCATTTTTCTGCTCGTTGAACGAGGCGGGCCAATAGGCAAGGTTCTCGTCCATCGGTGGCTACCGAATGTCATCAACAATGGTAACGGGGTCTTGCTGACAGAATTGTACACTGAGGTGTTTACATAAGCAGGAGAACATTACTGCTTAGATCATGTAGATCACAAGAAAGGTTAAACCAACCAATGGAAAGGCAAATATGGTTATCAGATTAAAGAGAACAATGGAAAGGAAAATGTGTTTAAACACATATTTCAAGGGTATATCCTTCCCAAGGACAAGCAGAGCATGATATCCATGACAGGATAGAAGGTAGAAAACCATTTAGGAAAGGGAAGAGGAATTTCATGTCATTACCCATACAACGGTGATTGGATAAATGAGCAAGAAACAATTAGCATTCGGATAAGTGTTCTTGTTGAAAATCGGAGTACCACAGACATGCTTCGAGATAGCATTGACATGGTATTCAAGCAAAGGTCGGACTGGGATACAAAAAGGATTCATCAGGAATAACATGTAGAATAAGTCTTTCAATTTCCTCATGGAAGAATGGTTAACCTTGCTAAAAAGGAAACTATAACAAAAGGTCCTCTGGCTAGGGGTGCTAAGCAAAGACACCACCTTACCGGGTTATGTAGAGACCAATGTTATGACTCTTGGAAATATGTCCCAACCATCATATCTGACCGAGATTCAGATCTGATTGGTGTTTGGATACCTCAGACATCAGGATGCCTGAGAAGAAAAGGTGCAACACAACTTGACGAGATGACATTGTGATATTCTCGGAAATGATCTAGGGAAGCGAGTTCTGAAACCAGAGTTCATCATTAAACCAAGGAGAGGAAACGACAATTCATCGAGATTTCCAAAAGATGGATTTCCACAATCATGTGAACAAAGAGATAACACTTGTCAGATCAAATGATATAATGAGGTATGCTCGAGGAAAACATACCCAGTTAAACATTGGTTGAAAGGTGCACCCGAACTATGGACTTAGGTAGCATGACCAATGTTAGAATGGTGATTCGATAACCAATGGTCTAAGAATGAAATATCCACCATTAACTTCAAACAATGGGGTTGCTAGAAGTTTTGAATTCACACATCATAGTCCAGTTGTCGGTATTCCGGTTAGAAACAACAGGGAGGGACCAAGGAATGAACGGAGATGGCGAGAAGTAATAACATATCAAGAATTTTCAAGAGGTGAAGAAATTCTCACGACATTCTTGACATAACAGATGTTAATACTCCAAGGTAAAGAAGAACGAATGTTGGATAGCAATGAACTCAAGGTATAACACAAAACACAATCAAGTTTGTGTTGGAAGGAAGGCAATAAAGTGGCCGATGATAACACAAATCATCGAGGGTAAGGATGGTATTTCCCATCATGAATTCGATTGAAATCATGGAAGAGCTCATAAGGTTGATGATGATCACGACACATTTGTCGAGAGGTTTCAAGAAGATGTAATCAACCAGCGATGACATCAAGTCAAAGGAATGATGACGCGAAAGGTTATTGGAACCATGGGTACGACACAACTCGGAATCAAGTTTGTTGTTCAAGGCAAAATGATATGATGAGGAAAATCGACGTAAGCGTAGCTCATCATCGAAAATTGTGCTCCGAGAAGAAGGACCAGGTAGCACAGTTAAAATTTAGCACAATAATGATATAGCCGATCAGGCTAGGAATGACTTGAAGGATTATTAAACTCATAAGCAACGAAGATTACTTAGAGTTATCGAACCATAGTGCGGAATCGGTTGACTTACCGGTGTTCTCGAGTGAAATAACTCAGAACCCGGGGGAAATCTGAAATCGGTGAGAAGCAATAATAGATGAAGACTCATAGGAAGCAACACAGTTCGTTGATATTCTCGAGATACTAGAGGGTATTGCTCGAAGGAAGATTGACATAGGGGTTGCGGAGATGTATTGATCCGCAGAAGACAAGTGTTTTCACTTGCTTGAAAAATGGTATGAAGTAGAAAATATGGTCGGAACCATGATTGCAAAGGATCAATTCACAGATACCAGATGATATTATATCAAGGCAATAGTTATTATTACAAGAAGCTTCCATGATAGGATCTACATCGTGTCCATGGGCATGAACACAAAGTTCAAGGTCGACTCCCACTTCTTCAATGCATAACCTTTTCATTCACTACTCACAAAAATGATTTGAGTGCAAAGACCTACCTGGTGAATTACCAGAGGAGTATGAACCTTGGAAAACTTTCGGGTTCACACAGATTAAGGAAGGCATAGGTTCAACCCATCGGGGCATCATGGAAACATATACCACAAGCTTCAAGAATAAATATCACCAGCTCGAAAGCAAAGCAAGGTTGGCAAAATCAACGAATAGGATTTACTAATGGCATTATGTATCAGAGAAGAATTCACAAGGCGATTAAAGATGAAGGACATTGCCGAATAATAATCCAACAAAGGATCTGACGGTCGATAGCGGAGCTGATGTGAGCATCGGTACGCAACCAGTTGAAGAAAGAATGCAAAGGCATTGGATTACAGAAGCAACTGGCTAATTCAAAGCTCACATGTAAAAGAATTATGATTTCCTAATCAAAGGATCAGAAGCAAAGTTCTGATTAGGGATGGATAAGTTGAATAGCCTTAGGGGTACAACCGACGGCAATTGGATTGGTTAAGAACCAGCTCATATCCAAATGACTTCTGAGCTAGAAGGATGAATTCTAGGATCTGATTGAGGATTGCGAGCATTCGCAACATATTGAATCAACGGACTTAAAATGATAATGACAAGGTATGCCAATAAGATTACGAGACTTATGGGATTAACCATAATGCAAGCAAGCAAGAATTTCAAGAGCTATAGGCTACTCAGGATTTTCGGAAGATCGTGTAGTATTTGAATGTATTTTTGTGAAACACATGAACAACTTTGGACGAACGGATACTCGGCAAGCGCAAGTAATTATCCGTAGGGGTATTCATGCAGCAAGAAACTGCAGGGCAGTAAGCGTAAGGAATTCTCAGAATATCGAGGAGTATTTCAAGACATCTTGTAATAACAAGAGCAACTGGGGATGACAATATGAACGATAGGTGTAAGTAGTTATCCAGAGGGATTTATCGATGGAAGTGAATTGCAAAAAGCGATGGCACATAGTCTTGAGAGCACATCGTAGAGTATCTCTTTTATCTTCTAGTGCAGCAGGCGATCATCGGCAACAAGGGGCTCTCCGGGAGAAGTACTTGCGAGAACCTAAAGTTAGTTTTGTTTTTAGGAAAATCATTTAACCCGAATAGAAGAGAGCTCAGAGTCCCAGAGTAAAGATCGAGGAGTAAAAGATCCTAATACCACCCAATGGCGACGTGGGCCCATAGGCCACACAGCCATGTTAGTAAAGGTTTTGCAATGACTAGACTCAACTTCGGCCAAGGAGTTGGAAAGGGGATTCCTACAGGCAGTCGGCTCTGATACCAACTTGTGACGCCCCCGATTCAATCGTACACTAATCATGCACGCAAACGTGTACGATCAAGATCAGGGACTCACGGGAAGATATCACAACACAACTCTAAAAACATAAATAAGTCATACAAGCATCATAATACAAGCCAGGGGCCTCGAGGGCTCGAATACAAGTGCTCGATCATAGACGAGTCAGCGGAAGCAACAATATCTGAGTACAGACATAAGTTAAACAAGTTTGCCTTAAGAAGGCTAGCACAAACTGGGATACAGATCGAAGAGGCGCAGGCCTCCCGCTCGATCCTCCTAAACTACTCCCGGTCGCCGCCGCAGCTGACGCACGTAGTAGTAGGCACCTCCAGTGTAGTAGTCGTCATCGACGGTGGCGTCTCGCTCTGGGCTCCAAAGATCTGGTTGCGACAACCGTAAAGAAAGGAAAGGGGAAAAAGGGGAGAAAGCAACCGTGAGTACTCATCCAAAGTACTCGCAAGCAAGGAACTACACTACATATGCATGGGTATATGTGTAAGGAGGCCATATCAGTGGACTGAAATGCAGAATGCCAAAATAAGAGGGGGATAGCTAGTCCTATCGAAGACTACGCTTCTGGCAGCCTCCGTCTTGCAGCATGTAGAAGAGAGTAGATTGAAGTCCTCCAAGTAGCGTCTCCAGTAGCATCGCATAGCATAATCCTACCCGGCAATCCTCTCCTCGTCGCCCTGTTAGAGAGCGATCACCGGGTTGTATCTGGCACTTGGAAGGGTGGGTTTTATTAAGTATCCGGTTCTAGTTGTCATAAGGTCAAGGTACAACTCCGGGTCGTCCTTTTACCGAGGGACACGGTTATTCGAATAGATTAACTTCCCTGCAGGGGTGCACCACATAACCCAACACGCTTGATCCCATTTGGCGGACACACTTTCTGGGTCATGCCCGCCTCGGAAGATCAACACGCCGCAGCCCCACCTAGGCACAACAGAGAGGTCAACACGTCGGTCTAAATCCTATACGCCGCAGGGTGCGGGCCCATCGCCCATTGCACACCGCACGCTGCGTGACGCTGCCGGTGAGCAGACCTAGCAACCTCCATTACAAAGGAAGTTGCGTTAACGCAGTCCAACCCAGCGCGCGCCGCTCCGTCGCTGACGTCAAGAAGGCTTCGGCTGATACCACGACGCCGGGATACCCATAACTACTCCCGCGTAGATGGTTAGTGCGTATAGACCAAATGGCGAGACTCAGATCAAATACCCGATCTCGTTAAGCGTGTTAAGTATCCGCGAACGCCGAGCAGGCCAGCCCACTGCCTCCTAGGTGGTCTCAACCTGCCTGCCGCTCCGCCACAAAGTAACAATCGGGGCCGTCGGGAACCCAGCCCACCTCTACCGGGATGGAGCCACTGTCCTTTCAGCCCCTCATCGAATCACTTGCGGGTACTCCTCGAGTGACCCGACTTTAGTCACCATCTGTATAGTATGTATATATGTATAGTATATACCGTGATCACCTCCCGAGTGATCACGCCCAATACTATAGCAAGGCGATCGACAAGAATGTAGGGCCAATGATGATAAACTAGCATCCTATACTAAGCATTTAGGACTGCGGGTAAAGTATCAATGATTGTAGCAACAATGACAAAGGCTATACAATGTAATAGGAGTAATCAAGCAAGAACATGCTACACTACTCTAATGCAAGCAGTATAGAGAAGAATAGGCGATATCCGGTGATCAAGGGGGCTTGCTGGTTGCTCACGGCAAGAGAGAGGGTCGTCAACTCCGTAGTCGAACTGGGGTCGCCGCGGTCTCGGGTCTATCGGAAAGAAGTAACGGAGAGGGAACACAATAAATAACAGAGCAATCAAAGTATCACAAAGCGTAACAAGACAATACGCGGTGTTCGGTGTGCCCTAACGCGGTAGTAGGTGATACCGGTGAAGGGGGGAAACATCCGGGAAAATATCCCCGGCATTTCGCGTTTTTGGACAGATGAACCGGAGGTGAAATGTTGCAGGTTCACTATGCTAGGGATGTGTGACAGACGAACGGGTTGCGTATCCGGATTCGTCTCGTCGTTCTGAGCAACTTTCATGTACAAAGTTTTTTCATCCGAGTTACTGTTTATTTTATATTAATTTTCAAAGTTTTAATTATATTTTTGGAATTTCTAGATTTAATAATAATTCGAGTTGACTAAGTCAATTTGACTGGTCAAAAGGGAGAGGGTATGGCCCACATGTCATATGCTGTACCTAAACAAATAAATAAAACTAATCTAATTAAGTGGGACCCATGTGTCATAGGGTAGCAACTAAATTAACTAGCACTAATTAGTTCCTAAACTAATCTACAGAGGGCTGGCCACACATCCAGCCACGGGTGTGTTGCCATGGCCAACACGCATGGGCGCAAAATCACGGCGGCCATGACCATTAGCAGTAGTAGCAAGCAACAGCGTAGTAGTAGTAGGAGGCAGCAGCAGCGCGGCAGGAAGCAAGGCCGCAGTAGGCGGCGACAGCAGCACGAAGAGCAGCGCAGTAGCTAGCAGGGCAGGGGACACGACCCGGGCAGACGTCCGCGCGCGAGGAGCAAGCGGGCGTGGCCATGGGCAAGAGCAGGCGGCAGGAGCAGCACGTACACGACAGCAGCAACAGTACAAGGAGCAGCAGAGCAACTGCAGGGCTGCGGGCGGCTGCGACGGCGCACTTAGGCGCCGCTAGGGAGAGGCGCGCATGGCGGGGCGCGGACGGGCGCGGCAGCCAAGTCCAGTGGCGAGGCACGGTCAGGGGGATGGGAGCTCGTCATCAGCGCGGCCATGGCTTCGGTACGGACCGAGGCGAACTCAAGGTGATGGCTATGGCGGCGGGTCGAGGGAAAAAACTAGGGGAATCGGATGAGGGCCTCACCGCGATGCTCGTGGACGAGGTTAGGAGGTCGGGGGAGCTCGGGAGGCGACAAATTTGACGACGAACGGCGGTGGCCGTGGCGGGGAAGACGGCTCGATCCATGCGTACGGTGCAGCTCTGGTTGAATGGATGCACGGGGATGACGGAGTCGACGACGAGGAGGTCCCTGGACGACCTCTCGGTCGCCGGGGAGGCCAGTGGCCACGGGGACGGCGACGGCGCGCTGACGACAGCTCGGACACGAGGTTGGAGGAGAAGCGTGAGTGGGAGAGGGGAATTTTGGGGCTAGGGTTTGATCCAGGGGGCTCGGGTCGATCTTATCCAGCCAGAGGAGCCGTGGGATGGCCGACAGCGCGACATCCATAGCATGGACGGCGTGCGAGCACTGCCAGCGTCATGGCCTCCATGTTCTGTTCAAGTGGTAGGAGAAAAGCTCACTGGTGGGCTGGGCCTTCTGTAGTACTAGGCTTTTAGGTGAGCAGTGTTAGGCTTTGAATTTACTTCTCTTTTATTTATTTTATTTTTCTGTTTAGGTTTTCTACACTACTTTGCAATAAGTAGAGCCACCAATGAATTTTGTAAAAGAAGAGCTTGACAGATCACATACCAGGCATTATTCAGAATGGCCACAAAAAGGTTTGGTGAGCATTTGAATTCATTTGGATTTTGCATAAATGAAAAATGGATTAATGGGGCTGTTTTGGTCACTATTTTAATTGCTTTAGGGCAATTAAATATTTTATTAAATGTTGAATATTGTTTGTTAAATAGTTAGTGAATATCTGTAACCTTTTGAACATATTTAATTCACTGTTTTATGAAACTATAATTTGACTTGTTATTTGAATTTGTATAGTTTTGATCCAACGCAAGATTAGCAACATAAACTGCGGTGACGTGGCATCGTTAACATGGGATTACTGTAGACTGATTATCCGGGCGTTACACCGGCCCTCTACTATGGCGCGCCATGGGGAGTCCTACTCCCACCGGGAGTAGGATTCCCCCTTTCCTAGTCCAACTAGGAGTCCTTCCATGTATTAGGAGTAGGAGACAAGGAAGGGAAGAGAGAAGGAAGGAGCGAGGGGTGCGGCCTCCCCTAGTCCAATTCGGACTAGACCATGGGGGCGCGGCCTATCCTAGGCAGCCCTCTCTCTTTCCCAGAGGCCCAATAAGGCCCAATACTTCTCCCGGCGAATTCCGTAACTCTCCCACTCCAAAAATACCGAATCACTCGGAACCTTTCCGAACTCCGAATATAGTCGTCAATATATCGATCTTTACGTCTCGACCATTTCGAGACTCCTCGTCATGTCCCCGATCTCATCCGGGACTCCGAACTCCTTCGGTACATCAAAACTCATAAACTCATAATATAACTGTCATCGAAACCTTAAGCGTGCGGATCCTACGGGTTCAAGAACTATGTAGACATGACCTAGAACTATTCTCGGTCAATAACCAATAGCGGGACCTGGATGCCCATATTAGCTCCTACATATTCTACGAAGATCTTTATCGGTCAAACCGCATAACAACATACGTTGTTCCCTTTGTCATCGGTATGTTACTTGCCCGAGATTCGATCGTCGGTATCAATACCTAGTTCAATCTCGTCACCGCAAGTCTCTTTACTCGTTCTCTAATGCATCATCCGTAACCAACTCATTGGTCACATTGCTTGCAAGGCTTATAATGATGTGCATTACCGAGAGGGCCCAGAGATACCTCTCCGACAATCGGAGTGACAAAACCTAATCTCGAAATCGCCAACTCAACATGTACCTTCGGAGACACCTGTAGTACTCCTTTATAATCACCCGATTACGTTGTGGCGTTTGGTAGTACCAAAGTGTTCCTCCGTAAACGAGAGTTGCATAATCTCATAGTTACAGGAACATGTATAAGTCATGAAGAAAGCAATAGCAACATACTAAACGATCAAGTGCTAAGCTAACGGAATGGGTCAAGTCAATCACATCATTCTCCTAATGATGTGATCTCGTTAATCAAATGACAACTCTTTTGTCCATGGCTAGGAAACATAACCATCTCTGATAAACGAGCTAGTTAAGTAGAGGCATACTAGTGACACTATGTTTGTCTATGTATTCACACATGTATTATGTTTCCGGTTAATACAATTCTAGCATGAATAATAAACATTTATCATGAAATAAGGAAATAAATAATAACTTTATTATTGCCTCTAGGGCATATTTCCTTCAGTCTCCCACTTGCACTAGAGTCAATAATCTAGTTCACATCGTCATGTGATTTAACACCAATATTCATATCTGTATATGATTAACACCCATAATTCACATCCTCATGTGACCAACACCCAAAGGGTTTACTAGAGTCAATAATCTAGTTCACATCGCTATGTGATTAACACCCAAAGAGTACTAAGGTGTGATCATGTTTTGCTCGTGAGAGAAGCTTAGTCAACGGGTCTGTCACATTCAGATCCGTATGTATTTTGCAAATATTTTATGTCCACAATGCTCTGTACGGAGCTACTCTAGCTAATTGCTCCCACTTTCAATATGTATCCAGGTTGAGACTTGGAGTCATCTGGATCAGTGTAAAAGTTTGCACTGATGTAACTTTTACAACAAACTCTTTTATCACCTCCATAATCGAGAAACATCTCCTTAGTTCTTACTAAGGATATTCTTGACCAATGTCCAGTGATCTACTCCTAGATCACTATTGTACTCCCTTGCCAAATTCAGAGCAAGGTATACAATAGGTCTGGTACATAGCATAGCATACTTTATAGAACCTATGGTGAGGCATAGGGAATGACTTTTCATTCTCTTTCTATTTTCTGCTGTGGTCGGGATTTGAGTCTTACTCAATTTCATACCTTTGCAACACAGGCAAGAACTCTTTCTTTGACTGTTCCATTTTGAACTATTTCAAAATCTTGCCAAGGTATGTACTCATTGAAAATCTTATCAAGCGTATTGATCTATCTCAATAGATCTTGATGCTCAATATGTAAGTAGCTTTTCTTGAGGTCTTTTCTTTTAAAGAACTCCTTTAAAACACTCCTTTATGCTTTGCGTAAAAATTCTACATCATTTCGATCAACAATATGTCACTCACATATACTAATCGAAAGGCTATAGTGCTCCCACTCACTTTATTGTAAATACAGGCTTCATCATAAGTCCATATAAAACTATATGCTTTGATCAACTTATCAAAGCGTATATTCCAACTCCGAGATGCTTGCACCAGTCCATAGATGGATCGCTGGAGCTTGCACATTTTGTTAGCACCTTTAGGATTGACAAAACCTTCTGGTTGCATCATATACAACTCTTCTTTTATAAATCCATTAAGGAATGCAGTTTTGACATCCATTTGCCAGATTTCATAAAATGTGGCAATTGCTAACATGATTTAGACAGACTTAAGCATCGATACGAGTGAGAAAATCTCATTGTATTAAACACCTTGAACTTGTTAAAAACTTTTCGCAACAAGTCGAGCTTGGTAGATAGTAATACTACTATCAGTGTCCGTCTTCCTGTTGAAGATCCATTCATTTAACATGGCTTGCTGATCATCGAGCAAGTCAATCAAAGTCCATACTTTGTTCTCATACATGGATCATATCTCAGATTTTATGGCCTCGAGCCATTTCGCGGAATCTGGGCGCATCATCGCTTCCTCATAGTTTGTAGGTTCATCATGGTCTAGTAACATGACTTCCAGAACATGATTACTACACCACTCTGGTGTGGATCTTACTCTGGAAGACCTACGAGGTTCTGTAGTAACTTGATCTGAAGTTTCATGATCATCATCATTAGCTTCCTCACTAATTGGTGTAGGAATCACTGGAACTGATTTCCATGATGAACTACTTTCCAATTTTGGAGAATGTACAAATTACCTTTTCAAGCTCTACTTTCCTCCCATTCACTTCTTTCGAGAGAAACTCCTTCTCTAGAAAGGATCCATTTTTAGCAACGAATATCTTGCCTTCGGATCTGTGATAGAAGGTGTACCCAACAATTTCCTTTGGGTATTCTATGAAGACGCACATCTCCGATTTGGGTTCGAGCTTATCAGGATGAAACTTTTTTTTTCACATAAGCATCGCAACTCCAAATTTTTAGAAACGACAGCTTAGGTTTATTGCTAAACCATAGTTCATACGGTGTCGTCTCAACGGATTTAGATGGTGCCCTATTTAATGTGAATGCAGCTGTCTCTAATGCATAACCCCAAAACAATATTGGTAAATCAGTAAGAGACATCATAGATCGCACCATATCCAATAAAGTGCGGTTACGATGTTCGGACACACCATAACGTTGTGGTGTTCCAGGTAGCATGAGCTGTGAAACTATTCCACATTGTTTCAATTGAAGACCAAACTCGTAACTCAAATATTCATCTCCATGATCAGATCGCAGAAACTTTATTTTCTTGTTATGATGATTTTCCACTTCACTCTGAAATTCTTTGAACCTTTCAACTATTTCAGACTTATGTTTCATCAAGTAGATATACCCATATCTGCTCAAATCATCTTGTGAAGGTCAGAAAATAACGATACTTGCCACGAGCATCAATACTCATTGGATCGCATACATCGGTATGTATTATTTCCAACAAGTTAGTAGCTTGTTCCATTGTTCCGGAGAACGGAGTTTTAGTCATCTTGCCCAAAAGGCACGGTTCGCAAGCATCAAATGATTCATAACCAAGTGATTCCAAAATCCATCTTTATGGAGTTTCTTCATCGCTTTACACCGATATGACCCAAACGGCATTACCACAAATAAGTTGCACTATCATTATTAACTTTGCATCTTTTGGCATCAATATTATGAATATGTGTATCATCACGATCGAGAACCAACAAACTATTTTCATTGGGTGTATGACCATTGAAGGTTTTATTCATGTAAATAGAACAACAATTATTCTCTGATTTTAAATGAATAACCGTATTACAATAAACATGATCAAATCATATTCATGCTCAACGCAAATGCTAAATAACATTTATTTAGGTTTAACACTTATCCCGAAAGTTTAGGGTGTGTGTGATGATGATCATATCAATATTGGAACTACTTCCAACACTCATCGTTACTTCCCCTTCAACTAGTCTCTGTTTATTCTGTAACTCCTGTTTCGAGTTACTAATCTTAGCAACCGAACAAGTATCAAATACTCAGGGGCTACTATAAACACTAGTAAAGCACACATCAATAACCTGTATATCAAATATACCCTTGTTCACTTTGCCATCCTTCTTATCCACCAAATATTTAGGGCATTTCCGCTTCCAGTGACCATTTTCTTTGCAGTGTAAGCACTCAGTTTCAGGCTTTGGTCCAGCTTGGAGCTTCTTCGCGGGAGTGACAACTTTCTTGTCTTTCCACTTGAAGTTCCCTTTCTTTCCCTTTGCCCTTTTTTTGAAACTAGTGGTCTTGTCAATCATCAACACTTGATGTTCTTTCTTGATTTCTACCTTCATCGATTTCAACATCACGAAGAGCTCGGGAATCGTTTTCGTCATCCCTTGCATACTGTAGTTCATCACGAAGTTCTACTAACTTGGTGATGGTGACTAGAGAATTCTGTCAATCACTATCTTATCAGGAAGAATAACTCCCACTTGATTCAAGCGATTGTAGTACCCAGACAATCTGAGCACATGCTCACTAGTTGAGCGATTCTCCTCCATCTTTTAGCTATAGAACTTGTTGGAGACTTCATATCTCTCAACTCGGGTATTTGTTTGAAATATTAACTTCAATTCCTGGAACATCTCATATGGTCCATGACGTTCAAAACATCTTTGAAGTCCCGATTCTAAGCCATAAAGCATGGTGCACAAAACTATCAAGTAGTCATCATATTGAGCTAGCCAAACGTTCATAACGTCTGCATCCGCTCCCTGCAATAGGTCTGTCACCTAGCGGTGCATTAAGGACATAATTCTTCTGTGCAGCAATGAGGATAAACCTCAGATCACGGATCCAATCCGCATCATTTCTACTAACATCTTTCAACATAATTTTCTCTAGGAACATATCAAAATAAACATATGAAAGCAACAACGCAAGCTATTGATCTACAACATAATTTGCAAAATACTACCAGGACTAAGTTCATGATAAATTTAAGTTCAATTAATCATATTACTCAAGAACTCCCACTTAGACAGACATCTCTCTAGTCATCTAGGTGATCACGTGATCCAAATCAACTAAACCATGTCCGATCATCACGTGAGATGGAGTAGTTTCAATGGTGAACATCACTATGTTGATCATATCTACTATATGATTCACGCTCGACCTTTCGGTCTCCGTGTTCGAGGCCATATCTGTATATGCTAGGCTCGTCAAGTATAACTCGAGTATTCGCGTGTGCAACTGTTTTGCACCCGTTGTATTTGAACGTAGAGCCTATCACACCGATCATCACGTGGTGTCTCAGACGAAGAACTTTCTAACGGTGCATACTCGGGAGAACACTTCTTGATAATTAGTGAGAGATCATCTTAAAATGCTACCGTCAATCAAAGCAAGATAAGATGTATAAATGATAAACATCACATGCAATCAATATAAGTGATATTATATGGCCATCATCATCTTGTGCTTGTGATCTCCATCTCCGAAGCACCGTCGTGATCATCATCGTCACCGGCGCGACACCTTGATCTCCATCGTAGCATCGTTGTCGTTTACGCCATTTATTGCTTCTACGACTATCGCTACCGCTTAGTGATAAAGTAAAGCAATTACAGGGCGTTTGCATTTCTTACAATAAAGCGACAACCATATGGCTCCAGCCAGTTGCCGATAACTTCGGTTACAAAACATGATCATCTCATACAATAAAATATAGCATCACGTCTTGACCATATCACATCACAACATGCCCTGCAAAAACAAGTTAGACGTCCTCTACTTTGTTGTTGCAAATTTTACGTGGTTGCTACGGGCTTAGCAAGAACCGTTCTTACCTATGCATCAAAACCACAACGAGAGTTTGTCAAATAGACTCCGTTTAACCTTCACAAGGACGGGCGTAGCCACACTCGGTTCAACTAAAGTTGGAGAAACCGACACCGCCGCCACACGTGTGCAAAGCACGTCGGTAGAACCAGTCTCGCGTAAGCGTCTGGCGTAATGTCGGTCCGGGCCGCTTCATCCAACAATACAGCTGAACCAAAGTATGACATGCTGGTAGGCAGTATGACTTATATCGTCCACAACTCACTTGTGTTCTACTCGTGCATATAACATCAACGCATAAAACCTAGGCTCTGATACCACTGTTGGGGAACGTAGTAATTTCAAAAATTTCCTACGCACATGCAAGATCATGGTGATGATATGGCAACGAGAGGGGAGAGTGTTCGTCCACGTACCCTCGTAGACCGTAAGCGGAAGCGTTATGACAACGCGGTTGATGTAGTCGTACATCTTCACGATCCGACCGATCCAAGTACCGAACGTACGGCACCTCCGAGTTCTGCACACGTTCAGCTCGATGACGATCTCCGCCTCCGATCCAGCCGAGCTCGAGAGATGAGTTCCGTCGGCCGACGGCGTGGTGGCGATGATGATGTTCTATCGGCGCAGGCTTCGCCTAAACTCCGCGACGATATGACCGAGGTGGAATATGGTGGAAGGGGCACCGACACGGCTAAGGAACGATCCATAGATCAACTTGTGTGTCTATGGGGTGCCCCTGCCCGATATAAAGGAGGGAGGGAGGAGGAGGCCGGCCCTCTACTATGGCGCGCCATGGGGAGTCCTACTCCCACCGGGAGTAGGATTCCCCCTTTCCTAGTCCAACTAGGAGTCCTTCCATGTATTAGGAGTAGGAGACAAGGAAGGGGAAGAGAGAACGGAAGGAAGGAGGGGGTGCGGCCCCTCCCCCTAGTCCAATTTGGACTAGGCCATGGGGGGGCGCGCGGCCTGCCCTAGGCAGCCCCTCTCTCTTTCCCGCAGGGCCCAATAAGGACCAATACTTCTCCCGGGCGAATTCCGTAACTCTCGGTACTCGAAAAATACCGAATCACTCGGAACCTTTCCGAACTCGAATATAGTCGTCCAATATATCGATCTTTACGTCTCGACCATTTCGAGACTCTCGTCATGTCCCCGATCTCATCCGGGACTCCAAACTCCTTCGTACATCAAAACTCATAAACTCATAATATAACCATCATCGAAACCTTAGCGTGCGGACCCTACGGGTTCGAGAACTATGTAGACATGACCTAGAACTATTCTCGGTCAATAACCAATAGCGGGACCTGGATGCCCATATTGGCTCCTACATATTCTACAAAGATCTTTATCGGTCAAACCGCATAGCAACATACGTTGTTCCCTTTGTCATCGGTATGTTACTTGCCCGAGATTCGATCGTCGGTATCAATACCTAGTTCAATCTCGTCACCGCAAGTCTCTTTACTCGCTTCAGTAATGCATCATCCCGTAACCAACTCATTGGTCACATTGCTTGCAAGGCTTATAATGATGTGCATTACTTGAGGGCCGAGAGATACCTCTCCGACAATCGGAGTGACAAAACCTAATCTCAAATACGCCAACTCAACATGTACCTTCGGAGACACCTGTAGTACTCCTTTATAATCACCCGATTCGTTGTGACGTTTGGTAGTACCAAAGTGTTCCTCCGGTAAACAAGAGTTGCATAATCTCATAGTTACGTGAACATGTATAAGTCATGAAGAAAGCAATAGCAACATACTAAACGATCAAGTGCTAAGCTAACGGAATGGGTCAAGTCAATCACATCATTCTCCTAATGATGTGATCTCGTTAATCAAATGACAACTCTTTTGTCCATGGCTAGGAAACATAACCATCTCTGATAAACGAGCTAGTTATGTAAAGGCATACTAGTGACACTATGTTTGTCTATGTATTCACACATGTATTATGTTTCCGGTTAATACAATTCTAGCATGAATAATAAACATTTATCATGAAATAAGGAAATAAATAATAAATTTATTATTGCCTCTAGGGCATATTTCCTTCATATGTTTTGTTGATTTTTTTTTTGAAAAGCAACTTTGATGCTAGATAATGCAACTTTGATGCTAGATGAAGCATCTTTAGTGCTAAACACGAGCAACTCTGATGCTAGATGAATTGCACCATGTGTATAACTAACTTCTCCTAGTGGCCACCAAGTTAGTTGTGTGCAACAGTGTAATAGGTGGTCACCATGATTTCTAAGTTGCATACATTGAAAAATAAGTTGTGGATTGTTTAGTTGCCTATCATATTGTGAAAGGTTCTTACCGTAGAGTGGAAACTTGGCTAACATGGCTTCTAAGTTGTCTACCTTAGAAACCAGGTTGCCCTTTCACTACGAAGTTGCCTATGAGTGATCTCAATTTCTTACAATACTATCAAAGTTGTCCATCAAGGGACCTAAATTGCCTAAAATATCAAAAAGTTTTTGTGGGATCTAAGTCATCTATCATTATTTCAAATTTTGAACTATGTGGGGATGGGTGGTATGAGATCTGTCTGCTTTCCTTTTCTAGGGGAGTCTTCCCACCAACGCTACTAAGCACATGGGTTTGGCTAGCCAGGTCGTGACGAGTTCTTCAAAACTAAACCCACATGGATATGTTTTGACGATTTTTTTTCAAAAAGCAACTTAGGCGCTAGATGATACAACTTTGGTGCTAAACGAAAGTGACTCCACTCCAATTTAACGTAACTAATTACCAACAATGAGCAACAAACTAGTAATAGAGAATAACTTTGAATAGAGGTAGACAACATCATATCACCTTTATAAGAAATTTTATTTGTAAGAAAGACAACTTTAGTGCTAAAAATAGGCAACTTCACTACACTTTCTCCTAATTAATTTTTTCTAACATTCTCCTAACTTCCTCATCGGTACTTCTAAGTTGCATATTCTTCTAACTTCCTCATCGGTACTTCTAAGTGGCATATTCTCCTAGCTTCCTCACCGGTACTTCTAACTTGCATATTGTTCCTGCTTGTATGTAGTTGTTTCTAAAATGCCTAAAATACTATGAAGTTGTCTACCATTGATACTCTTGTGTCTGCTATTGCTAACTATGGTAGGCAACTTGGTGGTCGATTTTGGCAACTCTAGAGTGTTTGCAAGCAACTTAGAAAAACAATGATGAACCACTTCACAATATTGTAGGCAACTATTTTTGCAAAGTTAGGCAACTGAGCAGCAATGATAGGCAATTAATTACCAATAGAAGGCAACTAGGCATCAATGATAGAAAATTTACAATATTTATAGGCGACAACACATCAATTGTAGGCAACTGACTATCAAACAAGAGGCAAATGAGCAACCATGATAGGCAAGTTGGGATAATGTTAGTAAAATTCATAGGTACACATAGTGTAGTGAAGTTGTTTTGTATGTAGCACTAAAGGAGCCTTATGTTTTGTGTCATTTTTCTTGTTTTTGTGCAAACAAACCTAATAGGAAGTCTTACTAGGCCAAAGTGAAGAAGTTGCTTCCCTGTAGCACGATAGTTGCCTTCTTCGCGCCCAAATTTGCCCTAAAAAGTATCCAATTGCCCACAATGAACCATATAGTTGCTAAAACAAAGTATAAAGTTGCCCACGATCAACAAATAGTTTGCCTAAAACCATGTATTTAGTTGCCCAATCCTCACGAACAGAAATATTTACCAAGACCATTATTTGGTAAATATCTAAATGTTTTAGATACCTGTAATTAAGTTTGGGTCATAGAGTGGGAGTCAAGATTTTCCTCTCCTCGAGTGGGATCCCTTGGTGCTACCGTAGATGGGTCAGGTGGAACTGGTTAAGTTTTCTAGCTGGAGATATGAGGCACATGACTATGTGTGTGTGTGTGTGTGTGTGTGTGTGTGTGTGTGTGTGTGTGTGTGTGTGTGTTTTGTGTTTGTGTTGTGTGTGCGCGCGCGCACGTGGGCACGTATGTATTTTCTCCTCTACTACTACCTAGTTACCTAAGGAAAACTGTGGAGTTGTTCAGGGTTGGACTGCACATGAGTTGTCTGGTGAACTTAGTCTTTTCTATATGTGAACGCTATAGATAGCAAGTCAGACTGGGACTGCACACGAGTTGTCTGGTGAATGCATTGGAGTTGCACAAAAACACCCCAAAAGTTGTTGGCTTTTTTAAGTAAAACTCCGGTGTATATAAGTCACATAGTTGTTTTTCTTTTCTACCCCCAACGGGCTCTGTTGGGTGAACTTAGTCTTTTCTATATGTGGTTGCGTTTACCAATATTCGAAGTTGTTGTTGCCACCTCCTTGTTACAACAGAAATGGTTCGTGCAGTGGGGATGATGTCTCCTCCTTTACACGACATCTACTTTGGACGTCGTGTTTGCTCGGGAGCGACAGAGGGGGCATCATTAGACAGTGATCGGAGGTTGACCATTGGGTTGGCATCTCAATTTGTAGTGTGGACTCTTTGTCCATCGCTAGGGCCTTGGCTAGAAGGGGCGGATTTTGCTCCTCTTGTAGTCTAAGGAGATGGGATCCGGCTTGATGTTGAAGGGAGAAATCGATGCTGAGGGGCCCTGAGAACGAACGCCCCCTCCTCGTACGGCTTGGAGGATTTCGGACTGATGAACCTGTTCAAAAAAATTTAGGTAATTGGATGGTTAAAAGTGTTTAGAGAGGTCGATCCCGTAGTGCAATGAAGTTGCTTGTCAACAACACTATAGATGTCTCATGCCTTTTATTTTTTTTCTTGTTATTACACAGGCCAACCTAATAGATTGTCCTACTAGGCCAGAAAGAAGAGGTTGCTTTTCTATAGTACTAAAGTTGTCTCCATTGCACCCAAAGTATCTCAAGAAAAAAGTGTCTCCATTGCACCCAAAGTATCTCAAGAAAAAAAGTTCATTGAAACCTGCCCATACGGGATCTAGTTTTGAAGAACTTGTCGCAATAAACCCAATGGTGAAAGCGGATCTAAATTTCGATGCTCAAATCAAAAGTTATAGCTTTTTACAATTTTCGAAACCCCAAATAAATGCACGCGGTCTCTGGGAAGATGTAGCGTGAGGGTGTGGAGCAATGTTGGAGCTGCTTCGTTCCGTGCGTGCGTGGGGTGAAGGGTGCACTCGGAATAGCAAATGAGCGCAGCGGCGCTAGCTAGCCGCATCCATGTTTTTAGTTAACATTTTATCAAGGGAAGGAAGAGAAACATGAACTCTTGAGTCCTAATTCAAGCAATGCTTGAAGCAATCAACTTATCTCCTTCTTAGCTGTCTGCAAGACGAAAAGTCAATCATAAGTTCACCAGAATGGAAATAGACAGAGGAGTGTCAAGGAATTTGCTCAAAAAAATACATGGATGCATGACTTGCAGTTGTAGATTGAAAACTCATAAACTCAATCTCAATAGCCAGCACCTCGGCCCTCACCTCGCCGCAACCACAACAGGCGTCTCGCCATTGCATGCTACAGACATGTGCAGGTCGTGCTCTGTCTGCTCTGTCGCTGCCCTTCCACATCAGCGCTCAAAGGTCCTCACCCATCTGGGATTATAGGATGGAAGAACCCATAGATTACGAAGAGATTGAGTCGGTTTACTTACCGTACCACATACCTATTCCTTTTCGGAGTCTGAAACGTTCCGAAAAGTGTCCCTTATGTATTCCTCCGGGGTTATGGTTTCAATAATATTGGTTTCAACATTTATAGGATTACCTAAGATAAAATGTTTGATTCTTTCACCATTTACCACCTTCGGATTCGTGCCTTCGAAATTGTTGATTTTTATGGCACCCGAACGATAGACCTCCTCGATGACGTAAGGGCCCTCCCATTTAGAGAGAAGTTTTCCTACAAAAAATCTTAAACGAGAGTTGTATAGCAATACATAATCACCTACATTAAACTCACGCTTTTGTATCCTTTTGTCATGTCATCTTTTGACTTTCTCTTTAAACAACTTGGGATTTTCATAAGCTTGGGTTCTCCATTCATCGAGTGAGCTAATATTAAATAATCTCTTCTCACCGGAAAGTTTGAAATCATAGTTGAGCTCTTTAATAGCCCAATATGCCTTATGTTCTAGTTCGAGAGGTATGTGACATGCTTTTCCATAAACCATTTTATATGGAGACATACCCATAGGATTTTTATATGCAGTTCTATAGGCCCATAATGCATCATCAAGTTTCTTGGACCAATTCTTTCTAGACCTATTTATAGTCTTTTAAAAATTAATTTGAGTTCTCTATTACTCAATTCTACTTGACCACTAGACTGTGGGTGATAAGGAGATGCAATTCTATGATTAACATCATACTTAGCAAGCATTTTTTGGAAAGCACCATGAATAAAGTGTGAACCACCATCAGTCATTAAATATCTAGAGACTCCAAACCTCGGAAAAATAACTTCTTTAAGCATATTAATAGAAGTGTTATGATCAGCACTACTAGTTGGAATAGCTTCTACCCACTTAGTAACGTAATCAACAGCAACTAAAATATGTGTATATCCATTAGAGGCAGGAAAAGGTCCCATATAATCAAAGCCACAAACATCAAATGGTTCAATAACAAGTGAATAATTCATAGGAATTTCTTGACGTCTACTAATATTACCAATTCTTTGACATTCATCACAAGATAAAACAAACTTACGGGCATCCTTGAAGAGAGTAGGCCAATAAAAACCGGATTGCAATACCTTCTGTGCAGCTCTATCTCCAGCGTGGTGTCCTCCATAAGCTTCGGAGTTACACTTGCGTAGGATCTGTTCCTGTTCATGCTCAGGTACACAACGCCTAATAACACCATCTACTCCTTTATAAAGATGTGGGTCATCCCAAAAGTAATGTCTCAAATCATAGATTTTTTTTCTTTTGCTGGTATGTCAAACTAGGTGGTATAAATTTAGCAACAATATAATTAGCATAATCAGCATACCATGGAGTACTACTAGAAGTACATATAACATTTAATTGTTCATCAGGAAAGCTATCATCAATAGGTAGTGGGTCATCAAGAATATTTTCTAACCTAGACAAGTTGTCTGCAACGGGGTTCTCAACTCCTTTTCTATCAACAATATGCAAATCAAATTCTTGTAGCAAGAGAACCCATCTAATAAGTCTAGGTTTAGCATCTTTCTTTCCATCAGATATTTAATAGCATCATGATCACTGCGAATAGTTACTTTAGAATCAACAATATTAGGTCTGAACTTATCACAAGCAAATACAACTGCTAAAAATTCTTTTTCAGTAGTAGCATAATTTCTTTGAGCATTGTCTAGAGTTTTACTAGCATAATGGATAACATTTAATTTCTTATCAACTCTTTGCCCTAGAACAACACCTACAACATAATCACTAGCATCATACATAATTTCAAAGGCTAAATTCCAATCAGGTGGCTGAACAATAGGTACAGAGATCAATGCTTTCTTAAGTATTTCAAATGCTTCTACACAATCATCATCAAAGACAAAGGGTATATATTTTTGTAATAAATTAGTCAGCGGCCGAGAAATTTTTGAGAAGTCCTTAATGAACCTCCTATAAAATCAGGTGTGACCAAGGAAACTTCTTATACCTTTGATGTCCTTCGGACATGTCATCTTTTCAATAGTGTCAATCTTGGCTTTATCAACTTCAATACCTCTTTCAGAAACTTTATGCCCCAAGAAAATACCTTCATTAACCATAAAGTGGCACTTTTCCCAATTCAAAACAAGATTAGTTTCTTCACATCTCTGCAAAACTCGATCAAGATTGCTCAAGCAATCATCAAAAGAAGATCCATAGACGGAAAAATCGTCCATGAAAACTTCACAAATCTTTTCACAAAATTCAGAGAATATAGCCATCATGCATCTTTTAAAGGTAGCAGGTGCATTACATAAACCAAAAGGCATACGTCTATAAGCAAAAGTACCAAAAGGAAAGTAAAAGTAGTCTTTGATTGGTCCTTGGCTGGTACAGGTGTTTGAGAGAAACCAGAATAACCATCTAGAAAGCAATAATGTTTATGTTTGCAAAGTCTTTCTAGCATTTGGTCGATGAAAGGTAAGGGGTAATGATATTTCTTAGTAGCCTTATTTAATTTGCGGAAATCAATTACCATCCTATAACTTGTAATAATTCTTTGCAGAATCAATTCAGCTTTATCATTAGGAACAACAATAACACCTCCCTTCTTAGGGACACAATGTATAGGACTTACCCACTGGCTATCAGCAACGGGATAAATTATACCTGCCTCCAGAAGCTTTAGTATTTCTTTTCTTACCACTTCTTTCATTTTAGGATTCAGCCGTCGTTGATGATCACGAACCGGTTTGGCATCTTCTTCCAAATTTATTTTATGTTGACAAAGAGTGGGACTAATGCCCTTAAGATCATCAAGAGTATATCCAATAGCAGCACGGTGCTTCTTCAGAGTTTTAAATAATCTCTCTTCTTCATGCTCTGAAAGGTTAGCACTAATAATAACAGGATATATCTTCTTTTCATCAAGATAAGCATATTTAAGATTATCAAGCAACGGTTTAAGCTCAAACACGGGATCGCCCTTGGGTGGAGGAGGATCCCCTAAGATTTCAACAGGCAAATTGTGTTTCAGAATGGGTTCCTGCTTAAAGAATACTTCATCTATTTCTCTTCTTTCATTCATAAACATATCATGTTCATGGTCTAGCAAATATTGTTCTAAAGGGTCACTAGGAGGTACGGTAATAGAAGCAAGACCAATAAATTCATCCTTGCTAGGCAATTCTTCTTCACGGTGTTGTTTACTAAATTTAGAGAAATTAAACTCATGAGACATATCACCCAAACCAATAGTAACAACATTCTTTTCGCAATCTATTCTAGCATTAACAGTGTTCAAGAAGGGTCTACCAAATATTATGGGACAAAAGCTATCTTGTGGGGAACTAAGAACAAGAAAATCAGCAAGATATTTAGTTTTCCCACACAAAACTTCAACATCTCTAACAATTCCCATTGCTTATGTAGTATCTCTATTGGCAAGTTTAATTGTAACATCAATATCTTCTAACTCAATAGGTGCAATTTCATGCTTACTTTCTTTATATAAGTCATAAGGTATAACACTAGCACTAGCACCCATATCACATAAGCCATGATAACAATGATCTCCTATTTTAACAGAAACAACAAGCACGCCTACCACAGGTCAATGTTTATCTTTAGCACAGGGTTTTGCAATTCTAGCAGTTTCACCGCACAAATGAATAACATGCCCATCAATATTATCAGCTAAGAGATCTTTAACAATAGCAACATTAGGTTCAACTTTAATTTGCTCAGGAGGTGTATAAGTTCTAATATTGCTTTTACGAACCACAGTTGAAGCTTTAGCATGATCCTTTATCCTAACAGGAAAAGGTGGTTTCTCAACATAAGAAGTAGGAACAATAGGATCATTATAAGTGACAGTCTTTTCTTCAACTTTAGAAGGTGCAGCTAGTTTTACTTCTATGGGAGGATGATATTTAAACCACTTCTCCTTGAGGAGATCAACATAAGTAGCAAATGATTCACAGAAAGAAGCTACTATCTCAGAGTCAAGTCCATATTTAGTGCTAAACTTACGGAAAATATCAGTATCCATAAAAGATTTAACACAATCAACCTTAGGTGTCATACCTGACTCCTTACCTTCGTCGAGATCCCAATCTTCAGAGTTGCGTTTAATTCTATCCAATAAATTCCATCTGAATCCAAAAGTCTTCATCATAAAAGAGCCAACACAAGAAGTATCGAGCATGGTGCGATTGTTTTCAGAAAGCCGAGCATAAATTTTTTGAAGGATTATTTCTTTTGAGAGCTCATGATTGGGGCATGGATATAACATTGATTTAAGCCTCCTGCAAGCTTGAGCGATGCTTTCTCCTTCACGAGGCCAAAAATTATAAATATAATTGCGATCACGATGAACAAGATGCATAGGATAAAACTTCTGGTGAAATTCCAATTTCAATCGCTTATAATCCCAAGATCCAGTATCATCACATAGCCTATACCATGTCAATGCGTCTCCCTCTAAAGATAAAGAGAAAACATTCTTCTTAATAACATCACCGGGTATACCTACAAGCTTAAATAATCCACAAACTTCATTCACATAGATTAAGTGTAAATCAGGATGCATTGTGCCATCTCCTGCAAAGGGATTAGCTAGCAGTTTCTCTATCATACCCGAAGGAATTTCAAAGCAAACATTTTTAGCAGGGTCATTAGGTTGTGGAGCAACTCTTTGCTCTTCTGGACAGGGTGAAGATACCCCGAACATGCCCCTCAGAGGATTACTTTCCATGGTAACAAGTGACAGTAAATTTCAGCACACTATATAATTTTTTCCTTACCAAATTCCACTCACCAAAGGCGCTTTACTCCCTGGCAACGGCGCCAGAAAAGAGTCTTGATGACCCACAAGTACAGGGGATCTATCGTAGTCCCTTCGATAAGTAAGAGTGTCGAACCCAACGAGGAGCAGAAGGAAATGATAAGCGATTTTCAGCAAGGTATTCTCTGTAAATACTGAAATAAGTGGTAACAGATAGTTTTGTGATAAGATAATTTGTAACGAGCAACAAATAACAAAAGTAAATAAAGTGCAGCAAGATGGCCCAATCCTTTTTGTAGCAAAGGACAAGCCTGGACAAACTCTTATATAAGGAAAAGCGCTCTCGAGGACACATGGGAATATCGTCAAGCTAGGTTTCATCACGTTCATATGATTCGCGTTCGGTACTTTGATAATTTGATATGTAGGTGGACCGGTGCTTGGGTGTTGTTCTCACTTGAACAAGCATCCCACTTATGATTAACCTCTATTGCAAGCATCCGTAACTACAACAAAAGTATTAAGGTAAACCTAACCATAGCATGAAACATATGGATCCAAATCAGCCCCTTTACGAAGCAACGCATAAACTAGGGTTTAAGCTTCTGTCACTCTAGCAACCCATCATGTACTTATTACTTCCCAATGCCTTCCTCTAGGCCCAAATAATGGTGAAGTGTTATGTAGTCGACGTTCACATAACACCACTAGAGGCTAGACAACATACATCTCATCAAAATATCGAACGAATACCAAATTCACATGACTACTAATAGCAAGACTTCTCCCATGTCCTCAGGAACAAACGTAACTACTCACAAAGCATATTCATGTTCATAATAAGAGGGGTATTAATATGCATAAAGGATCTGAACATATGATCTTCCACCAAATAAACCGACTAGCATCAACTACAAGGAGTAATCAACACTACTAGCAACCTACTAGTACCAATCCCGGACTTGGAGACAAGAATTGGATACAAGAGATGAACGAGGATTTTGAGAGGAGATGGTGCTGGTGAAGATGTTGATGGAGATTGCCCTCTCCCGATGAGAGGAGCGCTGGTCATGACGATGGCGATGATTTCCCCCTCCCGGAGGGAAGTGTCCCCGGCAGTACAGCTCTGCCGGAGCCCTAGATTGGTTCCGCCTCGTGGCGGCGGAGTCTCGTCCCGAAAGGTTGCTTATGATTTTTTCCTCTACGAAAGACCTCATATAGCAAAAGATGGTCATCAGAGAGCCAACAGGGGGCCCACGAGGCAGGGGGCGCGCCCGGGGGGGTAGGGCGCGCCCCCCACCCTCGTGGCCAGGTGGGTCCCCCTCTGGTGTACTTCTTCCGCTCAATATTTTTTATATTTTCCAAAAATGACTTTCGTCGAGTTTCAGGACTTTTGGAATTGTGCAGAATAGGTCTCTAAAATTTGCTTCTTTTTCAGCCCAGAATGCCAGCTGCCGGCATTTTCCCTCCTTATGTAAACCTTGTAAAATAAGAGAGAATAGGCATAAGTATTGTGACATAACATGTAATAACAACCCATAATGCAATAAATATCAATATAAAAGCATGATGCAAAATGGACGTATCAGTGCGTGCATGCAGGAGGTGGTTTGCGTCTTGGGCTTTTGCTGCCAATCGGATGGGCCACATGCATACGGCACGTCCTTTCTGGAAAACTCTTGTGCCCTTCCTGATTATTCATGACTCTTCACAATCTGCACCGCTAATCTTGCCGCCTAGCACTTCATGGTCGTTTCCGTCTGCCGCGTGCCATTGCTCCACCGCTTTGTACAACTATAAATAGGCTATCTTTCTTCTCCAACGTTACCACACCCCAAGCTCACGCTACAATGTCACCTCTATTAGGTTTCTCCTACACCCGTCCTCCTCGTTGGGCTGCTGCGGAGGTGTTAGCGCATGGCATACGGAGGCGGAGAGGAGGAGGCTTGCGCTGGATGCAGGAGGGATAAGTCAAGCTGCGGAAGCGATGGCGTACGGAGGCGGAGAGGAGGAGGCTTGCACCGGACGCAGGAGGGATGTACTAAACCTAACTAGATTCTTTTTAACCGTTTTTTGACCTTTTCTTGCAGAAAACTCGGCCAATGAGGAGCCACCACGTTAATTATTGGGGGACCTGGCTGGGTGCTCTCTTGGGTGGAGCCAGCGATTTTCTTTCGGATTTGATTCTAGTCAATGCAATCTCATGTGTCGGGCGGTGCTGGGTTGTTAGTACGTGCATGCATGCAGGAGATGGTTTGCGTCTCGGGCTTTTGCTAACGATCGGATGGGCCACTTGGATACAACGCGTCCTTTCCGGAAAACTCTTGTGCCCTTCCTGATTATTCATGACTATTCACAATCTGCACCGCTAATCTCGCCGCCTAGCACTTCATGGTCGTTTCCATCTGCCGCGTGCCATTGCTCCACCGCTTTGTACATCTATAAATAGGTTCTCTTTCTTCTCCAACGTTACCACACCCCAAGCTCACGCTACATTGTCACCTCTCCCAGGTTTCACCTACACCCGTCCTCCTCATTGGGCTGCCGCGGAGGTGTTAGCGCATGGCATACGGAGGCGGAGAGGAGGAGGCTTGCGCCGGATGCAGGAGGGATAAGCCAAGCTGCGGAAGCGATGGCGTACGGAGGCGGGAAGGAGGAGGCTTGCACCGGACGCAGGAGGGATAACCCAAGCTGCAGAGGCAAACCGTCCATGTCGCCATTGTCGGTGTCTTCGTCATTGTGTGGGCTCATGGACCTTGGACCTGCCCAACCCGTCAACGCCTTGATCTCGCACCCGCTAGGCTGTTGGCAACTCGCCCTCTTGTGTCACCGAGGCGTACCTCCTCTTCCACACCTCGAGCCGTCCCATTACCGCCCGTGTCACGACCACGACTACAGGCCGTCGGCGTCCCGTGTGATGCGTCGGTGGAAATGCTACAGCTACGGGCAATTGTTTACTGGTTCAGGTTTACGGAAAGATGTGGCACTAAATACTTGGCCTGCTGGAAATCAGGGGGGCCAAGAGAGTAAATCAGTGCGGAGTTATTGGTGGAAAACATCCCGTAACCAGAATCCATAACCAGTTGCCCGTAAGTCTAGCAATTTTGATGGTGCAGCCACTGTGGCGATGCAAGATGATGGCATATTTGCACGGCTCATCAGTTAAGTGAGCGTCCTGCAATGGCGAGCTCTTCTGGCTGGTCAGTGCAGAGAAGTGGTGCTGAATGGCTATGCTTCATTGTGTTGCCGGCGGTCCTCGTGTTGTTCAGATCAAGCAGTGCCCGCGATGGCGGCGGACAACTCCTCCACTGTGTTTCGTCAATGACACAGATGGCGAGGACTTCCTCGACTTCTCCCGTGCCATGTCGTGGCACGTTATGTCCCCTGTCGTGGCTTCAATTGTCGCCGCTCTGTCATTCTCATCCACAGCCACCACGACAAGGGCTTCGTGGTCGTCAAGCTCAGCTTGTGGCTCTTCAAGCAACACGAGGAGCACGACTACTCCAGGACCGCGGACAGCCAGCCGTGGTGCGGCGAGGATGTCCTCTCCTACGGTGGCTTATTCTGGTGGTTCGACCTCTCATACTGCATCCTCAACGACTCCTTTAACAATGAGTCGTAGTTCCACAAGATCAAGTTCCCGCCCGTCCCTAATGCACCGCTCTCTGGGATGAGCCTGATCTGCGACGTACACCATTGTTTAAGGTGAGCCACGACATGCTGTGATATATGTAGATCCATGGCAACTGTGACGACAAATTGGTGGTCACCATGCATGCGATATGTGTGTTGTATTTCTTAAAATTCCATGATTTTTCTTACGTGTTTTTTCCAAGTTAATTAGTTATATGATTAGTCCACCTTGCCTCTAATTTTAGGGAGTTTGATGATTGATTAGTATGATGAGAATTTAGGCACGGACTACATGTGCAACACTTAAGCTGATAGATTTGTTTCTTCATGCAGAATTCATATTACATTTAGTGTTTAACGTTTTTGCAAGAGGGAGATCAACTACGCTTTCTGGTGGCATTATTATTATTTGAGTCAGAGTGTGGACATAATACTGCATTAGTGTTTAAGGTTTTTGTTGATTAAGCTTTTGCGGTTTCATGAATTTGACCGCATGAGGAACAATCGTATTATTATTATTATTATTATTATTATTATTATTATTATTATTATTATTATTATTATTATTATTATTATTATTATTATTATTATTATTATTATTATTATTATTATTATTATTATTATTATTATTATTATTATTATTAGGATATTTTTTGAAGGAATGAAAACAGAGATGCAAAGACTGTTTCTGCATATATTTTTTGGAAGATGATTTAGGCTACCTATTCTCATCTGATGAGCATGAAATCTATGATTGAACTACGCAGGCATAAATTATGGATAGTTTGGTGTTCTTTTTCTCTGCATTTTTGTGACTCTCTATATTATTTTTGTATTAAATAAGCTGACAGACTCAGCTCTGTTAAGCTACTTTAGGACATGATGTCATGTGTCTTTCAAATTTTATGCTAGACTTTATTCTTTTGCGTCAATAATTCAATTTATTTTATTAACTGGGCTGCTTACATAATGGTGAAAGGGTGCATTGTTTATATATTGTTTCACATTTTATTTTATCCATGCAAAACTCCATTTATTATTGTGATTTGATTTGGGGGATGTTTTTCTCTACCATAAATTCACAGACTTAAGTGAAAAAAATTATATCGATTCCAGTTTGAGTTGAAGATCCAATCTCTATGAGGTTGACAATAGAGATTGTCCTGAAATAGGCCTTCAGTAATTACCTTTGTGTTCGATCCCATTAAACAAACTAAGTAAACATTCGATTTGCTTGCGACTGCAAACCAAAAAGAGATGATTTCCAAACTTGAAACTAATCAAATAGTCAAAATGTAACCCATGAGTCTTCTTTTTATTACGTATGCAATTTCAACATAAATTATCGACAAATTTCTGTATAATTTAATCATCAACACAATCCGGCGAGCAATCGATAAATAATGTTGTGAATTACTAAAGAATAAAAAAATTATCATGCAATATCGATATGTATTCCCTTTATCTACAATGCATCGATTCTTTTATGTAATAATTATTTTATTTATGAAAGATTTCAGCATATGTACCAATATGATTCTTATACATACATTACCACATAAAAATTAAAGTTGAATAAGCAATAATTGAATACTTAATCAAATAATTAATAGTAAAGTTTAATATAACTCTATACATAATTTATCACACAACGTATCAACTGATGCGACGTGCTGTATACGGTGCGAATAAGTGGACCTTATTAGTAATGTATCAGTCGTTCCCTTCCGTTTATCACTATGTATCATGCATGGCTGCAATAAATGTTTCACTTTTTCATCTTTTATTATTGGACTCATCGCATGTAGCTATGGAGGATTCTATCGTTACAAATATAATGATGCCCTTTACGATCCATATATATAAATACAACATATCAACGGGCGCGGCGTGCCGCCGCGCGGGCTATGCTAGTATACACTATAGCCGAGCACAATTTTCAGGTATTGGTATGCGGCCGCTGAGGTGTTGGGCTTGGTTATTGCCAATGGAGTGATGATGGGTTGTGTTCATGGGCTCAACACAGATGGCTAAGACAGGGCACACTGATCGAGCCATCTGCTCTCGGAAAAGACCTTGGTGTGAGACATATAATTAAAAACAAGAAAACACCGCCAAAGTATAGTTTTTAGATATTTTTTGATCTATCTGAAAAGAAGGTTCAATTGCTTGATCACTCAAAAAAATGTGGCCGGTTTCTTAAATTACAAATTGTTCAAAGACTTTTCAAACAGTTCATGGAATTGAAAAAGTTCATCAACTTTTAAAAATAGGTCACAAATTCCAAATTAGTTCACAATTTTTTAGAAAAAGTTCATTAAAGACGAAAATTTTCATCGTATTTGCAAAAAAGTTCATCAAGTTTGGAAAATTATCAACGAATTTCAAAAAAAGTTCATCAAAAATGGGAAAAGGTCTTTAATTTTTTACAATAAATTAGTCGAATTTGAAAAAAGTTCATCAAATCTTTAAAAAGCTCTCATATTTGAAAAAATTTCATCAAATTTGAAAAAGATTCATCAATCTTGAAAAAACAAAATCATCAAATTTGATAAAAGTTCATCCATTTTGAAAAAATGTTCATCAAATCCGGGAAAAGGTTCATCAATTTAGAACTGATGGCTCACGAATTGAAAAAGTTCATCAATTTAGAAAAAAGGTTCACGAAATTTAAAAAACCGCGTATTAAAGAAAACAAAAAAAATGAACAGAAAAGGATAAAAACAAAACGAACTGAAGAACTAAATAAAAGAAGGAAGCGAAGTACTACATTTGCATGAGCGTGGCGATGGTGTGATGGTAAAAGTGTAGCCCTGGCAACAATGACGTCCCGGGTTTGAACCCTCTGCCTGTGCCTTTTTTTGTACTATTCTGGAAACAGGAAGAAAAACAATGGGCTGAGTCCAGTAAACGCGGCTGCAGGCGCCGGTTAGCAGAAAGAGTAATAACCTGCGCCTGCAGCGGCAAATAGGGCTCGCCAGAATGAGAATCACGACTGCTCAGTTGACTATACGGAGAAAAAAAAGACTGTGCGGTTGACTACTGGTTCACGAGACTGAGAGAGGCGGCAGGGCAAGGGCTTAGGGCACGCCGCACAGGCACGGCAGGCCGACAGGCCTCAGGTCTCAGGTGCTAGCTAAGAGTATGTACACTCGTGCATGAGGAAGCCATTTAAACTAAACTAGCACAACACCCATCCGACGAGAATTTGGAGCACTCAGGTGGTCTGCACCTCTATACAAATAATTCATTCAAAAAGATACCGAAAAATTTGAAAAAAAAAACTGTGATTTTGGCATACCAAACGTGGGTTCCCAATTTACTCCCGTGTGAAATTTCATGAAAAAATACCAGGAAACATATTCGTGGCAAAAAAGACAAAAAATTTCTATGTATAGAAAAAACTGTTTAGGTAGATTTTTGTTAGGACAGTATTTCTTTCGCCACGGATACGTTTTTGGGAATTTTTTCACGAAATTTCACATGGGAGTAGGTTGAGAACCCATGTTTGATATCCCCAAATGTCAGATTTTTTTTTATTTTTGGGTATTTTTTATGATTTGTTTTCTATAGGGGTGTGGAGCACCCAGGAGCTCCTGTTTATTTTCCAACACCCGGACGAGGATTTGGAGCACTCGGGTGCTCGGCACCCCTATACGAACAAGTCACCTAAGCTACAATTCCCTAACTTCCCTCCTTCACGTTCATATGATTAAAATTAAAATGACTTGAATTAATTTATAAATTACAAATCTATTGTATACATTTACAAAAATTACATACAAACAAAATTATGATGCAATAAAATTAATTTTAAATTTATTTACATGAACACTAACCACGCACATAGCCTGCTACGGTAGATAAATACAATATTTGCTACAGTGCCTCTGACTTTCCTTCTTTGTTTTCACTAAATTGCACTGTAGCGGAAGTGGAACCTCTAACATGAAGAAGAGAAGTCACCTAAGCATGACTCAGGAGTTTGCGCCATGGCCAGGGTACGCGCCTCAGCCGCCCCTGGCTTGCCATCGCATTTGATAGCCTGCTCAGGACAGACAACGAACAACCAGAATATAGGGTAGAGGAAAGCCAGTCTGGATAGACAGATAGAAACGACTGACCTGTAGATGCAAATATACACACGATGACCCCAAATTCCACCCCGGTTCAAACAAAGAGGATAGGGAATCAAATCCATTTTGAGGCCAAATCCTCCACCGAAAACCCCCAATCTGAAATCCCAGATAAAAGAGCCACATGGAACCCTTTAAACACAGCCACTTGCCTCCTCTATTTATGGAAAAGACCCTTATTTTACATGTAATCACGCGCCAAAGAAAAAATAACACCCAAAACTGTACGCATATTCGCGCGCCCGCCAGGTTCGATGCTTACGCGCTCAGTCCACCCCGTCAGTGCGCCACTTTGATATAAATTAGGCACATATATTTTTATACTGTACAGCTGACATGTCCTAGCCTTTTTTACTGTTCCTTTTTTGTATATTCTTTTTTTTGGCTTTCTTTTATCCTTTTTCAGATCATAGGTATTCTTCGGGCCGTACACAGTATGTGTATCGTATATTTTAAAATTAGACATATTATGGGCAGTGACTATAATTATATAATATATTGTGTACAAAACATATAGTCACTGCATACTATTCAAAAATAATAGTCACCGTGTATATATTGTATAATTATCTAATATACAATATCCTATGTGTATTAATATATATAATATAAAATATGTAAACTGACAACATTATGGGCGGTCACTATAATTATATAATACTATATGTATATTGAGAAATTACAGTATATTAAAAAACTCAGATATCTACGTATATTGTATTATACAATTTTGGGCAGTGACTGTAACTATATAATATACAATATACGTAGGACACTATTTCAACACTGTCAACATTTTTTAAATTTACAATGAAGATTTTAGTATGATATTTTTGTAATACACACTCAACATTATTTTATAATGCACGATGAACAGTTATATACAATGATCTTATTTTAATATACGATACACACACTACGTACGGCCAAAGAATTAAAGAAAGAGTATACAAAAAAGGAAGAGTAAAAAAATGAACGGACATGTTTAAAGTGTATAAAAACATATATGTCGTCCGTCTGAACATATATGTCTGTAAAATATGTATATTAATTTTTTCGTATTAAATGTTATACGATACTAAAAAAGGTTATACGATATTGCAAATGTTCATCGCATCGCATAATTAAAAAGATGTTCATTGCATCATATATTGAAAAGTTCATCACATATTACAAAAGTGTATCATATTTCAAAAATGATCATCACATCATTTAATATATATATATTATTTAAGTAGAATATGAAAAAAAGATGAACTTTTTTCGTATTATAAAAACGCTCATCATATATATATTGAACATTTTTAATATATGATGTATATATATGTATATAACCTTTTCTATATACAATACACACATTGTACTGTACGAATAAAGATAAAACAGATACGAAAAACAACATATATGAACCCGCAAAGAAAAATATATGAAGTGGTTTTTGATTCAAAGTAGAAAGTGGCGCAGTGGCAGCGACGTCGCCCTGAGAACGCTACAGCCCGGGTTCGAATCTGCGTGATTAAATAAAAAGTAAGGGTCTTTCTCGCAAAAGAACATTCCAGGTCAGCACCGGCTTGCGGGTCCCGGTCATCAGTTTCAGTGTCAATACGTAGAAATAGAGTGTTTAGCAATCCGCCACCACCGCCCCAAATGTGGTACTATTGTGTAATTTTCTCAAAATTAAGTCGGGGTCACCGAAGAGCATCGTTGGGCCCCACTGAATCCTCTCTCTTTTTTATGGCGAGGGAGCCCCACTGAATTCGTCAACGCACTGACCTCCTAATTCTCCCTGTCTGCGACTTCCAACTGAAGAAATCGACCAATCCTTCTTGCTTTTCAAATCATGGAGGAGAACTACATGTGTTGTATTAAGAGCGAAGAGAAAATACAGAGTAAAACCCAAAGACGACCACAACAGTCAGAACAAAGGAGGAGGTAAAGGTCTAAACAAAAGAACACTTTTTCTTAGGTACAACCCCTAAAAACATCAATGGAGGAGGTTTCTTCATACCGCTTCAGGTAGGATGGTCTTTATATAAAAGCATTGGACCTTGCCTTAGGTCAATATATTCGCTTGGCATGCTTGTAGCTCGCTTACCATTCCCTACTTGTTGTAGCTCGTTAGAATAGTTTCATTCATAGATGGAATACAAGATAACGAGAGAAATCTCCATCACGAGGAGTTGGACTATGCTACTTGGACTAGGATGCATCCGGGAACAATCAGTCACCCTGACCATGGCTTTTGCTGCCTGGTCTTGGGTGCACTGGGCTGCTCTTCTCTTAAATGGCCAGTGCCGCCCTCGTGCAACTGTGCTGGTGTCTATTGATGGTGCTACATCCTGGATCACTGCGGTGGTTTTGGTATGACATTTGCGCCACAGCAGGCGGTGGTTCTTCCACCGTGTCTGCGCCGAGGGTATGTGTTGAGAAACATGGGTCGGGTGATGAAACATCAATTGTACCTCTATCAGAGATTTAGTCGAGAACATGCCTCTCGTGGTCGTAGCAATGAAGAACATGTTCACTCTGCCCACGTGTTTCCCGCTACGAGCAACCTCAGAAAGACCAAAACTGACGAAGCCAAATCCCTCCTCCCTCCTTTAGCTAACCCATTGATCACTCTGATGACTCATCGAGCAACCCTATCGATTGCTCTTTGAGCCACCCTGCACACGCACACCCAGCTCACAACGCCAATGCCAAGACCCAGTGCCACCCCTCATCGTCGTTATCATGCTTTGCACGGCGTGTGCGCCAGCCGAACACGGTGGTGCGCTCTGGGCTGGGCATCGACCATTTCCGCGGTCCCAGAACCGTCCCTGCCCCTTGAGCGTCTGCTCTGCGCTCCCCCATCGATGCCGCTCTCCCTAGACATAATGTCATTGTTTTCATCCCCGCACCCCGGTGATGACGTGCTGGTGTTGTTCGCTGTCTGATGCGAGGGCCACCATCCCATGCAGCCTGAGCCTGACTCTATGTTCGTGCTCTTCGGCTTCGCCACGTCGACAACAATCTCTAAATTGATTGTGTTGGGTTTGCCAGCACTAACTTATTTTGAGCAGTTTTCAGTAACCTCTTGTAAATTTCATCCTTGCGTTCATAAATTGTTTGCCACGTGCTACATTCTATAGCCTTTTTTACTTTGCGATTTTTGTTATGTCGAGGTTATTTTCGCCATTCTTGTAATAGGCTGGATGAGTTCTTTGTTGGTGATTATATGGCATTATCATTCTGTTGGTATGTTTTTTAATTCTTCGGTACCTATTTTTTGGACAAAGAGTTATATATTATATCAAGAAAATATTAGTCACACCTGACTTCTGCAATGACACAATATTAAGACCTAGTCCAGACATTGAGGTTGCACACAACCAAAAAGATAAGAAAGAAAAGAATGAAAAAAAAGAGATGCGATGCAACAAGAACCAGTAAGAAAATAAGTACCAACATGAACCACTATCCTTTGACAACACATGGGCTACAAGTAAGGTTCTTCTAAAGCAACGCCTTCAAAAAGAGAGACACGCGAGCACCGAATCGCCAGATCCAACCGCTAAATCTCGCATCTTGGATTTTTCACCCGGGAGGGTACATCTGAAGAATCTCCGAAGGAATGCCTCGATGAAACGACACGAAAACACCACGTCTGCCAAGTGCGGCCATCGACAACTAGACCTAGGGTTTTCAACCATGAACTCGAGACCCGGTACTCAAAAGGCACCATGTGTTTCCGCCACCATGTGCCGAAGAAGACATGGTTACATAGAGAGGCGCTTCGACACAACCTGATCACGAGGAAATTAAAATCAAAACCGTTCCATGGCAAAACAGGCCCAGAGAGGTACCAGCGTGTGGACCCTGGCGTGGGGATTCCCACACAGTCAAGGTCCTGCCTGTGAATTATGAACTACCACACAACAGGGATAGTAGATCATTATCGGCAGCCTCAAAATATTGTGTTGGAAGTGCTTCAAAGCCAGTGTGGTATAATCTGATGGCGATGAAGGCTCCTAAACATAGAAAGACAAAGTCGTGCCAGCACGCTCCGTGCTCCAGCGGTGCACCGCTTCAAGATAGCGTTGTTGCTGTCACATCACCTTTGCTACAGCTTTAATTATTGCCACTGGGAGTACCTTTCACCAGGCTGCTCATATCTATGTCCTTGCCCTTAACTTCCAGCACATGATCGAAGTGCAGCCATGTGATCCCATAGTTTAAGGAATGATTGTAGCGAAAGCTCTCGTGCCACCTAAAAAATGATGCATCGATCTAACCAGACCATTGACTGTTGTCTGTTGAACATAATTTTTCCCCTAATCAGCATTATGATGGCGAGTACATTTATTTTCTGAGTTGCGCTAGTTTCCCTACACATTGTCTATAAGGTGCATCAAGACATTAATTGGTTTGGGTCCTGAAATGTTCATGGCGCCAATTCGGTGGAGGACGCGCTATACCGCTCACCCAACGCCGAGTATGAAGCGTCACGCTAGGTTTGGAGCGCTCTCCAAAAATTATGTTGATTCGGATGGGATCGAAACTCTGCTAGAGCGGCTTTTTCAACCAAAATCGCCATAAAGGCAGTTACTATGGTGATCGGTCCGAGATGGCAATTTTGCTAGAGTTGCTCATAGTCAGCAACCATGGCCACTCCCATTTACCGTATATGTACGCAACTCATTTTATAGGTGCATATGCAGGCAACAATGTAAATTAACTACCGTAGATATGCTTTTAGATAAAGCGGTTTCAGGCTAAAAACCCAGAAAGATATTATAGTAAAAAAACTCACGTTAGCCTCGTGCTTAAGATAAAAATGTGACTAAAATATGTATATCATCCATCCTTCTTCTAAAATTTTGTTTCATCAATTGACTATGCGACACTTTGGTATTCGATCGAGCAGCCCTTGAGCTCCGCAGACTCAATGTGCTTCAAGCTTATATTATTTTACTCATCTAAATACTTGTGGTATGAACACTTGACCCTTCAGGTTTATATTATTTTACTCATCTAAATGCTTGTGGTATGAACACTAGACCCTTCTTAATTAAATCCATATATCATACCGTATGAAAGTCAACAAACCAACTATTCACTAAAACATTTTTGTAGCTTCAAATGTAAACACATATCACATGCCATTCAAAATATACCTCTTCTACTTATGCAGGATGAAAGAACAAGCGGTTGTTGAACTAAAACTTATGGACTGTCAGCTTCAACTTCTCTCTTTCAGAATAAGAAAGAAAAGATAGGATGTTAATATTTGGTTGATGGATAGTTAATGCAACCACCTAGGCACAAACCTTCCCTTGTTTAAATAATATTGCATCCAATCTTTGCCCCATTTATTTGCTCCACAAGCTAATGGCATATATGCTTGCAATAAGTCCTACTTGTCATATCTCTAATGTGAATAATTCAACCCGTAGATGAGGCTTTAGATAAATATGAAGAGCTCAATACAAAAAGTTGGATATGTGCAATGCTACTTGGACTAGGAGGCATCAGGGAACAATCAAGGTGCTACATGGTACATTACTGGAGAGGGTTAGGGTTTAGGAATTAATGGATACATGTGAGAGATGTTGGATATGGGAATGCTCTCCTTTGTTTCTATGGAGACCTTCATGTTGGAACAGGCTGCCCATGGCACTTAGAGCCTCTGACGCAATAGTGAACTCTAGTATCAATGTTTGGTGGATACTACTTTGAGCATCAAAATTATTCACCACCACAACCAGCCTCCCGCGGATGCTCCTGTTCATCGCTTTTAGCCAAATATGCGCTATAAGACACTATAGACCGGGCCAAATAGCTATTGGGGTGCAAATCCACCTCGATTGCTCTATATAAAAGAAAACAAGCTACTACAACAGCTCAAAAGAAAAAATAGTACCCTAGCTTCATACAAAATGACTCGGGACTATTATACAAGTTTATTAGATGTAGAAAGCAACCCAGACATAATAAAAATGATCTCGAGGTCCCAGAACCACCAAAAGATCACTGTCGTCATGATACGTCTGCAACATATCTATAATTTATGAAGTATTCATGTCATGTTTACAATAATTTTATATGGTTTTGGTATGATTTGCATGGAACTAACCCGGACTGACATTGCTTCAGCAGAACTACCGTGGTGTTGTTTTTTGTGCAGAAATGAAAGTTCTCCAAACACCGCGAAACTTTTTCTCAAATTTTTATGGACCAGAAGAGAACCAATGGGCCAGAGCAGCACCTAGGGGGTGCCCCGAGGGGGCCACAACCCACCAGGGCGCGCCTGGGCCCCCAGACATGCCCCTATGGGTTGTGCCCACCTCGGTGGCCTCCCGTACCCCTGGTTCGCCCTATAAATTCCCAAATATTCTGAAAACCCTCACGGAGACCCTAGATCATAAGTTCCGCCGCCGCAAGCCTCTGTAGCCACCGAAAACCAATCGGGACCCCGTTCCGGCACCCTGCCGGAGGGTGGAATCATCTCCGGTGGCCTTCTTCATCATCCCGGCGGCCACTACAATGACGAGGGAGTAGTCCACCCTCGGGGCTGAGAGTTTGTACTAGTAGCTATGTGTTTAATCTCTCTCTCTCTCTCGCATGCGCGCGATCTTGAGATGTCACGATCTTGATGTATCATGGGCTTTGTTAACGTAGATGGATCATATGATGTGTCTCCCCTCTCTACTCTTGTTGTGATGAATTGAGTCTTTACCCTTTGAAGTTTTGTCTTGTCGGATTAAATGTTCAGATCTGAGAACACATGATATATGTCTTCCATATGAATACTCGTGGTGACAATGGGGTACTATTTTGATTCTCTTGATATATGTTCTGGCACTCAACTTGCGGCTTCGCGAAGTGATATTGGGGTAGTCTACGCATAGGGGTTGATGCACTTTTTTATTATCTTTTCTCCGATAGAAACTCTAGGGTCACCTTGTAGTTTTTTGTGTGGATTGAACATTATGAATATGAAATTGTTTGATACATACCGTATAATTAACTCACGAGTACTCGCGGTGATATTGGGGTATCTAGGTGACATTAGAGTTGGTTGATATGTATCATATGGTGTTATTTTAGTACGAACTCTTGATTAGATTGATCGGAATGAATAGCTTGCTATTGTTTTAGTATGAACTCTAGGATAGATTGATCGGAAAGGATAGCTTTTAGGTGGTTTAGTACCCTATACAAATAATTTCTATCTTTTCTTCTCCTCTAATAGGAACTCGGGAGTGATTCTTTATTACACTTTGAGGGATAATCATATGATCCAACTATGTTAGCATTGTTGAGAGATTGCACTAGTGAAAGTTTGCACCCTAGGGCTCATTTTCTATCATTGCAATACGTTTGTGCTCCGTTTTACTATTTACTACCTTGCTTTTTTTATTGTTCGAACTACAAGAACTCATATCTACTATCCATACTACACTTTTATCACCATCTCTTCGCCGAACTAGTGCACCTATAAAATTTTCCATTGTATTAGGTGTGTTTGGGACACAAGAGTTTTGTTGTATTTGATTGCAGGGTTGCTTGAGAGAGACTATCTTCATCCTACGACTCCCATGGATTGATAAATCTTAGGTCATCCACTTGAGGGAAAATTGCTACTGTCCTACAAAACTCTGCGCTTGCAGGCCCAACACGAGTCTACAAGAATAAACTTGCGTAGTAGACATCAAGCTTTTTTCTGGCGCCGTTGCCAGGGAGGTTAGGTAAGAGGCACTCATATCCCGTCAACGAAGCTCTTTTCTGGTGCCGTTGCTGGGGAGGTGAGTGCTTGAAGGTATATCTTTAGATCTTGCAATCGAATCTTTTAGTTTCTTGTTTCATCACTAGTTTGGTTTATAAAAAGAAAACTACAAAAAAAATGGAATTCAGGTTGCATCATATTATTGATCATCTTTATAATATCTTTCTTGAAAATGATGGATCGGGAAATTGTGCTCAATTGTTAGAAGAAGAAGTCAATAAAATGTTTGGCACAAAATATTTGAATGATGAGCATGATTGCAATGTTGTTAGTATGAATTCTTTGAATATCCATAATGTTAATGATGATTTCATTGGTCATGATAATGATGTCTCCTATGAGAATGTTAAGTTTTGTGGAGTGAATTGGGAGTGCAAAAGCACACCAAAAAGGGAAGCTAGATTTTGTACGAAGCATAAATATTTAGAAACAAAAAGTTGCAAGAGAGGCTAGATGATTTGTGCTGAAAGATTAAATTTTTTCCGCCATCCTTGTGAACTTTGCAATGAACATGGTCATTTAAATCTCCAATGCTATTTGTCTCATGATCAAATTGTGTCCAAAAATTGTGATAATTTGAGTACCCTTGAGCATCATAAAGAGATTAGTCTTCTTTTGGGGTATGAAGAAATGAAACGTATAACTAAGGGTATTCCAAAATTTAATCTCAATAGATTTCTTGATTTTGATATAGAGGAAATTTATATATTTTTTGCGGTAAATTGCATTGAGAATCCTTCTACTGCCAACTATCTAAAGACAAGAAAACAAATAGAGTATGAAGAGAGTACTAATGAAAGGGAAAATATTTCCCAATACCCTCCTAGTGTTTATTATGATGAATCAGGTAACGAGGGGGAGCTTCCTATCCAATCAATCTCTTTAACAAGAAGCTCGAAAAAAATAACTAAACCCACACGTGAGGTGGTGAAGAAGAAGAAGAAAAGAAGAAAAAGTAGAGGTAAAAATGTAACTCTCCCAAGTAATATTTCTCCTATCACCATTGTACCTCATGAAAGTGAATCAAATATGTTGATGGAGGATGATGATATTGAGTATGATTTTTAGATGCCTACTACTTGTTGTGATGATTATGATTGGGAAGACAATGTCTCTTATTATATTGCAAATCTTTTTGGCAATTGCTTGGAAGAATATGATAATAATGTTTACTATACTATTGGTATACCATTCATGCTATTGATAAGAAAGATTATGATGATATGCAATACCACATGCTTGGGGATGCTATGTTTGATGGCTATGAAATGTTTGAAGATTTATTTGCTGAACATAAAGCTTGTCCTAATTAGCTTAGGGATGCTATGCATAATGAATATGATCCTTTTATTCCTTCTACTTTTGATAAAAAAATATGATGATAGCATGCCTCCTATTTATGATGATTACAATGATTAAAGTGGGTTTGGAAGAGTGTCAACTCTAGGTAGTAGTAATCCCACTATTTTGGAGGGTGTTGAATCTTATTACAATATTGATGAAAGTGGATTTGGAGAGGTCATGACTTTATTTAGTGATACATCCACTATTTTGGAAGAGGTTTCAATTGACTATGGCAATAATGTTGCTATCTACGATGATTATTATGATGACATGTATGCCATAAAGAATAATAAATCTTCTATGCTTGTGCTTGATGAAAATAATGTTTTATGTGATGGTTATATTGATGAATCTATTCATTATGCTATTGAAAATTATTATGAGAGAGGAACTTATGATTCATGATGCTCTTGTTATGTTTCAATTCTTATCTTTTATGCGAGCATCATTGAACTCATCCTGCCTAGCTAAAAGGCATTAAAGAAAAGCGCTTGTTGGGAGGCAATCCAACAAGTTTACCTACTGTTTTTGTGTGTTAACATGATTATGCTACTGTATTAATCATGTCTTATTGCTTTTGTTTCAATAAAGTACCAAGTAAAGCCTTTGGGGTAGTGTGGATGATAGTTGACTTGAATCTATGCAAAAACAGAAACTTTTGCCCTCAGTCCAGGAATTTTGCAAAATCACTGGAACGTGCTTTTGATATGAAATTTTTACAGGAAGTGTATCAATTCAAGAGTTAAGGAATACTATTGGGAAGATTGGGCATTGGGTTCATATTGTTATTGACCATCCCTTTTCAGCACGGGAGCGAAATCCGTTGCGCCCACGCGCATACGTTTTCTGACCGATATGGCTCACCATCATTTAGCTATTGCATTTATTTTTCTCATTGCCGGTCACATGTATCGAACTAACTTCGGAATTGGGCACAGTATTAAAGATCTTTTAGAAGCGCATACTCCTTCGGGGGGTCAATTAGGGCGTGGGCATAAGGGCCTTTATGACACAATCAACAATTCGATTCATTTGAAAGTTTCTTTGTTCGTAACATTAGTAGTTACTCACTGCATTAGTAGTTACTCACTGGGTGGGTGCACCAACGGCTTTCTAGGAATTTGAGTTAGATATACAAATTTCTCACGTTTTCCTAATTTTTCAGAATTTTTGGAGTAGCAGAAGTATGGTTGGAGTACAGATTACTACAGACTGTTCTGTTTTTGACTGATTCTCTTTTTAATGCATAGTTTGCTTGTTTCCTAGTTTCTATGGCTTATATTGATCAATATAAATTGTAGAAATGATATTCTACAGTAGGAATTGTGTGGAAACAATTACGAATCTTGTTTTTGAAAGTACCAAAGTGAATAGTTTGCTCTTTATCATACTAACCTATCTCACAAAACTCTGTTAAGTTTTGTGCAATTGAAGTTTTCATGTTTTGGGTGAGATATCGATATGAGGAGAATAAGGAGTGACAAGATCCTAAGCTTGGGGATGCCCGAGGCACCCTCAGGTAATACTCAAGGAAGATCCATGCAACTAAACTTGGGGATACCCGGAAGGCATCCGCTCTTTCGTCTTCAACATTATCGATAACCTCACTTCGAGCTATATTTTCATCCGTCACATGATATGAGTTTTACATGGAGCGTCATTTTATTTTGCTAGGATTTGCTTGTTGTTATTTAAAATAATGTTTTGCACCTTTTAATTCAATAAAAGTGGCAAGGATAGCCTTTACCATGCTTATTTTGCAAGTCTACATGTTGCTGTTTCAAAACAGAAAGTTTATCGTTGTTGCAAAAATTCCCGAGAAAAGTTAGAATGTGACAAAATGTTGAAACTTTTTGCAAAATAAGCTCTGATAAATTTTCTACAGTGTGGGAAAGTTTCATAATTGTTGGAGTTAGGGAAGTATGATGAATCTTGCATTCTTTACACACTGTACTGTTTTGGCAGATTGCGGTTATGGTTGCATTGTTTGCATATGTTTGCCTGTTTAATGATTCTATTTGAGGATAGGACTACTAAATATGCGGAGGCATTTAGTATGAAATGTTGAATAATAATTTTAGTGATTTGCTACAGTAGAGAACGATAAGGTTTTGCATTGATTTATACTAACTTATCTAACGAGTTCTTGCTGAGTTTTGTGTGGATGAACTTTTGAGATTTAGGGAAACCGTGATATAAGAGGAATTAAGGAGACACAAAAGCTGAAGCTTGGGGATGCCCAAGGCATCACAAGTTAATATTCCAAGAAGTCTCAAGCATCTATGCTTGGGGATGCCCCGGTAGGCATCCCACCTTTCTTCTTCAACAATTATCGGTTAGTATCGGTTGAGCCTAACTTTTTTGCTTCTTCACATGAGTTGTGCTATTCTTGGAATGTCATTTTGTTTTGTTTTTCTCGCTGTTTTAATAAGATACTTAGATCTGAAAGTTTTAAATAAAAGAGAGTCCTCAAATAGCTACCCATTTACATAAATATCAGCATGATCTTTACTTATATCTTTTTGGAGTAGTTTGGCATTTACTCTTGTGCTTCACTTATATCCTATGAGTAAACTAGTAGAACGCCTGTGCGTTGCTACGGGCTACAGTGCATACAAATGAATCAAACCAGTGATTAAGGTCATCTTCAAGGTCAAATCTCATTTATCGCTCATACGTTTCTGTATGTTCATACATTAAACGGGTGGCTAGCAGGCTCCCCAAAATTCAACCATCTGAACAGTCCAGGTTCCGACAAATCACACCATATATGAGGAAGAAATGTGTTTGTTCAGACTATCAGCCATGTTATCTATGACACATGGTCCCTACACAAAAAACCCACCCCACGATGCACCCTTCCCTTTTCCTGCAGGACCCTCCCATTCCCATCGTAGCGAGGTATTTCTCGCCGGAGCCTACGTCGTATATAAAGTAGTATGTTAATATGTAGATCTGTAAAAAAATCAAGAACAAACTCACTTTGTTTGTTTGGGAGATATAGAAAAACAATATAGAAGGAACGATTGATTCCAATCATATTGTTTGATCTTTAAATGTATGATGAAGTGTTAACCAACACATTTATTATGCTTTCAAATTTTGAATGCCCGTGCATTACCACAACCCTTTAGCTTTCTTTGTCATTGTGTATATAAACATAATGAACACCAAATTTCATGTTTATAGAAAAGATAGTCATTACCACTATTTTTGTGTCGAAGTAGAAGCATCATATTTTCTTAAGGAGCCCAACTTTAGCTAGAGAATAAGAGGATTAGGTTTTGGTAGGATGCGAAGTGGCAACTTAGTATGCATGGAGAGCAATGATACAACTAATATCTTATAAACTAATATCTACTTAATGTGGCGCGAATTTTGGATAATTCTAATCAAGTGTTAGTATTTAATAATCCTATAAGTGTTAGTATAATAAAATATTTTCTGACAACCCTTAACAATTCCAAAACACTTATGGATGTCCAAAATTCATGACAAAAATTTCAAAATTAACAACAAAAAATAGTGCAGAGGAAGTATAATTAAATCTCAAACAGAACTTGACAAAATCCAAAATCAGAACCTTTCTATTGTTGTCAATGGATCCTCCTATACATAACATGTTCACCCTCAATCAGAACATATGCTACGACAGTACATATTTCTGCTTTTCTATATAATTGAGAGCCATTTGTATGCCCAAACCTGACCTTAGAATTAGTGCGTTTCAGTTTTTTCTCTTATCTACACGTACACCTAAATTAAGAAAGCATTCAGAAATGACATACCGCTTCAGAGAAACACCACAACAATTCTTAACTCCCAAGACTGAAGTCTATTTTTAGGGATGTCACAGTTCATTTCCATTGTAAAATAATTTCTTGCAGGGTACACCTGTGTAGCTAACATGTATTCCGACATGACATTATTATCATCTAATACTAACTTCTATAATTTTCTCTGGATCTCTCCTTAGAACATGACAATACCACATCATTATGAACATCACAACCAAACAATCAGCCCCAGCTCCATGGCCGGTGTCACAAGAGCCATAGCTTGATGGCTGACGTCACAAGAGCGATATGTCACAAGAGCCATAGCTTGATGGCTGACGTCACAAGAGCGACAGATCGACGCTTGCATCACAAGATCCACATCAACCAATATTCGGGTCAGAGAGCACAAGGAAGGGGAGCAGAGAAGGAAATCGAGAGGATTTCTGAACTGAAGGTGAAGAAGATGACAGAGACTCAGAGAAGTAGCTGCAGTGAAACGGTGTGGCCGAGCTTGAGCCCGGTTGAGATCATACCTCTATATCACCAAAACAAAAATTCAGCAACACATACAACATGAACTATTTCTGGAAATGAGAAAAAAAGGAGCATAAACATGCCTTTTCATATACTAACTACTAACCAGTACAACCCTGCATAAACAAATAACATAACTGGAAGGTGCGAGTTGCTGGGTGGTGTGGTAGTTATTTCTCTCCTTCAACTCATCAATATTAGCCTACCTTTCAGCAAAGTTAGTACCCACGCTTCTGTACCAAAGGATGAAAGGCAAGGATGGAATATCCTTCCAACTGTGTGCCAGGCAATGTAGTGGGTACGGTATTGCCCATCGACTCGCTAAGATTCAAAATCTCCGTTTTTATTCGTTCATTGTCGGCAATGATTATTTCCAATTTCTAAAATTCAAAAACATTTGAAGTCACAAATGACTGCTAACAGGACGCCCATATACTGTAAAAAAAAATAGAGTGGAGACCCATAGTGGCAGCATTGGAAGGCCAAAAATCTATGGAAGTAGAAGATGGCACACTGATGGTGTAGTGGACATGCAGCGGTGTGATGTAGACACAATCCCTGGCATCCTCCGCTTGCAAAACCATCCATCTCCACCCAAAATCTGCACCCTTCACATGCTTACAAGAATAAATAGAAAGTTAATTAAGCATGTAAGCAAAAGAGGAATTAAACAATTTATAACTTTTAAGAACCTGGACTACATGATTTAGCTAGGTTATGACCTGAGGCGGGATATGTGTAGTAAGAGAAAGCAGAGATTTAAAAGAAACACAAACTTACTTAGCTAGTTCTTTTTTGTGCTCCCATGGCCCCATACATGAAGTATTAGACCACCTAAAGTCTTAAACTATAACACCTTCAGTATTTGCGTCCGTCTCCATGCATAATCTGAAAGAAAGCCAAAAAAACACTTAATGAACATACATGTACCAACTGGATAAACGTGGTCAATCATGTATTCTCTTAAAACAATAATTGTAGGATCGGAAAATAACACACGTATGCAGATTTGCGCTCGGCAAGGTTCTAAAGCAGTATACAATAGTCAAGATTACAATGATTTATCCAGCACATGAACCCTTGAATATAAACTACATATTGGTCAAATGAAGTGCATGGTGGAAGATTCTTTATGGGGCTGTGTCAGTATGGCTCCGGTGCCCAGAAATCCTATACACTAAGCTTCAGAAACCAAAGTAACTATTGTAGCAAGTTTGCTACAGAGTTGTGTCACGTGTATCAAGACTTGGTTCACATCTCATTCATCATGGGGTTGTGTCAGTAACTCAATATTGCTTCAGTGCCCAGCTTTCTTGGTATTTGTTATTAGTCATACATGGTATTGTTGCTCTTGATCCTGTAAAGACAAGTTAGAAGGCCTCGCTCTCCCTCCCGCGACGCTTCCGCGAGCGCCGGGGGGAAACCCTAGCGCCACCTCCAGCTCCCCCTCCTCCTACCTCCCTCCCCTCGCCGCCGCCTCGACATACTGGCGGGCAAAGCCCGGCCAGTGCTGGCGGCGGCGGGGCACTTTCCTTCCCCTGCTCGGTCCGGCGGGCGTGGGCCTCAGGGCCGGGCGGCGGCACGACGTTGGCTCAGGGCGTGGCGGCAGCAGACGGCGGCGGAGACGCGGGCTGTGGGCGGCGGCGTGAAGGGCTGCAGCAGCGGTGGTGCGCGGTGGGCTCCGGCGGCGACAGACGGCCAGATCTGGGCCCATGCGGCGCGAGCCGAGGGCGGCGCGGGCTGCGGGCGTCCGCTCCTACCATGGCCGCGGCTGGTGGTTGTGGAGGCGCAGCAGCGGTGGCTGGTGGGCGTGCTGGTCGGATCCAGGCGTCCCGCCGGCTAGACGATGGCGGCAGCACAGACGGGCTCCCCGGTGAGTTTTCTTGGTGGTCAATGGCAGTCCTTGGGGGTCCTCCTCGCCGGTGGCCGGGTCTGCGACGGTGGCTTTGCGCTGTTTTGTGACGACTGCTGAGATGGGGCGGCACAGGGGTGTGTCCCGTGGGGAGGTTGCTGGAGGGATGGGTGGCGCCGACGTGCTCAGGTCACCCGTCACTGGCACAGGGGTGTGCTTGTCCGGATGCGTCCGCTCCCTTACCTCCCCCTTTCCCTAGCCACGTGCAGGTTGTCGCAACTCCGGCGATGCTCAAGGCGGGTCGTCTGCCGCGGGACATCGGTCGGGGGTGCCCCTCTGGTACAAAGCTGGCCTCTTTGGATGGTCTTGGGGGTGCCTGGATGTTGTGCGGCGGCCCTAGTGGAGGGAGGCATGGAGTTATGGGGCGGAACCTGCGTCTCAGGTGCGGGCGGGTAGCCATGGCTTCGTGGGAGGCTTGGCTGTGGGTGGTGGGCAAAGCGGGGGTGTCGGAGGGGTGTGATCGCCGGGGTCCATCACTTGCCCAGTCCTCGCACTGGCCGGCGACGGCGGCGTCCACGGACGTCGTATCCTTCTTGAAGGCTCCGTCGTGGTGCTCCCACTCTTCCATGTGGCTCCGGGTGAAAACTTGATCTTCGGATCGGACAGTGGCGGCTATCCGTGGTCGTACCCTTCTAGGAGGCACCGTCCTGGAGTCCCTGCTCCGTCCTTGTCCGTCTCACCCCTCCTTGGTGGCTCCAAGTAGTTCTTCTTGGTTCATCTCTAGTTTGCTTGGTTGTCGTCCGAGTGGTGTGTCGGTGCCCGGCACCTTTGTATCTTGCCTTGGGTGTGTGCTGTGTGTCGTGGTGGGTGTGTTTGTATCGGTTCGCTCGGATGTATGTGGTGATGTTTGCTTTATAATATAAAGCGGGGGGCAAGCCTTTTTCGGTATTGTTGCTCTTGAGTTAATCAATTCTTTTTTTTATAACCGAGTTAACCAATCCAGATTGGTCAAATACTTGCATCTCTCATTGTGCACACAGTATATTATTTTCAGCTCTTAATTTTGGTTTCACATAGGCCGTGTGCACTTAAACACCTAAACTGAATAATCCTCTATCCTTCAATAATTACCAGGAATTCAGAGCAATCCATGAGTAGCTGTACATGGATGTGCATATGATAAATCGCATTCCCAATCTCTCTCCCATAGACATCAGCAGCAACAATCAGGAGCAGTAGCATCTCCTCTCTCTCAAATTTTCTCATCCCAAAAATTTCTCGTCATCTTCTCCCCGCCCCCAGTTTAAAACCAAGAAGGGATAATAAAAATAATATTTGATCAAGGCTGTTGCAACTCCTTCTAATTTCTTTCTGTGAAGTCCTGCTAACCGGTATAACATGCAAACTTACTATATATACACAGCCAACCAGTAATGTGAATTCTTGACCTTGTTTCCCTCAAAAAGAATAATATTCCACAAGAAATTATTTATAAAAAAGGGACAACTTCCACGGTTCTAGCTTAACTCATGCACACCTTCAGCCAAAAATAACTACAGAGACGCAGACTGGAACCATGTAGCATTGGTCTTACCAAGATAAACGAAACCAAGACCAGATCTGCAGCATTGGTCTTACCAACATAAGCAAAACAGAGACCTGATCCGGGGCTGGCGACATCTTTGGACAAAGGAGTTACGAGACGAAATGAAACGAAAAGACGTATGTACTCCCTTATAATAGTAGAGATAAATATTTAGGAAATGAACATAAATGGATATTTGTTTGTTTGGGTTCCTGCAATCTATAGCCATAAATATTTTGACACCAAACGATGTGACTTCTGCCCAACCTCAAAATCCAGGGTCAAGCAACTAAGGAGCAATCTTTGTCAGTGTTTGTCGGCCCATTATTATTATTCTACAAGAGTCTCCCATGAGGAAAATGCAACTGGGAGATTCTCTAGATTCTCTGAATTTGTCACATGTAATGTGCAGTAAAATGCACTGCTGAACTATAAATTTCTTTGTGCTAAGTGACTGCTGATGTTCTACCATTTCAAACAGGGCCAATGTATCAACTACTATATTAAAAACCACACCTTCGAATTTGAAATGAGAAAGAAAAACATCTGCTGAACACCTTGTTATACTTCATAGAAGTTGAGGCCTAACCTTCCTTACCAAGGTGCTATTTAAGTTCTTTTAATCATAGTTGGCAGTGAAATTATAAGGAAATCGAAAAATCCTAATGGGGCAATGTAATGCAAAATGACATCTTCGAGGGTAATGAGATTAGGAGATTTGGAGAACTAATCACGTGCAAATTTCGGAAAAAATAAAAGCAACACATTACTTTTACCTTTTACAAGGCATCCATCGAGCATGTTATAGAAAATTAGGGAATGTTGAAGATATAGGCATCATAGTATGGGCAACTTCAGAGTTATCGGGTTTCCAACTGCAGTAACCTGCCAAAACGCATCAACCAATACACCCTTGAAAAGAAGAAGAGACAGACGCAAAAGTGCAAATGAAACACTTACCTCCCCTTCGTGTACGTTCTAATGTAACAGAGGCATCATGCAACATTTCTTTAGCTTTTTTACCCGAGTACAACCAGCACACTCCATCTCATTATATACTTCTGAAACAAGTTTAAGAAAATGAGCAAAACTAAATCTCAATTATATCCATCCAAAAATTCTCAATTAAACTGTTAAACTTAATTATCATCATCTTTATCAATATACTCAGATCTTCACACGACAAGGACAGCTGCATACGGATGGTTAAAAATATATATGACTTTCTGTTTGTCTTGATCATCTACCCTTGCACTCTAGATTTAGCACTGGACAGGATGCAACATAATGTTCAGCTAGCTAGTGAATACTTCCTTATCTACTATCTCATCAGAGAAATATGTTCTATCTCGAACATGACAGCATTTTGGTCTTCATTGCGATGGCCGTGATTGACACTGTGTATTCTTGTCCGATCACAATCCAAAAAGATAAAGTTATCAAGTACTATGCGTTTGGCATCACAAGAAATAATAATGATGTTAAAAGGTGTGGCACATCCACTTAAGAAAATGCAGTGTGTGTAAGTATATATGATGCAGAGGCTGAGGATCATACTGTAAGAAAAGAAACATCTCATCCAAACAAAATACAACATCGCCAATCCTTAGTCGATTAGAATTTTCTTAAGCCCTGGTCAAATCTCTATGAACTGAGCCAGTGGATTAGCCTAAAAAATTACTCTTTTTTCCATCTTGTCGCCAAAAGTCTGTCGTGTTTTACTATGTGACAGAGATCCAACAGTTGACCGTCAACAAGAGAAAACAAATAACATGAAATTGGTTACCTTATTGACACTATGAAACGTCCGAGACCCCAAATAGCTCCACCAGAGCCAAAGTTAACGATTCTCTTCAGCCTAGGAACCATGCATGAGCTAGTCAAGTAGAGGCACTGGTAGAAAAAAGGCCTTTAGTCCCGGTTCGCAAAGGCCTTTAGTCCCGGTTGTGCAACCGGGACTAAATATGCGCGACTAAAGACCCCCCCCCCCCTTTAGTCGCGCCTCTTACGAACCGCGACTAAAGGCTTTAGTCCCGGTTCTCGTGGCTAACCGGGACTAAAGGCCTCCTCCATGAGTTTAAATTTTTTACTAATTTTTTTTGCGAATTTTTTCATTTTTTTTTATTTTCAAATTTCTGAATTATTTTAACCTCTAATCTCTAATCACCACCCTCATCACTGCTCAATTTATCCTCTAATCTCTAATCACCCTCATAATTCCAAATCATCTAACTTCCCGAACGGTCACCCATCCTCCCACTCCCCACTGAGCACGCTTAACTTCCGGGTTCTATTCTCCTCGTTTCCAAGTCTGCACTTGTTGTTTTCCGACAATAGTAGGATGTCAATTCTATTAACCCTCGGTATTTAGCTTGAGCATGAAGTGACACATTTCACTGTTTGAGTTTGAAACTATTGTTTTAAAAACAATAATTATTTAGTAACACTAATATTTCGGAATAATTAGTTTGACCATTTTTGACCACAGTTTGACCAGATTTGACCAAAATTTAAAAAACTGAAATAATTATTTAGTAACACTAATATTCTAGAATAATTAGTTTGACCATTGTTTGACCACAGTTTGACCACAATTTGAAATTTTCTGAATTTTTTGCCTCTCGAACTTAAAAGCCCGTATCTTTTTTTTCTGTTAGGTTTTTGGGGATTCTAAAAATGTTTAACGGGGTTCCCCCGGTTAAATTCGGATGTAACTTTTCGAGTAGATGATTTTTCATATAAAAACTTTTTCATCCGAGTTCGTATGCAAAAGTTATGCCAATTTTAAGAATTTGCGAGAGATTTTGCAAATAAAGTCGAAATTCATATTTGTTAATTTTCCCAACAACTAGACCACATATCACATGGAAAACTTATTTTATTTTATTTTTTGACATTTGCATAATTTTCTTTTGTTTTTCTAAAACTGAAAAGGCGATTCCGGGGGTAGAGTTGGTCTCGCCAACCGCGACTAAAGGTTCGGGCCATTAGTCGCGGTTGGCTGCACTCAACCGACTAAAGGTCTAACCTTTAATCCCGGTTGGCCTGGCCAACCATGATCTAAAGGCCTTGGCTCGAGATTTTAGTCCCGGTTGGCCGTGCCAACCGGGACTAAAGCCCTCCCGTCCGCCACTGTCAACCGAGCGCCTTGGCTCAGATAGTTGGTCGCGGGTCTCCTCCCGAACCGCGACTAAAGACCCCTTTAGTCCCGGTTCTATTATTTTGGGGACTAATGGGGGCGCCTGGAAGCCTCTTTTTCTACTAGTGAGGCATACTAGTGACTATATGTTTGTCTATGTATTCACACATATATCATGTTTCCGGTTAATACAATTCTAGCATGAATAATAAACATTTATCATGATATGAGGAAATAAATAATAACTTTATTATTGCCTCTAAGGCATATTTCCTTCAGTCTCCCACTTGCACTAGAGTCAATAATCTAGATTACATAGTATGATTTCCACAACATTCATTGGACCACATACATCTGTATGTATGATTTCCAACAAATCTGTTGCTCTCTCCATAGTACCGGAGAATGGTGTTTTAGTCATCTTGCCCATAAGGCACGGTTCGCAAGTACCAAGTGATTCATAATCAAGTGATTCCAAAAGTCCATCAGTATGGAGCTTCTTCATGCGCTTTACACCGATATGACCTAAACGACAGTGCCACAAATAAGTTGCACTATCATTATCAACTCTGCATCTTTTGGTTTCAACACTATGAATATGTGTATCACTACTATCGAGATTCAATAAAAATAGACCACTCTTCAAGGGTGCATGACCATAAAAGATATTACTCATATAAATAGAACAACCATTATTCTCTGATTTAAATGAATAACCGTCTCGCATCAAACAAGATCCAGATATAATGTTCATGCTTAACGCAGGCACCAAATAACAATTATTTAGGTCTAATACTAATCCCGATGGTATATGTAGAGGTAGCGTGCCGACCGCGATCACATCGACTTTGGAACCATTTCCTACGCGCATCGTCACCTCGTCCTTAGCTAATCTTCGCTTAATCCGTAGTCCCTATTTCAAGTTGCAAATATTAGCAACAGAACCAGTATCAAATACCCAGGTGCTACTGCGAGCATTAGTAAGGTACACATCAATAACATGTATATCACATATACCTTTGTTCACTTTGCCATCCTTCTTATCCGCCAAATACTTGGGGCAGTTCCGCTTCCAGTGTCCATCCGCTTGCGGTAGAAGCACTCGGTTTGTGCTTAGGTCCGACTTGGGTTTCTTCTCTTGAGCAGCAACTTGCTTGCTGTTCTTTTTGAAGTTCCTTCTTCTTCCCTTTTCCTTCTTCTTGAAACTAGTGGTCTTTTGACCATCAACACTTGATGCTCCTTCTTGATTTCTACCTCCGCTGCTTTCAAAGATCGCTAAGAGCTCGGAATAGTCTTGTTCATCTCTTGCATATTATAGTTCATCACGAAGCTCTTGTAGCTTGGTGGCGTGATTGGAGAATTCATCAATGACGCTATCATCCGGAAGATTAACTCCCGCTTGAATCAAGTGATTATTATACCCGGACATTTTGAGTATATGCTCACCGACAGTAACTGTTCTCCTCCATCTTGCAGTACCGCAGAACTTATTGGAGACTTCATATCTCTCAATCCGGGCATTTGCTTGAAATATTAACTTCAACTCCTGGAACATCTCATATGCTCCATGACGTTCAAAACGTCATTGAAGACCCGGTTCTAAGCCGTAAAGCATGGCACACTGAACTATAGAGTAGTCATCAGCTTTGCTCTACCAGACGTTCTTAACGTCGTCAGTTGCATCAGTAGCAGGCCTGGCACCCAGCGGTTGTTGGGAAACGTAGTAATTTCAAAAAAATTCCTACGCACACGCAAGATCATGGTGATGCATAGCAACGAGAGGGGAGAGTGTTGTCTACGCACCCTCGTGAGACCGAAGCGAAGCGTTGATGCAACGAGGAAGTAGTCGACGTCCTCCCGGTCCAACCGATCCAAGCACCGCATTCGGCACCTCCGAGTTCTTGACACGCGACAGCTCGATGACGCACCTCGATCTCCAATCCAATAGAGGCTCCGAGGGGAGTTCCGTCAACCGACGGCGTGGTGACGATCTTGATGTTCTCTGCCGCAGGCTTCGCCTAAGAACCGCTACAATATGATCGAGGTGTAATATCGTGGAGGGGGCACCGCACACGGCTAAGAAACGATCAATGATCAACTTGTGTGTCCTAGGGTGCCCCCTACCCCGTATATAAAGGAGGGAGGGAGGAGGTGGCCGGCCTCAAGGGGCGCGCATAGGGAGGGGGAAACCTACTCCAAGTAGGTTTCCTCTCTTTCCTTATCTTATTTGGAGGGGAAGGAAGGAGTACTAGTATTAGGAAGTAGTACTAGTACTAGGAAGGAAGAGAGGGGGAAGGAGAAAGGAAAGGGGGGGCCGGCCCCCCTCCCCAATTCGGATTGGGCTTGGGGGCGCGCCTCCTCCTTGCTCCTTCTCTCTTCCTCCTACATGGGCCCAATAAGGCCCATATACCTCCCGGGGGGTTTCGGTAACCTCCCGGAGCTCCAAACTTCTCCGGAACCTTTCCGGTGTCCAAATATATCCGTCCAATATATCAATCTTTATGTCTCGACCATTTCGAGACTCCTCATCATGTCCGTGATCATATCCGGGACTCCGAACAACCTTCGGTACATCAAAATACATAAACTCATAATATAACATCATCGAAACCTTAAGCGTGCGGACCCTACGGTTCGAGAACAATGTAGACATGACTGAGACATGTCTCCGGTCAATAACCAATAGCGGACCTGGATGCCCATATTGGTTCCTACATATTCTACGAAGATCTTTATCGGTCAAACCGCACAACAACATACGTTGTTCCCTTTGTCATCGGTATGTTACTTGCCCGAGATTCGATCGTCGGTATCCAATACCTAGTTCAATCTCGTTACCGGCAAGTCTCTTTACTCGTTCCGTAATACATCATCTCACAACTAACTCATTAGTTGAAATGCTTGCAAGGCTTAAGTGATGTGTATTACCGAGAGGGCCCAGAGATACCTCTCCGACATTCGGAGTGACAAATCCTAATCTCGAAATACGCCAACTCAACAAGTACCTTCGGAGACACCTGTAGAGCACCTTTATAATCACCCAATTACGTTGTGACGTTTGGTAGCACACAAAGTGTTCCTCCGGTAAACGGGAGTTGCATAATCTCATAGTCATGGGAACATGTATAAGTCATGAAGGAAGCAATAGCAACATACTAAACGATCGTGTGCTAAGCTAACGGAATGGGTCATGTCAATCAGATCATTCAACTAATGATGTGACCCCGTTAATCAAATAACAACTCTTTGTCCATGGTTAGGAAACATAACCATCTTTGATTAACAAGCTAGTCAACTAGAGGCATACTAGTGACACTCTGTTTGTCTATATATTCACACATGTATTATGTTTCCGGTTAATACAATTCCAGCATGAATAATAAACATTTATCATGATATAAGGAAATAAATAATAACTTTATTATTGCCTCTACGGCATATTTCCTTCAGCGGTGCTTCCAGGACGTAACTCTTCTGTGCAGCAATGAGGATAATCCTCAGGTTACGGACCCAGTCCGTGTAATTGCTACCATCATCTTTCAACTTTGCTTTCTCAAGGAACGCATTAAGATTCAACGGAACAACAGCACGAGCCATCTATCTACAAACAAACATAGACAAGCAAAATACTATCAGGTACTAAGTTCATGATAAATTTAAGTTCAATTAATCATATTACTTAAGAACTCCCACTTAGACAAACATCTCTCTAGTCATCTAAGTGATCACGTGATCCAAATCAACTAAACCATGTCCGATCATCACGTGAGATGGAGTAGTTTCAATGGTGAACATCTCTATGTTGATCATATCTACTATATGATTCACGCCGACCTTTCGGTCTCCGTGTTCCGAGGCCATATCTGTATATGCTAGGCTCGTCAAGTATAACTCGAGTATTCGCGTGCGCAACTGTTTTGCACCCGTTGTATTTGAACGTAGAGCCTATCACACCCGATCATCACGTGGTGTCTCAGCACGAAGAACTTTTGCAACGGTGCATACTCAGGGAGAACACTTCTTGATAATTAGTGAGAGATCATCTTAAAAAGCTACCGTCAATCAAAGCAAGATAAGATGCATAAAGGATAAACATCACATGCAATCAATATAAGTGATATGATATGGCCATCATCATCTTGTGCTTGTGGTCTCCATCTTTGAAGCACCGTCATGATCACCATCGTCACCGGCGCGACACCTTGATCTCCATCGTAGCATCGTTGTCGTTACGCCATCTATTGCTTCTACGACTATCGCTACCACTTAGTGATAAAGTAAAGCAATTACAGTATGCTTGCATTTCATACAATAAAGCGACAACCATATGGCTCCTGCCAGTTGCCGATAACTTCGGTTACAAAACATGATCATCTCATACAATAAAATATAGCATCACGTCTTGACCATATCACATCACAACATGCCCTGCAAAAACAAGTTAGACGTCCTCTACTTTGTTGTTGCAAATTTTACGTGGCTGCTACGGGCTTTAGCAAGAACCGTTCTTACCTACGCATCAAAACCACAACGATAGTTTGTCAAATAGACTCCGTTTTAACCTTCACAAGGATCGGGCGTAGCCACACTCGGTTCAACTAAAGTGAGAGAGACAGACACCCGCCATTCACCTTTAAGCATGAGTGCTCGTAACGGTGAAACCAGTCTCGCGTAAGCGTACGCGTAATGTCGGCCCGGGCCGCTTCATCTCACAATACCGCTGAACCAAAGTATGACATGCTGGTAGGCAGTATGACTTATATCGTCCACAACTCACTTGTGTTCTACTCGTGCATATAACATCAACGCATAAAACCTAGGCTCGGATGCCACTGTTGGGGAACGAGTAATTTCAAAAATTTCCTACGCACACGCAAGATCATGGTGATGATATAGCAACGAGAGGGAGAGTGTTCGCCCACGCACCCTCGTGAGACCGTAAGCGAAGCGTTAGCACAACGCGGTTGATGTAGTCGTACGTCTTCACGATCCGACCGATCCAAACACCGAACGTACAGAGCCTCCGAGTTTAGCATACGTTCAGCTCGATGACGATCTCCGGCCCTCCGATCCAGCAAAGGCTCCGGAGATGAGTTCCGTCAGCACGACGGCGTGGTGACGATGATGATGTTCTACCGGCGCAGGGCTTCGCCTAAACTCCGCGACGATATGACCGAGGTGGAATATGGTGGAAGGGGGCACCGCACACGGCTAAGGAACGATCCGTAGATCAACTTGTATGTCTATGGGGTGCCCCCCGCCCCCGTATATAAAGGAGCCAGGGGGGAGGAGGCCGCCTAAAGGGGGGGAGTCCTACTCCCACCGGGAGTAGGACTCCCCTTTCCAAGTTGGAGTAGGAGAGAAGGGGAAAGAGGAGGAGGGGGAAGGAAAGGGGGCGCCGCCTTCCCTTGTCCTATTCGGACTAGGAGGGAGGCACGCGCCCCCTCCTGCTCCTTCCTCTTCTCCTCTTGGCCCATGTAGGCCCATTAACCCCGGGGTTCCGGTAACCTCCCGGTACTCCGGTAAAATGCCGTTTTCACCCGGAACCATTCCGATGTCCAAACATAGGCTTCCAATATATCAATCTTTATGTCTCGACCATTCCGAGACTCCTCGTCATGTCCGTGATCACATCCGGGACTCCGAACAAACTTCGGTACATCAAAACTTATAAACTCATAATAAAACTGTTATCGAAACGTTAAGCGTGCGGACCCTACGGGTTCGAGAACTATGTAGACATGACCTAAAACCATTCTCGGTCAATAACCAATAGCGGGACCTGGATGGCCATATTGGTTCCTACATATTCTACGAAGATCTTTATCGGTCAAACCGCATAACAACATACGTTGCTCCCTTTGTCATCGGTATGTTACTTGTCCGAGATTTGATCGTTGGTATCCAATATCTAGTTCAATCTCGTTACCGGCAAGTCTCTTTACTCGTTCTGTAATATGTCATCTCATAACTAACTCATTAGTTATAATGCTTGCAAGGCTTGAGTGATGAATATTACCGAGAGGGCCCAGAGATACCTCTCCGACAATCGGAGTGACAAAACCTAATCTCGAAATATGCCAACTCAACATGTACCTTCGGAGACACCTGTAGTACTCCTTTATAATCACCCAGTTACGTTGTGACGTTTGGTAGTACCAAAGTGTTCCTCCGTAAACGGAGTTGCATAATTCTCATAGTTACAGAACATGTATAAGTCATGAAGAAAGCAATAGCAGAATACTAAACGATCAAGTGCTAAGCTAACGGGATGGGTCATGTCAGTCACATCATTCTCCTAATGATGTGATCCCATTAATCAAATGACAACACATGTCTATGGTTAGGAAACATAACCATCTTTGATTAATGAGCTAGTCAAGTAGAGGCATACTAGTGACTATATGTTTGTCTATGTATTCACACATGTATCATGTTTCCGGTTAATACAATTCTAGCATGAATAATAAACATTTATCATGATATGAGGAAATAAATAATAACTTTATTATTGCCTCTAGGGCATATTTCCTTCAGGAAACCCTAGGGGCCGTTGCTTCCAAGGGGCATGCGCCCGGTTGAAACCCTAAGGGGCGTTGCCCCGGGCCCGCCTCTAGATGGGATCTCCAAGGGGGGCATGCGCCCCCTAGCCCCTATATATAATGGAGGGGAGGGAGGGCAGCCGCACCCTGAATCTTGGCGCCTTCCTTCCCCCTTGCTACACCTCCTCCTCCCGCAGACGCTTGGAGAAGCCCTGCCGGATCCCTGTTGTATCCACCACCACGTCGTCGTGCTGCTGGATCTTCATCAACCTCTCCTTCCCTCTTGCTGGATCAAGAAGGAGGAGACGTCACGCTGACCGTACGTGTGTTGAACACGAAGGTGCCGTCCGTTCGGCGCTAGGATTTCCGGTGATTTGGATCACGACGAGTACGACTCCCTCAACCCCGTTCTCTTGAACACTTCCGCTCGCGATCTACAAAGGTATGTAGATGCACTCCGATCACTCGTTGCTAGATGAACTCATAGATAGATCTTGGTGAAACCGTAGAATTTTTTTATTTTCTGCAACGTTCCCCAACAGTTTGGGGGTACGTAGGTATATATAGGAGGAAGAAGTACGTCGGTGGAGCAATGACGGGTCCACGAGGGTGGAGGGTGCGCCCCCTACCTCGTGCCTTCCTCGTTCGTTGCTTTGCGTAGACTCCAAGTCCTCTGGATCACGTTCGTTCCCAAAATCACGTTCCCAAAGGTTTCATTCCGCTTGGAATCCGTTCGATATTATTTTTCTGCGAAACTCTAAAATAGGCAAAAAAAAACAGCAATTCTGGGCTGGGCCTCCGGTTAATAGGTTAGTCCCAAAAGTAATATAAAAGTGTATAATAAAGCCCAATAATGTCCAAAACAGAATATAATATAGCATGAAGCAATCAAAATTATAGATACGTTGGAGACGTATCAATCGTGCATCACCTCACGGATGCGTGCGGCGGTCACTAATGGCCCTTGGCGAAGAACATCAAGTACGAGACATGCTACCCATTCATCGTGCCGGAGTCGCTTGAGGATCACCGCCGCTTGCTAGTCTCGGAGGAGGACGATAGTGTCTTCCTCTTGATCGTGGGCACCGGCGAGGACCGCCGCCCGCCGCCCCGTCTCTGTAGTGTGCGTCAGGGGCGACGCTGCTGATGCTGACACTAACACGAGGCCGATGTACGGGTGCGTGCGCACTGTTACTACCCCTCAGAGGTACGTGGGCGGCGACACCGGCTCCATCATGCTGACTAGGACTGTGCAGAGCTGGGACCTTCCCACCAATGTGGACATGGAAGACGCATGGTATGATTTACCCCCCAACGCGGTGCACGGGGACTCCAAGGAGGTTCACCTGGACATATGCATTACCAAGTTAAATGTGGATCATTAGTCTTCGCTCAATGTAATCCGCTGTCTAAGCATGTGGAGACTTCCATGCATGATCTTGCTCTATTGGAGTATTGCGCATGAATAAAAGTGTATCCATTTATGGTTTAGTCTAGAATCTTCCATGTATGAATTTTTACTACAGTACTGGTGAATTACTTAGGATGAACTATTTCTTACATCTCCTCTGCCCCCTTCCAAGTCATCCTAATTTAATCCCTCCATCTATGTGTATAAGGGCATGGTTAATACTTAATAGTATAGCCAACTGTTGACTATAAGAAAGTGTCATGTCATCTGTAGCCAACATGTATAACAATCGATACTCAAAAACTAATTCTTAAAGATCATTTCTTGCAAAGCACAATAAGTGTTATTTCTTCACATGTTTTGGATGCTGGTTGAACAATTGAACGCTTTTGTTTGCAAAAGATACGTTTTTATCTATTTCACCCGGATGTTTGTGAGCTCTAGAGATGAAATAATATCCGAAGAAACCTATCGATAACTGTTACACATGAGATGACCCCCACATCCTTCGTCAAAATAAACAACTCCCCGATTAATGCATTTCACTCTTACGTGCAACGCACGGGCACCTTACTATATATTAGTACGACCAAAAATTGAACTAACATTATATATAGTACGATAAATGCTGATGCATGTCACCTAAAATTATATCATTGAAAACCATGTTCAAATACGAATCCAACAATATAGTTTTTGTTGACATGCACTAACATTTTGTCAGTTAAATCTTCAGTCAAATTCAATGGGGGACTAATAAACCACGACCGATGTAGTACAAGTGTAGAGGGCAGCGCTGCATGGGAGTCTCACCCCGCTAGTGTCGCGGCAGTAAAGCCATCATATCACAAAACCCAAGCACTGCCAATAATAAGTGGCCTGGTAAAATAAACGGATAAGCAACCATCACATCCCTCCGTCTTTTTTGCATTTCATCTCTCTGCATTTACTTTCTCCGGTTCATCTCGCACACTTGATCCCTAGCTACTACTCCTAGGGCCAGTTCTTTTGGCAGCTTAAAAAATAAGCCGTCTCTTCCCCAGCTTTTCCCATAAGACTAGTCACAGTGGATAGTAACATTAAGGCGTCTCACTCATTTATTTGGGCTTCTAAACTACTACTAGTAACTCCATCCTAGTTTATTCATCACCATTGTAATCTGTGTCAAATTTTGATCATAAATTTAACTAATAAAATGTTTGTGCATGTAAACCAAGACGGATGTAGTAGTAATGGGATTACTATTCTAGAAGCCTAAACGAACTGGACCCTGGTACTCCTACTAGTAGTAGTACTCAAGTTGCAACTTGTTAGGCAAAAAATTCGATACAGGGTGTAGGAAGCGGTTTGGGAATTTGCATGCCTTTCCGATCAGTGAGATACTCCGCACAAAGTATGACAGAGAAATAACCACAGAGAAGGAAGCTAAAAGTAAACAATCAAACGAGCATTTTTGCATTTGTTTTGCATTGAATCATTTCACAAGCTTGACTAGTGTTGTGTTTCTACTTTTACAAAAACCGCATCGTAATGTTAAAACGTGCATTTGCATGTACATAAGTAATACTAGTACTCCCTCTGTCTAGGTGTATAAGTCTTCCCTCCTTCTTGGTCATGGTGCACAACCAAAGATGACTTATTCACCTAGACGGAGGAGTAGCACAGTCTGCAAGCATATATAGAGAGAGACGTGTAGTGCGATAGTATATAGTAAAGTTTGTGCTATATGCACGTACTTACAAAATGCGTACGGATACACAAGGTTTCCAAACTTTCCCTTTTACATACTTAATTAAGGACGCTAATAGTCCCCGAACGTTCAGTATTTATCATTTGCGTCCCAAAACTAATGAGATCACCTTACAAAACTAAATTATACTCCTACTAAAAGCCACGGCGCTCGCAGGAGCGCTTGCGGCGCGCCACGAGTGCCCTGGTGCACGGCCGTTTTCCAGTGCGTCGACACAACGCCTCTTCCTCAGCCTCGCAACTCGCGAGGTGCTGATTGGCGGCTTGTCGGCGAGCGAGCGCGATCTCACCGGTGTGGTGATCCGGCGCCAACAGGTACTCCTCCTTGCTGGAAGCGTGCACCCGGTCCACGTACCGCCAAGCGTAGATGAGGCGCTTGGGCCCGACTACACTCAGGCTTTGACTTCAGACAAAACCCAAGCACTAGACCCTCACACGAGCCTTCTGCCAAAGAGCCAATTGCCTGACTCTCTCGGACGCGACATAGACCTGCCAGGCAGCTTGCCCCGCGGCGCGCTTCTCTTCCTCGGCCTTCTTCTCTACCTCTATTTTGGCGTGCTCTGCCGGAGGCAAAGCCTCCCACAAGGCGACATCCATTTCTTTCCAAAGCTCCTCAAGGCTGGGGGGGCTCGGCGGGCGGCGCGGCATTCTCCTCATAGCGGGGAGCCGACGCGTCCTCCGACGCGCGTGCTGGCAAGATTGGGAACGTCGACGCGTCCACCTCGATGCGTCGCAGCGAGGAGTGGAACGCCGACGCGTCCTCCTTAACTAGTGGCAGCGAGGAATGGAATGGCGACGCGTGACCGTCTGCACGGTGCAGCGAGGGGCGCCTAGGGCTTTGGAGGGGCGATGCCATGGTGGTCGATGTGAGAGGGAGTGGGAGGAAATAGCGATGAACGTGAGCGTTCTTCCGAATGTCGTGGGAGGCGCAGTATTTATAGAGAGCAATGGCACACCTACGTAAGATATGGATGAGCTGATCGACTTAATCGCAGGTCGGTTGTATCACCGACATGTGGGCTGACCCTATTGGGCCCATATGCCGTGACCCAATGCACCTGCAGCTATAATCAAGCGAATACGCCCGTAAGATATGTTGCGTGATTAACGTAACAGCTACGTGGGCATATTTGTTGGAGTAAATTACGGGGGAGGGACGGGGTGGAAATATTGCTGGTCACAACGGATTGGACGAGCGCGGGGGGAGGTGAGTCATGCATGCCGATTTTTTCCACACGGGATGGAGTGGTGGGACCGCCGGAGGGAGAAGGAGAGTCTGGCAGGCATATTGTTTTCACACATGGAGAGGAAAAGATTTGGAGACGAACGGGCTTCCTGCAGGTATGGGGAATGGTGCATAATAAGTCATCTTGCATGACGGGCTAGGTATAGTCTCAAGTCATTAAAAACATACACGCCTCACACATGTTCATATTTCAAGGTGCACTAAATTATTGCATGCGATGATTAAGGCTGGCCATAATGGCGGTATCTTAGCTGGTATCATGCACACGGGAATAGAAAACATGCTGATGTGGCAAAGAATTAAAAGAAGAGGGGGGGTTAGAGTAACTAGTGTTCATGTATGCATGCAATGCGATAATGCATTGGTAAACACATTTTTTGTGAAGAACGACAACATTAGTTGAGTACTTTTGCATACTACAAAAACTATTCCACCGCCTCTATCTTGCTAAGAGTAGGTGAAATTTTTGAATTGAGCCCTTTACACTAGAAGGGAGGTAGTAGTACTCTAATAGCTAACCTTGTTGTGATGACTAGATAGGACATGGCACGCACATGAACGGAGGAACTAGTCAGCATTGTGCATTTGAGTTTTGTCTGAAGTCAATGTACCTCTACTTTGACCAAACTTATAGAAAAATGTATCAACATTCACAATGTCAAATCAATATTTTTATACTCATTATAAAACGTAGTTCTTATACTCATTATAATCAGTATCGTAGATATTGATATTTTTAGTATAAATTTGGTCAAACACTTTGCAAACGGTTGACGGAAGTAAAAAGGACCAGAGGGAGTATCATGCATGCAGAGTAGGCAAAAAAGTTGCTCATTTATAGCCGGTCGAAGTCTCAAAGGGCGCAACCACGCGAGGGAGGCGAAGGTCGTGGGAGGCGCGACGGTTGACGGAATTAAGTGAAGTTACATCAACACGCCCGCATGGCGTGCGAACAGGCAGAAGCTATACCGTCAGGCCTACGATATGGGTCTAGTAGACATGACATCTAGTGGGTCCCGCATAGTACTCGAGAACTCTTTGGGGGCTTGCAGCCGTTTATCCACCGGTCAAGCCAACAACCCCACGTCGTTCGCACACCCTACTCGTCCTCGTCTTCTACTAGTATAGTACCTTACAACAGTTCGCTCCCAATCGTCCCGTCCTTTCACATTACTCCAGTTCAACTTCTCCTAACCCTCCTCCAAAATCCATGGCCTTCCAAATCTCCATGGTCGCTGCTGAGTACCAGGTTAGAGCCATAACCGACGATGAGTTCATCGTCATCTACACACGTGGATCCGCGACGGTGAAAGCATGCCTTGCTCGCTTCCTATGCATGTTCAACAGTTCAAAGGATGAGTGGGTCGCTGGGCTAGATGTTGAGTACACCACAGTCCTGGAAAGGGAGAAGATTCTAAAGGAGGCAGAGAAGAAGAAGACCGCCGTGGTCCAGGTTTGCGTACATAACGTGTGCTTGGTCTACCACATATGCCATGCCGACGTTGAGTGCCAGGATTTTAAGAACTTCCTCAAGGACGAAAGAGTGAAATTCATTATTGTAGACTTCAGGAACAACAGCAATGTCCTGGGTCGGATAGGCCTCGTTGTAGGCCAGCCCTTCAATCTCCAGAAGGCAAGCCTGGTGTCCTCCTCTCAGCCTTCAATCCCGACCCTGGCAGCAGCCATGATTGATCCTTTGTATGCTAAACTGAAGAAACCTCACCACGAGTTTCATCAAGCATGGGAGTCGAAGACATTAGATGAAGATCACATCCTGTACGCAGCAATGGATGCCTACCTTTGTTTAAATATCTACAAGGGTTGGATGAAGAAGCAGAGCCCAGTGTCCGGTTCAATCAAAGAAGCGTCGGCGAAGAGGAAGAGGGAGAGGGACGAGGACGAAGTCAAGGACGTGGACTCGGACTCCGAGTAAGGTGGTAGTGTCGTCGCTCATGCTGGTATTAAAGCCCATTAAACATCCAAAACAGATAATATAATAGCATGGAACAATAAAAAATTATAGATACGTTGGAGACGTATCAGTGTGCCATCGGCCCCTGGTTCATTAAGATCTTCAATGCAATCAAGGGCATCCTTTAATTCCTCCGCAACAAGAAAGTCATTCATTTACGCCGTCACCCCGCACGGTAGCAAATTTGAAGCAAATTATGTTGCGCATTACTTAGCATGTGGGTAAACAAGGACAAAGAGAGTGTCCTTCAAGCCCTCCTCCCCTTCCACCATTGAACCATCCTCCCGCTACAACTTGTTAATCGTATTCGTATTATTGTTTTGTTTGTGTAGTGAAGGAATGGAAAGAACATGTATCCTATCTCCATGAGAGAGCCAATTAACGCGGCCATGAGAGCTCAAAACACAGCACTCGTTCCCTTCGAATCGAGCTCTAAAAAATAGCACACCTTTAGTTCACGCTTTAAAATTTTGTTCGCTTTGCCAAGTAGCCCAGAATGTTGCGTGGCTTCAGTCATGCATGTAACTCAGCAAACACATATTTCGGAATATGGATTGGCAAAAGAAAAACAACACATCAAACAATTATGAATTGGAAATAAAGTTATTTTTCCGGGCCATGTCGCAAACTTCACGCCGGATCATGCTCAAAACCAGCTACTCCCTCCGTCCGGAAATACTTGTCATTGAAATGAATGTATCTAGATGTATTTTAATTCTAGATACATCCATTTTCATCCATTTATGTGACAAGTATTTTCGGACGGAGGGAGTACATGCTAAGTAACAAAATAGATGAACCTTTTTAAAATACATGAACTTTTTTGATTTCATATTTTTTATTTTCGTAACAAAAAAATCAAAAGAAAAACTGGGGCAGCACGCTAGTGGGCCGGTCCATGGTAGCAGCGCTGGACAGGAGCTCCCAGAAAACAAATAGTGCTGCTTATCCAAGTCGATACAGTCTCTCTCGTTAATGGGCCGGGCCGCAATCCCCTCCGAAGAAAGAAGAAACAAATCCCCACACGTCTCCGCGTTCTGGAGAGCAAAACCCTAGACAGTCACCCGCGACGGCCGGACGCCGCGGGGACGGAGAGGCGGCAGCGACGGAGAGAAGTCGGTGGTGACGGAGAAGAGGCGCGACGAGGGCTTCTTCCTCTCCTCTACCCCGCGCCCGCGCCCGCGCCCGCACTAGGGTCCTCGGCCGCCGCCGCCGCCGCCGCCGTGACGGAGGAGGCCCGACGAGGTCTTCTTCTTCTCTGCCCCGCACCCGCACCCGCACCTGAGCTGGAGTTCCTCGGCCGCCGCTGCCGCGTCCGTGACGGAGAAGGAGGCCCGACGAGGTTTCTTCCTCTCTCTGCCCCGCGCCCGCACCCGGGCTAGGGTTCCTCGACCGCCGCCGCTGCCGCCGCGCGGCGGATCTCGGCCGACCTCCGCAGGTACGCTCCCGCTCCCGATCCCTCCCATTCTACCTCACGATGCCGCCGCCCCAGAAATCGCGCCGACGCGGCACCACCTCCTCGTCTTGATCTTGTCTCTGTACTGCAGGTCGTCGTCCACCACGGTTTCACGGGCCGCCTCCTCTGCACCGCGCACCTCGCCTGCTCCAGCAACTAGCAAGCAAGGTACTCGTCCTCCTTCTACTCTTCTATCCTCGTCCTGCTTGATATGGCTGTATATTGTGCTTGGCCCGGGGCTTACATTTCTGCTACTGCTCCTGGAACAGTCCCTCCCTTTGTATTTATGTTTAAATTGGATTGGACAGGTTGCTTTTCATCATGGGTAGACATGGGCATGATTCCTGGTCTCCGTCATCGCCAGCATCAAGGACAAGGCGGAGAATGCCGCACGCCCTTCCTCACCTGATCAGCGAACACCTCGGCGTCCAACCCCTGACGACCAGAGAAGCCACACCCATGAAGAAGAACGCAATCAGCGCTCAGAGGGCTCCAGAGTGGTATGTTGCTGATTATTATATCATGCTGAATTATCAATTGCACAATCTTACCTGTGCATCTGCTTCCGATTGATTCACCCGCACAAGTGGTTGAATATCTTAATATGAGTCATAAGATGATCTTCTCTTATCAATTACTCTAGAGTTGATACAAAGTTGAGACATTTATTTTGGGGTGGAGGGAGTATTATTGTGAATGTTGTCTTACATTTATGCGTTCAGACACCTTTGGTTGCTTGCAGCGACTAATTTGAAGTTAGGTACTGAATGTGCCATTGTTGGTACTCTACTGTAAATTTTGGGAAGTTCATAGTCACAGTAATGTAAATAAGAAGACCCCACTAATGTTTTTATTTCTGTCATTTGGCTTACAGACAAAACGCGATGGTTCTTTTCAAATTTCCTTCCGTTTCTTCGAACTTGCTTCTATTTGCCACTTGGCTGTTAAAGTGGAAGGAAGAAAAATCTGATGAATACCTTATTTTAATTATATTTTTTTTCCATTTTAGCCAAAGTCTCCACTGTGTCGGTGTTACTTTTTTTTTTCTTTTTCATTGTGCTGCTATTATGATTTACTAGGTGTTTGAGCTACAATACTTTGGAACAAGTACTATGCTCAGTACATTCAGTACGATCATGAAGGATAACTGTTTTTGAATGGCCAGCTGTGCTTTCAACCACTCAATAGTGGCCATTGCAGTTCCTTCTTCATGTTCATGCAAATTGCTGGAATTTGAGATTTTGAGTTGTTGTGTGTGTGTCTGCCGCACAATCCTAGAATAGAATATTAACAAGTTGGTGATATCTCCCAGTTTAAGAATGTTAGCTTCTTCTGGAACATATGGTATGTGTCTTTGGCAAAACAGTTCTCAGTTATTCTGAGCCATCCCATGAGGTCACTGTTTTCAAACCTAGGAAACTCAAACTTGGGGTGCGTTTGCGACTTGATATCTCTTTTTCTTGGTTGACTCTTTTCTAGACTAGCACCTGGGTCATATGGTATGCGTCTTTGTTTCATTGGGGGTCCTTCAAACTGTATAGGTCCTGGAGGGGGTAGTACTGTTGGCGTTCATATGGATTCTGTCCTCCCTGATGAGGAGGATGGTGCCCCATAAATTGAACTGGTTGGGTATGCTGCTTAGCATACATATACGACCCAGACTGCGGCATCTGGGGCGTATAATGATGGGGTTCAGCCTGGTAGTAAGGGGCACTCAAAGTGTTGAAAAGCTCCTATTTTGCCTAGCCCAGTGCTAGGATTCCCACCTTGAAAACCTCCAACCTCATAGTATCGTTGTTGCAGGTTGGTAGTTGATTAATTTCGGCGGGTCGTCTCAAACACAACTTGCTCCTCATGTTCTGCTCTATATGCATACTGTGGTGTAACAGTCTCCCTGCGCTGCTAACCCTATTGCATGTCAGCTCTTATTGTTGTCAATGTTAGCCTTAGATTTATGTGTTCGTAAATCTGACACTTTTAATGCTAATCTACAGGGGAAGAAAAGAAAACAGAAGAATTCCAAGAGCAGTTATTTTCATCTGTTGCTGCAAGAACCTGAGAAGAGCGGTTCTACGCCCTTGGCGGAGATCAGGAGATCTCAGCTGCTTCAGAAGGTTCTTGTCCCTGGGCAGGACAAGCTGACTGACGGTTCGGTCGCCGTTGCTACGGAAGCAACGCCTAAGTTGAGGCACCTACTTATTGCTTTAAAGAACTTAATCTTCCGCTTGAAAGGTGCAGGAAAGAGCCTCGATGGCAACTTTGATGTCCGAAACCTTGTCTGGATACCTGCCACCAAGCAAATCAAGTTTCGGAAAATTAAGGAAAAAGACTTTGACAAGTACGAGGAGCAGGGCGGCAAAAAGGACTGCAACTCCATTGCTGAAGCTGTTGAGGGAATGTTGGATGGGTATGATCTTCCACAAGACCTGAAGCATTGGCTGGAGTTGCTCAAGAATGATCCGTACGGCAATCCATACCTCATAAAAAACCACATGTGTTTGCTGGCCCCAGTTGCTAAACTTCAGCAGTTCGTATACCTATATGGAGAACTAGAACAACTTCAGTTAAGGATAGAAAAACTGCAGAAGATGGAGTGCAGTCTGAGTGCACGACTTGACAGGCTGTTGAAAGAAAAAGCTGACTGCAAACAAAGGATAGATAGAGGATTTGCTGATTTGGCACAGTATCATGAGCTCTCAGCCAAATATGATGCTGCTTCGAAGGAGCATAACACTGTTATGGCTGAGGTGACAAGATGCATCAACAAGGAGATGGCTATCATCATAGCTGTGCGATGTGAAGACACAGAGACCCTCAAGACTTGGCGTTACTGTGCCAAGAAGAACAAGTACCTCAAGAAAGTGTTTAACCACAAGAAGGTCCACTACAAGCTTGCAGTTGGATCCATTGGGCTGATTGAGTTTGGTAGAAACTGCTCGCAGCACCTGATTGACCATTCCATTGATGAGCAAGGCCGTGTGATGTACAGTTATCTTCAGATGGTCACAATCATCATTTATGGGTTCCCGGCGCTATTCCACGAGTTTCAGGAGGCCATGTGCAATGTGGGTGTCATGGACCCAAGCTTCGAGTAGAAGGTTCCTCTAGGCAGTAAAATGTTGATCTTGTGCCGCCCATACTATCTAGTAGTGAAATGGTCTGTAGCGAATCATCAATATAGCATCTCTAATGTCTCACTATTTCAATTCTGTGACATTTTAACTCTTTTTATTTGCTTTGGTTGGTGCAAGTCCATGGCAGTAAATTCTCTGCGGGCTGGTGTGATTGGCACATCAAGTTGTTGGTTTTGAGTGATGAAACATTTGAAAATCCTTGTGCTGTTTCTTTTACCTGATATATGGCATTTGATTACGCCTGTTCTGCAGGTTTGTACCATCTGTTCTACTGTCTCAGTTTGGCACCAATTTAGTACTGTTGGTTGCACTGGTTATTCTGCATAGTGATAATAATACTACAGTTTGTAGTGCCTTAGCAATCATTAGTTACTGGATATTCTTCTCGACATGGTCAACTTGTTTGTCTGGCTGGTTGCCGCTGCATCAGCACCAAATACATCCCACAAAATGAACTGAATATGTCATACATTGGGGAATCCACTGAAGAGATGTTGTCCCGCATAATCTGCACAAGGATCATCAGTTTGTGGAATTTTAATTCAATTTGGTGGAAACTGGAAACAAACATCTGAGAGACTGTCAGGCTGCCAAGATCTTCAGTTCGGACATGTTCTATTCTTCAGTTAGCGGATGGTCAGGATTGAAGGTAGCCACAAGATTGGATCTCGCTCTGCTCGCCATCTACCGAAGCGTTTATTGGTTTATATGATATGAACTGCCTGTCGGAGCAAATGTACCTGGGTGCCGATGGCCCCGCCCCCGGGATGCCGGCGGGCTCTTGGTGCCTCCTGTGCGCCTGCTGACAGTGCACCATGGCGGCGGCTCGGCTCGGCTTGCGGCGGCTGAGAAGGAAAGGAAGGTGGTGATTGGAGGTGGACAGATTTTGAATGCCCGCCACGCTCTGCAGGCGTGGGTACGGCGCCTACTCTGTTTTTCTCAGCCTGGAGCCTTGGATTGAGAAGGGTATTATTGGTGCTTTGGTGGCTGTTTTGCCTTTGCTAGGATTGAGGATTTTTGGTAACCCAGATTTCACTTTTATGGGGTTATATTTAGCTAGCTCAGTTAGGATAAGCAAGGTGGGTTTTGGAGATGATCTCCTAAGTTTTTCCTCTGTTCTTCCATCAATGGCATATTGTTAAGACGATTAATCGTTGTGTTTATGGGTGATTACAGTTCCGATTTTAAAAACATTCTCTGGAGTCATAGCTTCGACATGAAAGTAAACAATAGATTATAAAACCAAGATAAATATAGGCAAAACAGATTCTGCTACTACAAGTAAAATGCACTAGTGGTATTTGAACTTGCGAAGAAAGCACAGTTTGGTCACTATACTTAAAAATACATCCAATACAGTCACTGAATACGACAAGACGTAATTATACGATCACTGTTCACCGTATGTCACTCGTTGCCCCTTGATTTGACCACTTGTTGACCAGTGGGAGGCACACACGTCAACATATGTTAAGTGGGTCAGTTCTTTGGGGTCCTTTTTGTAAAATGGTCACGCCCCTCCGTGAAATCACCGCGCCCCCTCGAACCCCTAATTCCCCTCGCCCTCTCTGAAATCCCTAGGCCGACGCCTGCTTGCCATCGTCCTGTCCGCCACCGCGTTCGAGGTTAGTTGCCGCCGCCCACTCCACAATGACGACAAGCTGCATCAAGCCAACTCTCGGTGGTTGTGCTATGGTCGTGCCGCTCATCAAGTGCCCTCAGTGCCACACCCGCGTCAAGTTCTAACTATCCAATACGGAGAGACATGAAGGGTGGGTCTTCTACAAGTGTGTCAATCATCGCGTAAGTGGTGTGTTGTGCATCAAGTTGAGATTTTGGCCAACTCTGTGTTGGATCTTCTTCTGTCCATTTGACATTTTGTTCATCGTGTTGTCTTTTTCTGCTCAGGTTACCTGTGATTTCTGTCATTGGAAGCGTGAATATGTTGCCTTTCTTGTTGAAAATCCCTACCTCGATGGCAATGAGGCAGTAGATGCAATAGGTGCTGCAGAGGATAGGAGGGAAGAGTTGAATGGAAGAGCAAGGAGGAGGGCTATGCAGATCCAACGGAAGAAAGGCATGATCTTGCAGGTGCAACTGGAATGCATGGAAGGAATGAAGTATGGGTTGCAGCTGGAAGGGACCAAGCATGGGTTGCAGGTAGCATGAGCAAGCAACAAGGTGAGGCTCTGGTAGGTTTAGGAAAAGAGATGGTGATGGTGTTGAAGGCACTGATGGGCACTGTCATTGTGATGTGTGTGCTGTTAGTTGTGGTTATTCTAAAGAAGTGATGGATAGTTTGTGTAGTTGAAGAATTCATGAACAAATGACCCAGTGTGGTTGATCTTGCAGTAATGTAGTTTGGTATGATCATGGTGATTTGTACTTGATCATTTGTAGTTGGTGAACAAATGTATGCAGTTGGCGAACTTTGTACTGCAATGTTGATCATGGTCATTTGTAGTTGATCATTTGTAGTTGGTGATATTTTGTTGTAGTAGTTGGACTTTGTACTGCATTGTTGATTTAATGGATCTTCATGTTTGTCTATGAAGAGCACTTCTTGTGTTGTTTTTTCAGTATTTGTTTGCTATTGGTCTCCCTTTTATGTGAGTATTATGATGCATTTTGTAAGGCATATTTTGCACATATTTAGCAGGAAACATATGTATGCTATGATAGCATTTTCTTATGATTGTAGTGCACTCAAAACAGGAACATATGTACACATTAGTCATAACATAATTCCATATTCATAACCAGAAGTGCACTATGACAAAAGCAAAGTCACATCCATCACTCAGTAGGACCATGTATTGATTACAAAATGATCAACAATTGATCCATACTCATGTGTACACATCAATATGGATCAATTATAACACTTGCCATCATTCACACATAACTGGTGACATGAAAGCCTTCTCATCTGAAGATGTCAAACATTGAGCCAGTGTGCATTACTGGCTCATCATCTGACTCAAACTGTGGACTCGAAGGCCTCTTGCCAGTTGCAATAGCTAGTAGCATTAGTTCCTCCTTCCTAGCCTCAGCAACATCTAGCTTGTCTGCTCTTCTTATTGCTGCTACATCTTCTTTATCTGCTCTCTTCTTGGCAGTAGCTTCCTCCTTTTGAGCCTTCTTTTGATCTTGATGCCTTGCTTTATTCTCGGCAGCTATAGGTTTCTTGGTCTCCATAATGATCTGCCTTGTATCTTCCTTAGCCTACTTTGCTATTACAACTTCTTCTTTTCTCTTCTCTCTCTTCTCAGCTTGTGGCTGTCTCTTCCTCTCTCCTTCTAGTGCTTTCTTCTCTTCTTGCTGATGTCTCTTCTTGGTAGCTTCCTCTGTTTTCTTTTGTTGTTCCTCCCTTCTTGCTGCAAGAAGTGCTTCCTTCTTATCTTCCAATTCTATGTCTCTTTGCCTCTTGTGGAGACGCAACCTTTTGGCCAAGTCACCTTGCTGGACTGTCTTGTGCTCCCCTGGTTGCTTGTGTTACCTTGGGTTTGATTGAGCATGGCCGTGGCAACAGATACGAAAGTTGATTCTGGAATAGGCCCTCTTGCAACCACTCTTGGCAGAGGCCTATGGATGACAAATGTACATATTGCAGCTCAGAATAACAATACCATGTTGTATCAATGAACATAAGATCAATCATACAAAACAAGCACATTAACTTACATTTTGAATCATATGATCAACCATAAGATTTTCTATGACATGATTTTCTGAAGAGTTGTGCTCCTGTTGAAGTTCAAGAAATTTTGAATCATAGTTTTGCAATATTTGTGATTATCTAACATTGCAAGAAAAACCTAAGTTAGAAAATATGGAAGACAAACCTGAGTAATGACAGGCTCATCATCTCCCACATTTGGAGCAGCATCAGCATTAGTAGCATGCACATTTGGAGCAGCTTCAGCATTACACTACATGAATCAGCTGATTTGCCGTTTGAGCGCTGCTATGCACACGATACCTGATGGGCGACTGCTAGGCGATACTGGGGAAGGGGCCCCGAGGTCCTAGAAGTTGTTATTATAAACTAGTTATCTTTACTCCTAAGGGACAAGTTGGTAGTCTCTTTTCCACGCGCGGTTTATTTTCGTCCACCTTTCGCTGTTTTTTTCGTCTCTCCTCCCATCTCGCTGTTGTCCCGTCGAACCAAACCTCGCCTCCACCCAGTCCACACGCAAACCTCCTTTCGCACCAAGAAAAACGGACGGAAAAAAAACCTACGACAAAAAACCAGTGAAAAGAAACAGCAACCAAATCGCATGCATGTACGAGCGAGGCCTCCTGCCCTCGAGCGAGAACCTCTCGCACGACTCGCACAGCAGATCGTTCGCCGCGGCCCTCCATCCCTTCGCCACACCAGATCCATCCCTTCGCCGCCGGCCGATCCATCCCTTCACCGGTGCTCTCGCACATCAAAGCCGCCGCCCTCCATTGGACGATCCACTTCAGGAAACGCCGCCGCCGCATGGAAGCTCATCGGCCAGCCCCGCCTCCTGCCGCCTTCACCTGCATTGGAGTGGATCCTCACCATGCTGCTGCACATCAATGGTCTCCTCTCCCACGCCATCGCCTGCTTCACGGCCTACTTCGGCCTCAGGCCGCCATGCCTCCTCTGCTCCCGCGTCGACCGTCTGCGCGGTGCCGAGGACGTCCATCGGGCAGCGGGCGAGATCTCCGGGATGGGTTACTGCCTCCACCATAACCACCTCATCGTCGCCGCCGCCCCCGACATGTGCAAGAGATGATGAGGGATGCAGAGGAGACAGGCTCCATGGCGTGTTCTTCCTGCAAAGCTTTCGTAGAGGTTTCTTCTTCACGTGAGTTGGAGAACACATACTACAAGGGAAAAAGGTATTTCTCAGGCCAGTCCATCCATGGGTGAGCCGCGAGATCCATCCACCCAGTTATGTATCCATTAGGTACAAGCCACTAGCCACTAGGTAGTAGAGATTTCCCCTCCGATTTAGTTGGAAATATTTCTGCTATTTATTTGGATTGTTGTTGTGTTTCCTGCGTTAGAGAGCGGAGAGAACTGAGAGATCACATGGATCCAGTGTATAGATGAGCTTTTAGGTGGGGTGGGGGTGGGGGTGGGGTGGGGTGGAGGTAGCAGGGAGAGTATGGTCACTCGATGGAAGAGTGCAGGAAATGTTGCTTGCTACTGCTACTGTGTGTGCTATTGTGTTGTTTTGTAATATTTCCAAACTGTTAGAGGTACTGCATAGTGATATTTTATTACCACTATTGATATATGGTCTTTTCCAGTGCATTGCAAGAACTAAAAATAATAATTTCTGATCTGACACTCTAGTAACCTCATGAATGGGTGGTGCATGCAGGGCACGCCTCCTAGCTAGCCGATGCCTACTGTATACAGTGTTCTTCTACATCCGGTGCCACCTCAAAGAATACCTTCTTCTAGCTGGGCGTTGAACGCCTCAGGGACGACGAGGTGCAGCGCCTTGGGTGGAAGCAGTTCAACTACATGATGAATAAGTGAGTGAAGGGGTTAATACGGTTGCGTTGTGCGTGCACTGCTTGCTTGCTGGTGAGTGTCGCCTTTGTGACTAGGTGTTCTTTGCTGTCTATGCCCTCTATTTTTTAAGGTGTTTGTTCTTTTAGCAGCCATTAAAATACTGCAATGTAAACGATTGTATTCTCTGTGTCTATAACATGCACTAGAAGTATAGAACTAATGGCAGTGTTTTGTCTATACAATATATTAGTATATTATACATGTTTTTGATTCTAGGTGTATTATAAATTAGGATAGCCTATCTATCATCCTTTCATTCAGTTTTTGCAGAGAAGTTCAGTTGCCTTGCATATGGTTTTATCAATAGTCCTTTTGTGCAGTTGACACAATGGTATGCTGCTCGCGTATAGTTTTATCCACCATTTATAGGGAATACATATATTTCTTAGGCTCCCTTGCTGCAAATGTTAAAAAAACTTAAATACAGTGAATGAATATGTTTTTAGATGGAAAACGCCATTTCCAGTAATAATTGGACAATCTCAAAAGAATGGTTCTCGCTTAACATGTTTCCAAGTAGCAGACTGCATAATCTTTCAAATTATAGGCAAGGTTATAAGATTTTTTGCAGATTGGAAGAAAAAAATGTTAGATAGCCTTCACAAAATTTATTATGTAGTGTCTCCAGTTTAGTTCTTCGAGATTTGGTCTATTTTTGCTTCCGGGTCTGCATAGAAGTTTATTTTAGTATTGTTGAAATGGGATGCTGGCTTGCAATTCCATGCAATGCAACTAATGATTGTGTGTTTTACATGAATTAATGATAAATAGTTAGAAATACATATATATATAGGCTAACTGTTGGTACATCTGCAAGTGTATGTAAACTGTTTATAAACTCAAGTTAATTGATGTGGACTCAAGTGTCCTGATAGAAGGAACCACCTCTCCAAAATAGGTAAAGAAGTTGGCTGGTCATCTGTTTGCAAAATTTGAGTTGTTGCATGCTACTTGTGTGTATGAAACAGACAATGCAATTCACAATATGTTAATACACCATTGTCGAGTACATATAATCATTTCGTGGGCATGCCTAACCATGCCTATGAAGATATCTGAAACTTATTGATGTCATTTCCCCTCATGACCATAATACACATAATGTTGTAGTGTGGGCTCTGAAGTTGAATAGCAGTTTCTCTACAAGCACTTGTCTTTGATTTTTGTTCTGTAACATCATTACCTAGAGCCTCTACTTGATTACCTCGTGAGCACCGATACTAGCTCCCACGGTTATGTCGTGTTGATTTCTCTATAGGCACTTGTCTTAGGTTTAATAGCAACAACTCCCCTTTAATGGTGTTGGTTTATATTGTTATATGATATCTGGGATCTTCACGAATACATGCTTATAACGTCTGTATTAAGAATTCTGTCGTGTGTTTATCTTGTGGAGGTTTCAGATGGCATTCGGTGGTGTGCAGGGCAGCTGAAGAAGCTGGCATTCGCTCTGTCCGTGTCACAAATTTCAGGTGAGTTGTTCCTTCGTTTGTTGTGTTCTAGGTGTTCTGCACATTAATTGCCATATGCTATATTTAAGCCCCAAAATTCTGCAGTAATGCTAACAATGCCTTGCAAACTTGTTAGCTTTTATGTGAAGGTGATTGGCAGTACACAAAAATTGTTTTTATACCTTATCTTACTTGAGTTTCCTAACATACCGAAATTCACCGATCTGTTATCTCCAATGTGCAGTTGGTACTCCATTGACGCAGAGTATGTTGCAGCAGCTGGGCATCATCATCCCTCAGTTGTGTGTTAGGTGCCTTTGCCTACAATCTTAGTTCCTTGTTGTAGCACTTGCTCACACCATTTAAACTTTTCTACCTTTAGGATAAATCTTTGATTTATTGTAGCACTTGCTTACAACATTTAAACTTTTCTACCTTTAGGATAAATATTTTATATAAGCTTCTGCTCTGTAGAACTGGTATCCTTCTCAGAAAGTTGTGTATTTATGAAATGTTTCGACTGCGTGCCAAAGTAACATGATAACGTGTTCTACTTATATAGTTCTATTTTTCATTGGGTTGTATGGATCCTATATTTGAGGCTTTAATTTCAGCTACTAAAATATAATACTACTGTTTTTTTTATATTTTATTATTTTGCTTTTCTGCCATTTCTTAATAGTTTCTGAGAATTCTTTTCTTAGACACTTCGCACATTTCAGGGAAACAAAGACTGAAGTGATGTTACTCATGTTGTAGTAGATGAAGTACATGAACACACTATTTTGGTATGTACATGTAGTGTCCATTCCCTTATATATTTTCCTTATTTATCTTCATATTTGCAATTTCTTGTTGCACCAATTATTATGAGATGTGTTAATTTATTTCTTGTTGCTTTAACTTCATGTCTGCAACTGTTGATTCAAGCCTATTTGCACGATACTTTGGAGATTGCCCTGTGATTAGTATTGAAGTAAGAACACACCCAGTTTCAACTCACTTCTTTGAATATGTTTATCAGAAAATGGAGTAATGTCTTGCTTTGGATTCTTGTGCATCAGAAGCATACTTGGCACAACATGGAGAAAAGGTTCCCTTTGCTCAATTTTTATTCTCAATGAGTACACATCGGTCAACCATGGGAGACCCTTTTTCGAAACTTATTGTTGGAGTGACTACTGCTGCTTTGTCTCGTTTACCATATCTTGTAAATATCCTCTGTTTTCAGACTATGTACCATATCTTGTAAATATCACATGTTTTCAAGTCATATACTAATCTTATAAATTTCCCCAGTTTTCCATCATGAGATTATTACTATAGAACACACCTTAAGGTTTTGTGAGTGCTATATATGTTTTCCTTGGTCCCGTGTTTGATCACAGTTATCTATTTGTTGGTTTTGTCCAAATTTGTTTAATTTTTGGTTTTGTATGCGGTGAAGGGACAGCTCATGACATGTTTTGTAATCTTGCACAACATGATTGTCGAGGATGATGTGAAGGGCAGCGCGTATGCATGATTTTGGGAAGCCCGGTGTTGAGGCCCGTCTCCCAGACCAAGAGGCAGAAAGAGCATTGCCAACTTTCTGGAGGACGCAGAGAGCATTGCCAACTTTCTGAAGATGCATTGACAACTGTGAGATCAACAGGTGCATGACCAACATATGGATGATCTTGTGGAGCACATTTGGGTCCACACTGGAAATCAGTAAACTTTGTTTTTAATTTATCAATTATGCAATATGAATAATATTTATGTTTGAAATTTTGAAAAATGTTTGGATTTTGTATTATTAGGTATGAACAATTTGTATTCATGTGCACTAAACTATCATTGGCCAAAATGATCGATGTGCATGTGTTCACATTGATTTGGTACTTTAAAAATAGGGATTGTGGTTGCAAATGCCATTATTTGAGGGCCGCCTGATCACTGCATATAGGGGCTTTGATTAGCTACTTTCGGTTGTAGTTGATACTCGTGAGGCCTACCTACTCCATTTTTTATCGTGTCTTGTTGAAAAATGCTACTACCTACTTTCCGGTTTATAAGGCTTGCGTGTATCCTTAGATCTATAATTTGACCAACATAAGATGAGTTGTATAGTCTAAAAATTATGTCATCGGAAATTATACAATTTGAAGTTTCTAATAATATATTTCTTGTGATATATAACTTGTATTACATTGATCTGTTTGTCAACCTAGAGACAAGCCTTATAAACCAGAAGGTAGGTAGTATATCTGGGGATAGTTGTCTCATGACTATGCTACCTCTTTAGCTTGCGTTGGTTTTCCCCTTAGAGAGGAAAGAGTGATGCAGCAAAGTAGCGTAAGTATTTCCATCAGTTTGAGAACCAAGGTATCAATACAGTAGGAGACAACACACAAGTCACCGAATACCTGCACAAACAATCAACAACTTGCACCCAACGCGATAAAGGGGTTGCCAATCCCTTCACGGTCACTTGCAAAAGTGAGATCTAATAGAGATAGATAAACTGTAAAATAAATATTTTTGGTATTTTTGGTTTATAGATTGGAAAGTAAAAAATTGCAAAATAGTAGATCAGAAACTAGTAAGATGTTCAAGCGATTCAACATAATGGAAAAGAGACCCGGGGGCCATAGGTTTCACTAGTGGCTTCTCTCAAGATAGCAAATATTACGGTGGGTGAACAAATTACTGTCGAGCAATTGATAGAAAAGCGCAAAGTTATGACGATATCTAAGGCAATGATCATGAACATAGGCATCACGTCCGTTTCAAGTAGACCGAAACGATTCTGCATCTACTACTATTACTCCACACATCGACCGACTCCTACCTGCATCTAGAGTAATAAGTTCATAAATAATAGAGTAACACATTAAATAAGATGACATGATGTAGAGGAATTAACTCAAGCAATATGATGAAAACCCCATATTTTTATCCTCGATGGCAACAATACAATACGTGCCTTGCTGCCCGTACTGTCACTGGGAAAGGACACCGCAAGATTGAACCCAAAGCTAAGCACTTATCCCATTGCACGAAATATCAATCTAGTAAGCCAAACTAAAATGATAATTTGAAGAGACTTGCAAAGATATCAAATCATGCATATAAGAATTCAGAGAAGAACCAAATAATATTCACAGATAATCTGATCATAAATCCACAATTCATCGGATCTCGGCAAACGCACTGCAAAAGAATATTACATCAATTAGATCTCCAAGAACATCGAGGAGAACATGCTATTGAGAATCAAAGAGAGAGAAGAAGCCATCAAGCTACTAGCTATGGACCCGAAGGTCTGTGGTAAACTACTCACACATCATCGGAGAGGCAATGGTGTTGATGAAGAAGCCCTCCATGATCGAATGCCCCTCCGACAGGACGTCGGAAAAGGCCCCTAGATGGGATCTCACGGGTACAGAAGGTTGCGGCGGTGGAAAAGTGGTTTTGTTGCTCTCCTGGATGTTTTCAGGGTATAAGAGTATATATAGGCGAAGGAACTAGGTCAGGAGACCCAAGAGGGGCCCACGAGGTAGGGGGCGCACCCTACCCCCTGGCGCGCCCTCCTGCCTCATGGCCGCCTCGTTGCATCTCCAACTTCATCTCCAAGTCTTCTGGTTTCCTTCTAATCCAAGAAAGATCATCGTGAAAGTTTCATTCCGTTTGGTATTCCTTTTCTGTGAAACTCTAAAACAGGAAAAAACAGAAACTGGCACTAGCCTCTCGGTTAATAAGTTAGTCCCAAAAATAATATAAAATAGCATATAAATGCCTATTAAACATCCAAACAGATAATATAATAGCATGGAACAACCAAAAATTATAGATACGTTAGAGACGTATCAAGCATCCCCAATCTTAATTCATGATCGTCCTCGAGTAGGTAAACGATAAAAACATAATTTTTGATGTGGAATGCTACGTAACATATTTATCCATGTAATTTCCTTTATTGTGGCATGAATGTTCAGATCCGAAAGGTTCAAAACAAAATTTTAATATTGACATAAAAAACAATAATACTTCAAGCATACTAACAAACCAATCATGTCTTCTCAAAATAACATGGCCAAAGAAAGCTATCCCTACAAAATCATATAGTCTGACTATGCTCTATCTTCATCACACAAAATATTTAAATCACGCACAACCCAGCCAAGCAATTGTTTCATACTTTAGTATTCTCAAACTTTTTCAACTTTCACGCAATACATGAGCGTGAGCCATGGACATAGCACTATAGGTGGAATAGAATGGTGGTAAAGGAGGAAGATAGTCTCACATCAACTAGCCGTATCAACGGGCTATGGAGATGCCCATCAATAGATATTAATGTGAGTGAGTAGGGATTGCCATGCAACGGATGCACTAGAGCTATAAGTGTATGAAAGCTCAAAAAGAAACTAAGTGGGTGTGCATCCAACTTGCTTGCTCATGAATATCTAGGGCATTTTGAGGAAGCCCATCATTGGAATATACAAGCCAAGTTCTATAATGAAAATTCCCACTAGTATATGAAAGTGACAAAATAGGAGACTCTCTATCATGAAGATCAAGGTGCTACATTGAAGCACAAGTGTGGAAAAAGGATAGTAACATTGCCCCTTCTCTCTTTTTCTCTCATTTTTTCTTTTTTTATTTCGGCCTTCTCTTTCTTTTTTTATGGCCTCTTTTTTTCGTCTGGAGTCTCATACCGACTTGTGGGGAATCATAGTCTCCATCATCCTTTCCTCACATGGGACAATGCTCTAATAATGAAGATCATCACACTTTTATTTACTTACAACTCAAGAATTACAACTCAATGCTTAGAACAAATACTATGTGAATGCCTCCGGTGGTGTATCGGGATGTGCAATGAATCAAGAGTGACATGTATGAAAGAACTATGAACGGTGGCTTTGCCTCAAATACTATGTCAACTACATGATCATGCAAAGCAATATGACAACGATGAAGCGTGTAATAATAAATGGAATGGTGGAAAGTTGCATGGCAATATATCTCAGAATGGCCATGGAAATGCCATAATAGGTACGTATGGTGGCTGTTTTGAGGAAGGTATATGGTGGGTGCATGGTACCGGCGAAAGTTGCGCGGCACAAGAGAGGCTAGCAATGGTGGAAGGGTGAGAGTGCGTATAATCCATGGACTCAACATTAGTCATAAACAACTCACATACTTATTGAAAAAATCTATTAGTCATCGAAACAAAGTACTACACGCATGCTCCTAGGGGAAGGGTTGGTAGGAGTTAACCATCGCGCGATCCCGACCTCCACACAAAGGATGACAATCAATAAATAAATCATGCTTCGACTTCATCACATAACGGTTCACCATACGTGCATGCTACGGGAATCACAAACTTTAATACAATTATCTCTCAAATTCACAACTACACCACTAGCATGACTCTAATATCACCATCTTCATATCTCAAAACAATCATAAAGAATCAAACTTCTCATAGCATTCAATGCACTTCATATGAAAGTTTTTATTATATCCATCTTGGATGCCCATCATATTAGGACTAGTTTTATAACCCAAGCAAATTACCATGCTGTTCTTAAAGACTCTCAAAATAATATAAGTGAAGCATGAGAGTTCAACAATTTCTATAAAATAAAGCCACCGCCGTGCTCTAAAAAGATATAAGTGAAGTACTAGAGCAATATTGCCTAGCTTAAAAGATATAAGTGAAGCACATAGAGTATTCTAATAAATCACGATTCACGCGTGTCTCTCCCAAAAGGTGCGTACAACAAAGATGGCTGTGGTTAACTAAAAAGAAAAGACTCAAATTATACAAGACGCTCCAAGCAAAACATATATCGTGTGGTGAATAAAAATATAGCCTCAAGTAAAGTTACCGATAGACGAAGACGAAAGAGGGGATGCCTTCCGGGGCATCCCCAAGCCTAGGCTTTCGGTTGTCCTTGAATATTACCTTGGGGTGCCTTGGGCATCCCCAAGCTTTGGCTCTTGCCACCCCTTATTCCATAGTCCATCAAATCCTTACTCAAAACTTGAAAACTTCACAAGACAAAACTCAACAGAAAATCTCATGAGCTCCGTTAGGATAAGAAAATAAATCACCACTTTAAGTTAATGTTGCAAACTCATTCTTTATTCATATTGGTTTAATATCTACTATATTCCAACTTTTCCATGGTTCATACCCCCGGTAATACCCATAGATTCATCAAAATAAGCAAACAACATGCGAAAAACAGAATCTGTCAAAAACAGAACAGTCTGTAGTAATCTTTAACTATCGAATACTTCTGTAACTCCAAAACTCCATCAAAATTTGGAAAACCTGAGAAATTTTTGTACAAATCCATAGCAAGAAGAATAATATCAAAAGCACGTTTATGTGAATTTTCAAAACTAATTTACTGGGCACAAAAGTTTTTGATTTTCAGCAGGATCAACACAACTATCACCGTACCGTAAGCTATCCTAAAGGTTCTACTTGACACAAACACTAATTAAAACATAAAACCACATCTAACCAGAGGCTAGATGAACTATTTATTATTAAACAGGAACAAAAAGCAAACAACAGAAATAAAATTGGGTTGCCTCCCAACAAGCGCTATCGTTTAACGCCCTTAGCTAGGCATAAAAGCGAGAATAGATCTAGGTATTGCCATCTTTGGTATGCAATCCATAAGTGGCTCTGATAATAGATTCATAAGGCAATTTAATATTCTTCCTAGGAAAGTGTTCCATGAATTTCCTTAACGGAAATTGGTATCTAATGTTTCCTTCTTTCATATCAATAATTGCACCAATCGTTCTAAAGAAAGGTCTACCAAGAATAATAGGACATGTTGGATTGCAATCTATATCAAGAACAATGAAATCTACGGTCACATAATTCCTCTTTGCAACAACAATAACATCATTAATCCTTCCCATAGGTTTCTTAATAGTGGAATCCACAAGATGCAAATTTAAAGAACAATCATCAAATTCACGGAAATCTAACACATCACACAAAGTTTTTGGAATCGTGGAAACACTAGCACCCAAATCACACAATGCATGACATTCATAATGTTTCACTACTAGGGAAAACCTTATACACAGAATCTTAGCAGCAGCGCGGTTTAAAAACAGGCGCTACTGCTAACTAGCAGTAGCGAGCTTAATGGAACCGCGCTACTAATAACTAGGTAGCAGTAGCGCTCTAGGTGAAACAAGCGCTACTACTATAACTGCCACGGATTTGCCTCCAGGCTAGATATAGTAGCAGCGCCCTTCCCTGGACGCGCTGCTGCTAAAGTACTTAGTAGCAGCGTTTTTCTGCAAAACTCGCTGCTGCTAAGTTTTTTTTTTGACCATGAAGAGTAGGAAAGACTCCTACTGTGTTAATATATTAAAGAAAAGAGCACACTGTACAATGAGTATTTACATGGAGGGGTGATAATACAATCTTGTCAAGTTTGTGACAAGAGAAGAAAGAGCAACTTGGAGGTGCAACTACAGGGAGTGTACAAAGGGCCTACACTCCTCTTTTACTCTATATTGAAGAAGCCCAAAATCTCCTTTGAATCTGTCCAGCCAAGAGTTGAAGGATGGCATTATAGCTCTAAAGTGTTTGTTATTCCCCTTCTTCCAAATACTCCAGGCTACCACAATGAATTTTTCCAAGAACATAGGAGTGGGATGAGTGATCTTTTGGGCCTCAATAGCTTGCAAACGGCCATGAAAAGGCTCCCAGTTAATCCCAAGTTTATCCCAGCAAAGCTTGCTGAATGAGCAGGTGAAGATCATGTGTTCCACAGTTTCCTCAATCATCATTTCACATAAGAGACAATTTTGATCATCCCCTATGTTGTAGTGCCTTCTTTTCAACATGTTCCTTGTATTGAGCCTGTCCTGGCAAACAAGCCAGGCAAAAACCTTCAACTTCATTGTGCATTTAGACTTCCAGATCCAGCAAAAAACTTGGTGGACTTGGACGTCCTTGAAAACAAATTTATAGTAGTCAGTTGATTTGTAGATGGCCTTGCCCCAAGAGTAGTGCCAAACATCCGAGGCAGTCGTGGAGGTTGTAGATGAGATGCAATAGTTTGCATGTCCCGGACCTCCTCCAGTGCTTGTGGGGTCAAGGGTAGGTGGAACGCATCCCCCAGCGACGTGCTCCCCAAGAAATCCTTGACAGAAACATCTTCGTGAGAAAGCCCGAGGGTGGGAGTCTTGAATAATCTGCCCTGCCCATAAATCTTTCCAAAAAAATGCTGTAGTGCCGCAAACAATATTGACTTTAGAAATCCCCCTAAACGTAGTAGTGAGCTTGAGAATGTCCTTCCACCAGAACGAGCCAACTGGATCGGAAGCATGTGGGATTTTCTAGGCGTAGTATGACTCCCAAGTTAGTTGTACCCAGGGGATATCCAACTTGTTGTAGAATTTATGCAGGAATTTCAAGAGAAGTGCATCATTTTGTATTCGGAGGTTGAGCACCCCAAGTCCTCCCTTATTTTTAGGTTTACAAACCATATCCCAGGCCGCCAAAGAGTTATATTTATCGCCCTGCTCAGTCTTCTTGGTCCAAAGGCACCTGCGCCTAATTTTGTCCAGCAACTCGATGAGTTTGGGTGGAAAGTGCAACGTGCACATTGCATATATAAGGAGCGAGGTGACCGTGGAGTTGAAGAGCGTTAGCTTGCCAGCATGGGACATGAGTGATAGTGCGGAGGACAAACTTCGTTCAACTATGCTGACCAGGGGCATGAAATCATGAATGGTAGGCCGAGACGTGCCCAGAGGCAGGCCAAGATAGGTGAAGGGCATGGTACCAATTGAGCATTCAAAGATAGCAGCCAGTTGTGCAGATAAAGCAGCGTCCACGTTTATTGGAATGAGTGTTGACTTTTGGAAATTGATTTTAAGGCCGATGGACAGAGCATATTTGGTTAGAATGCCTTTGATAATCAAAGCTTGATGAGCGCAAGCGGGCATGAGAAGAATCGTGTCATCGGCGTACTGCACAATAGGGTAATCCATGTTTCCATTAGATGGAAAGGGAAGCTGGATTTTACCTTCCGTATAAGCTTCATTAATTGCAGACTGAAGAAGGTCGGCCGCCAGCACGAAAATAAGTGGAGACAGCGGTTCACCCTGTCGGAACCCATGCTTGCAATGAAATTGTCTGCCCGGGACACCGTTAAGGAGAACCGAAGATCTGCCAGAAGAGAAAATTGAATTTATCCAAGACATCCATTTCTCATTAAAGCCCATATGCCTCATAATGTTGATCATGGGATCATGCTCGATGGTGTCAAAGGCTTTGGCAAAATCGAGTTTAAGCAGAACTATTGGCCGTTTGGAGGCTTGGCATTGGTGGATGTATTGGAAACCATATTGGTTGCGGTGAATAATTTGCAGAATAACCTTTTGCAGACGGTTGGCCAGGAGCTTAGTAATGAGTTTAAGGCAGCAGTTGAGTAGTGTGATTGGCCAGTAATCATTAACTATGGAGGGAGATCCCTTCTTTGGGATCAGAGTGATTAAACCATCATTAATGCTCTGCAGATTAAGTGTTTCTGCATGGAATTGATCGCACAATGAGTAGAAATCTTCCCTGATGATTGGCCAACAAGCTTTGAGAAAAAGGCCACTAAAACCATCCGGACCAGGAGCCCTATCACTCGGCATTTCTTTAATGACCCCATCAATTTCTTCACGCGTGAAAGGGAGCGTAAGATGATCCAAGTTTGCATGAGGCCGTATCAGAGAGGGTAGATCAAAGTGCATATGGGTGGTGCTAGAGGTACCTAGTCTGTCCGAATATGCATGAAATAGTAGAGCCTCTTTGCCGTTATGATCTTCCACAACAAGCCCATCAGGGGTTTGAAGATTGGCAATGTTATTTTTACGATATCTTTCTGTGGCCACTGCTTGAAAGAACTTTGTGTTTTCGTCGCCAAATTGAACCCATCGAATGGTGCAACGTTTCTTCCAGTACTGTCTCTGATAGTCCAATAACCGAAGGAGATGATTTTTGATGATCTTGCGGAAGTTGCTCTCAGGCAGTGTGAGAGCCTGTTGATTTTCCAACTCATCCAGGTCAGCTAGTGTTTTATTCGTGTTTTCAATAGCCATCGATAACCGAGAAATGCTTTTACTCCAGACCTTGAGCTCTTGTCGAAGCTTCTTAAACTTTCAACGAAGGACCGTAGCTGCATTGGACAGGGCAATAGGTTTATCCCAAACCCTCTTAACCACATCCATAAATCCAGGGTGCAGCAGCCAATATGATTCAAACCTGAAGAGCTTGGCCCGAGGGATTTTTGTCTCAATGTTTACCACACAGGGTGTGTGATCCGAGGTGGGTTTACAAAGAGGTTTTACCATTGTGTTGGGGTAAACACTTGTCCAATGAGTGGAGGTAAAAAACCAATCTAGTTGCTCGAGGAGGGGATCGTTTTGCATGTTACTCCATGTGTATAGTCTGCCTTTAATGGGCAACTCCACTAGGTTAAGCTTGCGGATAATGTCATTAAAGGTTGACATATCATTGACATCACCTCCCGGTTTGTTACGATTTTCAGGCCCTCTAATATAATTGAAATCTCCAAGGAATAGGCAATCTTCAGATGTCTGGATATTTCTATCGTAAAGCCACTGAGTAAACATGTCCCGAGAGGGCCCTGTGCAGGGACCATAGATGTTGTAGAGAGTCCAAGCTTGTGCCGAAATTGTGCTGGTGAATTGAATTCCTAAAGCAAAATCTTCTTGAACAACCATAGTCCCCAAGAAGATGGAGCTGTTCCAAACTGTGAGTAAACCACCCGAAGCCCCACGAGAAGGAATATAAGCAAATTTACCGAAGCGCTTAGGACAGCAGGTTTTAATAAATGCTAGATCGATAACAGGTTTTTTAGTTTCCTACAAACAAACGATGGCACAACCACTAATAGATATCGCGTTTGATAGCGCTAGTAACTTTTTATTAGAATTTAACCCACGCACATTCCAACATAGCACATTCTAGCTACGCAAAAGCGGCATCAGGGGCTTCAAACTTAAGCAGAAGAAGAGGAGCCGTCCACCTGGCTATTGTGGATGGTAGCCGTGTCTTCACGCGCAAGCAGAGCGGCCTCCGTGAGCTCCTGGGGCGGGACAGTGCAGCGTACGACGCCAATCTCCTGCATGGTGCGGATGGAAGTTGGAGGAGGAGCCTGATCCATGGCCACCGAGCTAGAGCTGGTAGCAGCAGAGGGTATCACCCGTGGCTTCACCTTTGAAACAGTAGGGCGCACATCAGAGATTTGTGGCACCCTGAATCCATCAAAGCGCGTCGATCTGGTGCTGCGCCTGACTTCAGTGGTGACCACAGGAGCCTTGATTTTGGAGCGACGTGGGCGTGCAGCCGATGGGCCAGGCGCATTAGACAGAACTTGGGCTAGGCCCAAGTCAGAACCCTCCTCCAAAGTATTATGAGCAATGAGTGGAGGCCCATCATTCAAACCAGAAACTGGCGCCAGCATAAGCAGATCATCAACGGGAGCAACATTGTTATGGGGTTCAAGATCTGAAGCAATAGCATCTGCAGTTACAGATGGTAGAGAGCCAGAGATCTCAGACTGCAGCAAACTAGGATCCCCCTCTTCAGGTGCCAATTCAATAAGCTGCACCAAGCTAGCAGCCGGGGCGGTGGGCAGGATACGAGCAGAGAAGCAAAGCAGGTGGGTGGTCTCCTGGTCAGCAACCTGAAGAATGGTCCGCGGCGAAGGTGTCTGAAACTCTTGGAGGCAAACCATATCCTGCGCTCCAGGGTCCAAAAGCAGCCACAACAGACATGATGGATCTAGAGAGATATGCAGTGAAGACATTCCTCGGGATCAAATTAGAAGTGAACATGGTAGCGAGCTCACTGCCTTCGACAGAGATACTGACATGCATAGTATCAGCAGAGACAGTAACATCCACATTGATGACGTTATGGAGCACTGGTGGAGCGACAAGCAGAGTGGTAACTTGACTGTTGGAGCCCAGAGAGGATGCCTGAGAGCTAGCAGAGGAACTAGTTTCAAGCCAGGCAGAGTTCAGGCTGTCAGTGACGTTGTCTTCAGGTAGGATGCCATCTTGCACGCGGAGACCCTGAGCAGCAAGCCATGCTTGGAAGTTAACCAGGGCAGCTGGCATTTGCGGAGCCGGGGGCTGCGGCCATGGATCCCACTGAGCCTCTTGAGGTCCATCTTGGTGAGGAGAATGGTGCAGAGCTTGGTCATTACCGACCCCATTCTAAAGCAACCAATTCTGCAGTTGTTGCCGGTAAACCTGTTCTGCTGTGAGGCCATCCCCAAACATAGGATGCGGCACACCGTTGGCTGGAGGAGGTTCTTCATCAGCAGTTGGGACCTCAGGGTCATGTGCGTTCCAGTCTGCACCACGAAGAATATAAACAACGGCAGTCCAACAAGATCTATCTCCTCCTAACTGACGGATGACATTGCTTTTAGGTATGAGGCGCATATGAATGACTCTGACTTTTAGCAGTACCACAGAATGATCAACATTGGGATTGTTCCAAGAAAATAATCTACCATAGTCATCCACCGAATGCTGAAGATAAAATTCTGTCTGATAGTCATCAGGGAAACCAATATAAAGCAACCAAACTTCAGGACCGTATGTAGTGGTGCGCATATTGAGAGCAGCATAATGGCGCACAAAAGAAATCAGAAGATCTTCCTCATCGAGCTGGAAGGTGGTGTTGACTGCAGTATCTCTTATGAAGGAATTAGCAAAGGCAAACATACCAACTCCAAGAGGATGGTCAGATGACTCGGTGGTGTGCAATCCAGACTCATGAAGCAGGCCTTCAATGGTGTTGCGGAGATCTTCCCGGAGATGTAGCGGCACAAATCTGCTAGCCTCGGCGATGGCGAGGAAATTGTTGTTCAATGGCGGGATGGGATTGACCGCCATGTCCGCCCTCACCTTGCGATCTGCAGGCCCTGGCTCCACGGACCAGCCAGCCGGGAGGAAGGGGATGGGGTTGACTGGGTAGTTGGCCATGGTTGGGGGTGCGACGGTGATGGCGACGGCGGCTGTGGTGGATTGTGGTGGTGGTGGTGCTAGAGTAGAGCACTCTGCAACATTGGGAAGTGGGGCGTCAAAGGTGGTAGTTGGGGTTTTTGGTCGCCAATGCCAACGCTGGGCCCAGCGGCTTCGCCAGCAAGATTGCACCAGATGTCCATAGCGGACGCATGCAGAGCATCGGATGGTTGAGGTTGGCTGGCCCCTGGGCGTCGTCGAGGGGTAAGTTTTTTCCATAGAAGGAAAATTGATTTGCTGCCCAGGCCGAGAGGATTTGACTGCATTATCAGAATCTGATCCCATAACTACAGTGCCATTCAAAGAAGCCTGCAGTTTGGACGGGCAATTAAAACCTTTGTGCCCTGGGGCCGAGCAGCGCAGACAAATAATCCTGGCGTGACACTGGGATTTGTCGTGCCCCCATTGTAAACATTTTGCACAAAGTACCCCCCAGCCATTTACCAGATCCAATAATTCCTTTGGGGTATATCTCGCACGCGATAAATCCACAATATGCGCAGAGGAAAGTAAAGGCGGCCAGGAGGTGTGCCGAGGTGCATATTTGAACGCGGAAGCAAGGAAACTTTGCGGTAATTTGGGGTAGGTAATATTGGTAGGAAAACTGAAATTATCAATCCGGAGTAAATGCTCCGTAGAATCGCCTGGGCATTGAATAACTATGTCTGAGGGCGCCGAAAGCTCCGCGGATCCTGGATGATGATCACCAGGAGGTGCCATGTTCGAGCATGAAGCTTCATGGCTGTTCATGTCAATGAAAACCATGGAATTTAAAGGAACCAGCCCAAATTTGCTTAACTCTTTGGAGGGAGCATGATCTTGTCCAGAGGGCTGAGTGAAAATCGACGAGGCAATGCGCATAGCTACGGGGCTTCGGCTACCAATAGAATCCATCCTTTCATCAGCATGCCAACAAGAATCCAAATTCTTGTAACCATTGAAACGGCCATTGAACAGATGAAAGTGACAAATGAAATCCGGCCAAATACGGTCCTTGAGGCCATGAATAAAATGTCCAACCTTGTTTCCGGCCACAGAAAACCGAAAGGACCTCTCAAAGATCTTAGAAACCTTAAACCCAAGATGATGCCCGCCAATACAACATTGTAGAGCCACACCCATAGATTCTTCATTGAGGGGGAAGGATGCAGAGGAGAAGGAAACAACCAAGAAAAATTCCTTGGTCTTGCGCGAAGGAGAAAAGTGCACCGTTTCTCTAAACCGACGACGTACCTGATCGGCCACCGCAAGGCCAGGGTTGAAATCCCAGTGTAGGAGCCATTCCATGGCATGGATCAAGGGTTAGATCCATGGTGAGAGGTGGAGCAGGTGGGAGAAGAGGAGGAGAGGAGGAGGAGCCATAAGGCTGCTGCTAAGTGTTGCACCTAATTTAATTTAGTCCCATACTGCTAAGCGAACAAGGTGTTTACCACCTTAAATATGTTACTTCTCAAACTACCTCGAGCACTTGGTCTTCATTGAACTATATGTGTAGGATTTGTGGCAGCAATATGAATCTTCACCAGTGCCTATATATACAGGTACTGTGAGGATTCATGTTGACTATTTAGATTCTACACAAAAAGATCAATGATGACTAATGTATATTTTTTATGCGTGCTTAGACTTAGCAGTAGCGTTTTTCTGTAAAACGCGCTATAGCTACTTTAGATATAGCATGTTTCCTAAAGGTCGCTACTGCTAGTTCGACTTAACCACCCGCCCGCTCAAAATTTCACTAAGGACTCCTTCCCCCCTATTCCCCTACTCCTCTGTCGCCGCCGTGCCCAAGCCCGAGCCTGCCCTCAACCTCACCGCCGCCGCCCGCCGCCGCTCTCGACCTCACCATCGCCGCCGCCTCCCCCACCCCCTCTGCTCTCGACCTCACCGCCTCTCTCGACCTCACCGACGCCGCCGCCTCCCCCAACCCCGCCGCCGCCTCCCGATCCCGAGCCCGCCCTCGCCGCCCCTACCTCTCCGTCGCCGAGCACCTCCCGCCACCGCTCTCCCCTCTCAGAAGCCCCCACCCTCCCCCACCCCGTTCTCTCTGCTTAGTTAGTACTAGATGTTTTTTAGTAGTAGTAGATGTTGATTTAGGGTTCATAGATAACGATTTTTAGCAGTAGTAGATGTTAATTAGTAGTAGTGATGGTACTAGTTAACTATTGTATAATGTAGTTTATTTTACTATTTTTAGTAAGTGTTTAAAATAATTAGTAAGTAAATTAATAAACTAGTTGAACTAGTTTAGTTTTAGTTGAACTAGTTTAGTAAGTAAATTAATAAACTAGTTGAATTAATAGAACTAATGTATTTTTAGTAAGATAATTAATATAACTAGTTGAACTACTTTGTTTTTAGAAATAACTAGTTTTTTTCTATTTATAGTAAGTTTATATTTAGTAAGAACTAGTTGAATTAATAGAAATAGTTGAACATGTCATATTTGTTGTTATTTTTTAGTTAAACAATTATTCGGGATGTATTAGTGATAACTTAGAGGGTTTTTGCTTTTGCAGAAATCAAGGAGCCCCTCCATCATCCCCGTCGTCATCCCCGTCACCGACCCCCTCCGACCTCAAGGTGAGACCAGCCAAATCTCCATATATATCTTGTGTTTCTCAAATAGGATATGTGGTTTCCCAAGTAGCCGGTCATGTTCAGGTTACACCTCCGAGTGGCCTATGTTTTGCCGGAGTGTTGATTAATTTCCGTTTCGGCAAATTTCAAACGCTCGATATGTCCTTTCTTAGCAAAGGTCATGCCGGATTTTTCCGTGAATTCTGGCATGACTTGTGCTAGAATATGTAGGAAATATCAAGTGGCCTGGATTTTCTCGAAAAATAATGATCTAATTTAGGTTTTGTAGTACATATATTTAATTGTACAAGTTTAAATCTTTGAATTATGAATGTAGGAAATGTCATACTCGGACGATGACAGTCTCCCGGGGGAGTGCAGCTAGTGCCACGACGATCGAGGTATGTGCGACAGGTTCCTTGAGCTGGACGAAGATCAGCGCTTCAGCATTAAGCTCGAGGAGACCTTCGATGTTGAAACAGTATGCAACAACGACAAGTGTTTTCTTCACAATTAAGCATGACTTCAACTATTTCAACGTCTAATTTTCATCTTTTACAATTGGACTAGCTTATCCCATGCCATGCAAGACACTATTTCTTGGAGAGGATGGGTTTTGAAGACCATGAAAATTTTGAAACAAAGAAAATACACCTAAGGACCCATCATGATATAGTTGACAGCTTATTTCCATTGACAGCTTATTTTGAATCTTCAAAGAATGTGCGGAAGATGGTAGACAAAACCCACTACACTGATGGCTCCGAATTAACTTATAAGGAGAAAAGTCATCTGATTGCTTATTGTACTTATCTTGAGAATTACAATACCTTTTATTGAACTCCTCCAAATTATAGTGAATATGTGCCACTAGTGCACGTGTTGAACCACGGTAACTTCTATGGACATACCCTGGTAAGATTTTTTACTATTACAACATCCGTGCATCTTTTGCATACTTCTAAAACTAGTACATCATTGCTAACTACGAAGTTATTACTATGTTTTTCAACAGAAAATCCCGATGGATTGTGTGCCTTAGCTGATGTATCAGAATGGTCGCCTTGCAGTTCTGAACATACAACCAGGTCAATCTAAGGAACTCACCTGTGCATATCGGATTTCTAAAACCGGTGAACACATGCTAATCAAAGAATGGACAAAATGTTTGGACATTCGCAAGGAGGTTCTTGGAAGTCTGTTGGGGAACGTAGTAATTTCAAAAAAAATCCTACGCACACGCAAGATCATGGTGACGCATAGCAACGAGAGGGGAAGTGTTGTCTACGTACCCTCGTAGACCGAAGCGGAAGCATTGACACAACATAGAGGAAGTAGTCGTACGTCTTCCTGAAAGTGCAACTAATCCCCGGGTGGTTTTGGTAATTAATAACAACATATATATCATTGAACTAATAGTTTCTTGAGAACATTTCAGAAAGTTCAGTGATATGGGTATGGCAATGATCAAGAAGTGGACCCTCAAAATGCTAAGGAAAGCATTGGCAAAAGCTCAAGACTCCATTTTGGTTTAGTGATCCAAGATCACATTGAGTCTATAGGAAAGCCAATACTATTAAAAGGGGATGAGGTTATGTTAATGATCTGGTTGCTCAAAGTGCTTAGTGATACATCTCCCAAACCATCAGCAATCTTTCATTCCAATATACACTCATAAGTAATCTCGGTCTCACCGATTCCATAAACTCAGTCACACCGAGATGAACCACCTCAGCCATATACCCAAACCCTAGAAATTTCGGATTTTCCGATTCCAAACTCGGTCTCACCAAAACTAGTGTTGCCAAGCTTCTGTAACCTTCTGTCATCAAATCGGTGTCACCGAAATGATAAAGTCGGTCCCACCGAGATTGGCAAACCCTAGTCTTTGGAAGAATCGGACTCACCGAGATTGTATTTTCGGTCCCACCGAAAATCCCAACGTTCACAAGATTTGAACTTTCGGTCTCATCGAGTTGTCAACTTCGGTCTGACCGAGATTGGTCAAATGTGTGTAACGGTTGGATTTTGTGTGGAGGCTATAAATACCCCTCCACCCCCTCTTCATTCGTGGAGAGAGCCATCAGAAAGAACTACCACTCCTACCTTACATTTCTGAGAAGAAAACTACCTACCCTTGTGTTGAGATCAAGTAGCTCCACTCCCACCATATGAAACTTGATTTCTAGCCTTCCCAAGTTGCTTTCCACTCAATCCTTTCTTCCACCACAGCCAAATCAGTGAGGAGAGTTGAGTGTTGGGGAGATTATCATTTGAAGCACAAGAGCAAGGAGTTCATCATCACCAACACCATCTATTACCTTTTGGAGGGTGGTGCCTCCTAGATTGGTTAGGTGTCGCTTGGGAGCCTCCGTCAAGATGTGGAGTTGAACCAAGAAGTTTGTAAGGGCAAGGAGATCGCCTACTTCGTGAAGATCTACCCCGAGTAAGGCTAGTCCTCCGTGGGCGTATGCCATGATGGCATAGACAAGGTTGCTTCTTCGTGGACCCTTCGTGGGTGGAGCCTCCGTGGACTCTCGCAGCCGCTACCCTCCGTGGGTTGAAGTCTCCATCAACGTGGATTGACGATAGCACCACCTATTGGAACCACGAGAAAAATCTCCGTGTCTCCAAATTGCGTTTGCTCTTCTCCACCTCTCTTTACTACATGTGCAATTTACTTTCCGCTGCCAATACTCTAGAATTGCATGTGTAGGGTGATACTTGACTTGATCATCATCTTGAAATCTACCAAAACTTGTCTTAATCAAAAGGCTGAATTTTTATATTGTCAAGTAGTCTAATCACCCCCCCTCTAGGCATACTTTCGATCCTACAAGTGGTATCAGAGCTTTGGTCTCCATTGTATTGGTTTCCATTGCATTGGATTCCATAAGCTTGGTTTCACAACCTAGGAGAGTATGGCGTCTAGTGAGGGTAATTTTCGTAGAGGTCCTTACTTTGATGGTTCAAATTTTGCTAGTTGGGAGCATAAAATGAAAATGCATATTCTTGGACATAACCCTGCCGCATGGGGCATTATTTGTGTTGGCTTGCAAGGTGAGTTCTTCGAGGAAGGAAAAGTTCCAGATCGTGAAGCTACAGCGGATGAATTGCGGATGTTGCAAAACAATGCTCAAGCTTGTGACATTCTCTTCAATGCTTTGTGTCCAGAGGAGTTCAACAAAATCAGCCGCCTTGAGAATGCAAAAGAGATTTGGGATACTTTGGTCGAAATGCACGAAGGTACCGAGTCCGTGAAGGAATCAAAGCTAGATGTTCTTCAAGGTCAACTTGACAAGTTCAAGATGAAGGAAGGTGAAGGAGTCGCTGAAATGTACTCTAGGCTTGCTCTCATCACAAATGAGATTGCCGGCTTAGGAAGCGAAGAAATGACCGACCGATTCATCATCAAGAAGATTCTCAGAGCTTTGGATGGAAAGTATGACACCATGTGCACTTTGATCCAAATGATGCCAAACTACAAGAATCTCAAGCCTACCGAAGTCATTGGAAGAATTGTTGCTCATGAGATGACACTTAAAGATAAGGAAGAGCTTCACAACAAGTCAAGTGGTGCTTACAAAGCTACATGTGAAGCTCCCACAACTTCAAGTGACAAGCTAGTTTCCAATGAAGAGATAAGCCTAATGGTGAACAACTTCAACAAATTCTACAAGAGTAGAAGCAAGGAAAGAAGCTCAAAGTCTAGATCATATGATGAAAAGAGATCTTCTAGTCGTGATCGAAACTGCTACAATTGTGGAAGACCCGGACACTACTCAAATGAGTGTTCGGCTCCCCACAAGAGAAGAGAAGAATCTCCAAGAAGAAGAAGCTCAAGAGAAGAGTCACCTCGGAAAGAGAGAAGGAGTAGAGATGATCGTTATGAACGAAGATCCTCTCGGAGAAGCAAGGATTCAGAGAGGAAAGACAAGTCATCAAGGAGCTACACAAGAAGAAAACATCAAGCTCATGTAGGTGAATGGGTCTCCGGCTCCGTCTCCGACAATCACTCCGAAAGAAGCTATCACTCCAACTCCGACTACAGTCAAGATGAAGGTGTTGCCGGTGTTGCTCTCGTGTCCTCCAACTCCAACTCCTATGACTTGTTTGATTCACCAAATGAGGGAATTGGAAGATGCTTCATGGCTAAAGGCCCCAAGGTATCACACCCTGAATTCATTGACTTTGATAGTGATGAGGATGACTTGCTTGGTGAAGATGAGCTTTTACATGATAAATCTAGTGAGCCTAGAAATGATGAACATGCTAGTAGTCTTTATAGTCGAGAAGAGTCGAATGACAATGCTATGAAGGAGATTGAGCGTTTAACTAAAGAACTAAACACTCTTAAGTTAGCTCATGAAACAACTCAAGAAGATCATAGAGAGCTCCTAAGATCTCATGAGAAGCTACGCTTCGAGAAGCTCAATCTAGAGCAAGAACATGAGTTTCTAAAAGCTATCAATGACGATCTTCGAAAGAAGAGTTCTTCATATCTTGCCAAACGACTTCTCTTGTCTAATTTCTTGCCACCTATTAAAACTAAGCATGACAAGCACAAGAAAAATTCTTCATCTAGTAGTAACAATAACCATGCTAAATCCAATGTTGTTACTTCTAGTAGTTCTCTTGATTCCACTAACAATGTTTCAAGCCAAGTTACACTTGAGCAAGAAAATAGTTTATTGAAAGGGATTATAGAGAAAGGTGTCTACAAGAGCCTTGCCGGAAGCAAGAACTTTGAGGAAATTGTTCGCAAGCAAGGAAGGCACCGGAAGAATCAAGGAATTGGTTTTGAGCGAAAGTTCAACGCCGAGGGTGTTGAATGGGAAGAAGGTCAATATCCCACTCCAAAGTTTGTTTCTCAAAAGGAGAAGTATGATCCTACTTCTTCCAATGTGGAACAAGCTCAAGATGACCTTCCACCACAATACCACAAGCTAAAAGGCGAGGACAAGCTTCAAGAGGAGATTGATGCATTTATTGAAGCACCTAAAGCCATGGTCAAGTGGGTTCCCAAGGAAACATCAAGTTCTACTTCGTCAAGCTCAACTTCTACCCCAAGGATTCCCATCAAGATGATGTGGATCCCGAAGAAGAAGAACTAGAGAGTTCTTGAGGGTGACTCCGCCAACATACTTCACTCACATTCATTTTGGCAAGAACTTGTGCAATCAACTTCCACATCTTGCACTAGTTCATGGAGTCACAAACCCTCTTGTTGGTAAGTCAAGGGACAAGGTAATCATTGCTTTCATGGACATCATCAATTGTGTACTTCAATCTATGTCCATGGATATCCTTGTTTGTTCCTTGTGGGACTAACCCATGTAGGTATTGAAAGTGCCCGAATCCAAAGGATTGCTCCCAACTCTTGATGATCTTCATCAACATTGAGCATCCACATCTTCAACATCTACATGAAGTCTTCTACGACAACCCAAGGTTAGTTTGACCCTTTAAAAGGGCTTCTCACATCAAGGGGGAGCTTTGCTCTAAATAATTGAGCTAAAGCATCTTCAAATGATGTGAACACATTAATGCTTTATGTAAAAGTGGTAACCCCATTTGTGCTTAAACGATGAGTATGACCTATGATCAAATGTTCTCATTTGACTCCTAAGTCAATATACTCATATATAGATGACCTAGTCATCGACAAATTGTGTGATAGTAGCTAGTGTTTTGTTTGTGCATGTTTGACACATATTTCATTTGCTATCTTATTGTGTGAGCATGTTGGATGCATGATTTTATCCATTCGAGGACATCCATTTGTTGCTTTGGTCTTTTGGATTTTTCTGACCAAGTGGATGGACAAGAATGCCTAAGTACCTCCCCTAGCTATCTATGCTTTCTTGTCTCAAATTCTATTCATGCTTATATCACAAACTTTGATCAAGTCATTTTCGGACACACCGAGTGAGGAGCACTCGGAGCCACCGATCCGTCAAGGGCTAAACTTCCAAAACCTTCTAAGTATTTTCGGTCAGACCAACTCACTCAAACTCGGACAGACCGAAAGCACTTGGATTGATCTAGGTTTTCACCTCGGTGAAACCGAAGTTAAAATTCGGCGTGATCAAATGTGTAACTGCTTGCGTTATCCATCTCGGTGCCACCGAAGTTTTACAACTCGGTCCCACCGACAGCTAAAGGGTATATATATCCGAGGGCAGCGCGTTGATTCCTTCTTCAAAACGCCGCCCCAAACCCTTTGCTGCCGCCGCCGTGGTCTCCGAATCGCTCCGTTGCCGCTCAGGCGCCGCCGCGGTCTCCGCCGCCGTCACGGACATTCTCTCCGCGCCATTGCCGCCGTAGAGAAACTCCACCAAGTTTGGGTGAGTTTCGATCCCTCTCGTGCTTCAACCTCCGATTCTATGCACGATTGGTTTGCCTAGCATCTTGCCACGTTTGAGATCTTCCTATCCAGCAGATTAGTTCTTAGAACGAAATTCGAGTAAAAGTTTTAGGGTTAGGTTTCCGCCGAACACATCTCGGTGAGACCGATTCTACATTCTCGGTATGACCGATTTGGCCTCTGGCCATTGCACTGCACCTTTCGGTCCAACCGAGTTGTGCAAATCGGTGTGACCGAAATGAGGATTTAGTGAAACCCTAGTGTTTTCGGCAAGACCGAAACCCACATCGGTCCAACCGAAAGTGGTGTGAATGGTACTGTGTAAACACTTCGGATTCACCGAATTTTAGCCTCGGTCTGACCGAAATGCATTCTGTGAAAACCTAAAACTGAAATTTGAACTCATTTTTTTTGCAAAATCTTCTGCAGTCTGTAATAACTCTTCTACTCTGCCTACACCTAATCTATTCATAGGTTGTCAGCCATGTCGATGCCGATGACAGCGTAACAGTCTGAATCACCAATTGCTGAGATTCCAGAGGCAGGCACTAGTCCTGAGGCCAGCAGCTTTTCTGATGATGGTGAGAGGAGCACACCAAGTGGTTTGCCTCCTGCTGCCACCAGGGCCAGGAAGAAGAAGAATTCTGATGAAGAAGATTCTGACTTTATAGCTGAGGAAGAAATCTCCTCTAAGCCAAAGAGGAAAGTGGTTGCCAAAGAGCATCAAGGGCAACAAACCAAGAAAGGCACCAGTAAAGTGAAGAAGTCCACTGTTGCCAAGAAGCTAAGTATGGAAGAAGAAACTTCCAGCAAGGTAAAGAAAACTTCCAAGAGGAAGAGAATTGTGCATGATGAAGCAGCAGATTCTGATGATGATGAGGAAGCACCCCAGCCTCCTCAGAAGCCTAAGTTGATGGGTGATGCCATCAGGGCAGGAGCACCTTCAAAGTCTAAGCCATCTGCTCCAGCAAAGGCAGCTCAAGCCAAGCCTGCTGCCAAGCCCAAGAAAACTGTGAGAAACATCCCAGCTTCAGAGAAGAAGAAAGACAATGTGCCACCAGCTGAGTCAGATGATGAGGCACCTGTGTTGCTGAAACTCCGTCAGAAATTGCCAATTCACAATGATGCTCATCCTCGAGCTGAAAACATGAAGGAAAGAAAGGATAAAGGTCTCAGGCTATGGAGACAAGCTGATCCATATGCTGTGAGAAGAAGGACTGCTGTTGACCCAAGGTTCCACACCGAGAGCAAAGAGGATTTCTATGAGATCTGTGCTTATGGACAAGAAGCCCATTGTTGCGTACACTCGCTATGTTGATCGGGCATATATTGACAAAGAAGAGCACAGAGACTTCTTTCCACATGTGCATGAGAGCTTCACCGCATGTGGTGTTGCTGATTTCGTTGGTCAGAAGTTGACTGATTGGAATGATGAGATGATCATGCAATTCTATGCCACTGCTCATTTCTATCCTGATGGTAAGATCACATGGATGATCAAGGCCGAGATTCTCTTCAACTGTTGAAGAATGGGCAGCATCGCTGAATGCTCCAAAGGCAGAGAGAAGATGATGTTGATATCTATGGAATTCCCAAGAAAACCATGAGTCTATGAAAAATATGTACAATGAGGTACCAGCTAAGGATGTAGAGATCTGGAAGCTCGGCTCGAGTATCATCTCCGTGAAGGTCTCCCTACCACGAACACAATTCGAGGCATACCTTGATGCCCAAGTCTGGAGATCATCGCATGATAAGAGGCTATTCTATCAACATGCTGCATATACTTGATCAGAAGGCACCTTTCAAGGTGATGGACCTGATAGTTGAGACTATCAAGAGGACTGCAGCAGACCAGAAGAGGTCATGTGGATTTGCCCCGCACATTCAGATGCTTATCAATGCCAAGTTTGGCACGGGCACCTACTTGTTGGATAGACCACACTTGCCATTGCAGCCTGAGCATGAGGACAATGAAGTTGTGATGACTGAGGATGATCCCACGTCTGTTGAAGGTCAAGCAAAGTCTGAAGCTGCCAAACAAGCCAAAGCTGAGAAGGAAGCAAAGCAGCAGCAGCTAAACCCAAGAGTGTTGGAGAGCAGCTCCTTGAAGCTACCCAGAGGATTGAACAACGCCTGCCAGCATTGTGCAGCCTCGGGAGAGTCTTGAGAGGATTGTTGAAGACAAGTTCCATGCTCGATGTCAAGTCGATCAAGTGCAAGTCACCACAACAAGCTTGAGGCAGATATCGAGGAAGCTAAGAGGGAGAAGGAAGAGCTCATGCGTGAGATGCAGGATGACCTTGTCCAGGATGATTATGAGCAGCCTGCTCCGGTTCCCACAAGACCCAGATCAGCTGCTATTCCAGTGACAGACACCAGGGCTACAACATCAGCACCTCCCACAGCTCCATCAGTTCCAGCTCCAGCTCCAGTGACCACTCCTCCAGCTCCACAGACTTCAGCTGAAGCCTTTGCAGATGCAGCTATCTCAACTCCATCAACCTGCATAGAGCCGCCAGCAGAGTCCCTAGTGACGTTTAGCTCTATACCTTTCGAACTTTTGGTAACTTGTTGCCAAAGGGGAGAAATTGTATAGATCATAGGACTTCGAGAGAGAGAGTGCTCGCTTTTGCTCTTCGTTTCATTTGCGGTCTTTTGAGATACTTTTGAGTTTTTCGAGACATTCCGTGTGTTTGATACTACGCTTGTTCTACTTTGATGAGTGCTTGATCATACTATGCCTTAATGTGTGCTTAATGCTTATCATATGCTATTCATATCTTGTATGATCATTTACTCATGTCTTGGTGATTGGGTGCATGCTATTCATTCTTATCATTTTGTGCGCTCCACCAAGATGTATGTGACATGGAAGAGTGACCCATGATCCTAATCGATTGTGCATTTGCATTCAAACGCAAATCTTAAATAATGCACAAATTTAGGGGGAGCTCTTGCTTATCACATACTTCTCAAAGCGACGATATTATTCATTGATTATATCATTTGTCGAAGCTTTGATCTATATGTTGTCATCAATTACCAAAAAGGGGGAGATTGAAAGTGCAACTAATCCCCGGGTGGTTTTGGTAATTAATAACAACATATATATCATTGAACTAATAGTTTCTTGAGAACATTTCAGAAAGTTCAGTGATATGGGTATGGCAATGACTGAAGAAGTGGACCCCTCAAAATGCTAAGGAAAGCATTGGCAAAAGCTCAAGACTTCATTTTTGGTTTAGTGATCCAAGATCACATTGAGTCTATAGGAAAGCCAATACTATTAAAAGGGGATGAGGTTATGTTAATGATCTGGTTGCTCAAAGTGCTTAGTGATACATCTCCCAAACCATCAGCAATCTTTCATTCCAATATACACTCATAAGTAATCTCGGTCTCACCGATTCCATAAACTCAGTCACACCGAGATGAACCACCTCAGCCATATACCCAAACCCTAGAAATTTCGGATTTTCCGATTCCAAACTCGGTCTCACCAAAACTAGTGTTGCCAAGCTTCAGAACCTTCATCATCAAATCGGTGTCACCGAAATGATAAAGTCGGTCCCACCGAGATTGGCAAACCCTAGTCTTTGGAAGAATCGGACTCACCGAGATTGTATTTTCGGTCCCACTGAAAATCCCAACGCTCACAAGATTTGAACTTTCGGTCTCACCGAGTTGTCAACTTCGGTCCGACCGAGATTGGTCAAATGTGTGTAACGGTTGGATTTTGTGTGGAGGCTATAAATACCCTCCACCCCTCTTCATTCGTGGAGAGAGCCATCGAAAAGAACTACCACTCCTACCTTACATTTCTGAGAAGAAAACTACCTACCCTTGTGTTGAGATCAAGTAGCTCCACTCCCACCATATGAAACTTGATTTCTAGCCTTCCCAAGTTGCTTTCCACTCAATCCTTTCTTCCACCATAGCCAAATCAGTGAGGGGAGTTGAGTGTTGGGGAGATTATCATTTGAAGCACAAGAGCAAGGAGTTCATCATCACCAACACCATCTATTACCTTTTGGAGGGTGGTGCCTCCTAGATTGGTTAGGTGTCGCTTGGGAGCCTCCGTCAAGATGTGGAGTTGAACCAAGAAGTTTGTAAGGGCAAGGAGATCGCCTACTTCGTGAAGATCTACCCCGAGTAAGGCTAGTCCTCCGTGGGCGTATGCCATGATGGCATAGACAAGGTTGCTTCTTCGTGGACCCTTCGTGGGTGGAGCCCTCCGTGGACTCTCGCAGCCGTTACCCTCCGTGGGTTGAAGTCTCCATCAACGTGGATTGACGATAGCACCACCTATCGGAACCACGAGAAAAATCTCCGTGTCTCCAAATTGCGTTTGCTCTTCTCCACCTCTCTTTACTACATGTGCAATTTACTTTCCGCTGCCAATACTCTAGAATTGCATGTGTAGGGTGATACTTGACTTGATCATCATCTTGAAATCTGCCAAAACTTGTCTTAATCAAAAGGCTGAATTTTTATATTGTCAAGTAGTCTAATCACCCCCCCCCTCTAGACATACTTTCGATCCTACACTTCCCGGTCCAACGGATCCAAGCACCGTTACTCCGGCACCTCCGAGTTCTTGACACACGTACAGCTCGATGACGCACCCCGGGCTCCGATCTAGCAAAGCTTCGGGGAGGAGTTCTGTCAGCATGACGGTGTGGTGACGATCTTGATGTTCAACCGTCGCAGGGCTTTGCCTAAGCACCACTACAATATGACCGAGGTGTAATATCGTGGAGGGGGGCACCGCACACGGCTAAGGAACGATCACGAACATCAACTTGTGTGTCCTAGGGTGCCCCCTGCCCCCGTATATAAAGGAGCCAAAGGGAGGGGGCGGCCGGCCAAGGAGGGGCGCGCCAGGGGGGAGTCCTACTCCCACCGGGAGTAGGACTCCCTTCTTTCCTAGTTACTGTAAGAGAAGGGGGAAAGGGAGGAAGAGGGAAGGGAAAGGGGGCGCCGCCCCCCTTCCCTTGTCCTATTCGGACTAGGAAGGGGAGGGGCGCGCGGCCACCTCCTGCCTCCTTCTCTCTTCTCCCTCAAGGCCCATGTAGGCCCAATACCCCCCGGGGGGTTCTGGTAATCCCCCGGTACTCCAGTAAAATGCCGATTTCACCCGAAACGATTCCGATGTCCAAATATAGGCTTCCAATATATCGATCTTTATGTCTCGACCACTTCGAGAATCCTCTTCATGTCCGTGATCACATCCGGAACTCCTAACAACCTTCGGTACATCAAAATACATAAACTCATAAAGAAACTGTCATCGTAACTTTAAGCGTGCGGACCCTACGGTTCGAGAATAATGTAGACATGACCAAGACACGTCTCCGGTCAATAACCAATAGCGGGACCTGGATGCCCATATTGGTTCCTACATATTCTACGAAGATCTTTATCGGTCGAGACAAAGATAACAACATACGTTGTTCCTTTGTCATCGGTATGTTACTTGCCCGAGATTCGATCGTCGGTATCCAATACCTAGTTCAATCTCGTTACGCAAGTCTCTTTACTCGCTCCGAATACATCATCTCGCAACTAACTCATTAGTTGCAATGCTTGCAAGGCTTAAGTGATGTGCATTACCGAGAGGGCCCAGAGATACCTCTCCGACATTCGGAGTGACAAATCCTAATCTCGAAATACGCCAACCCAACAAGTACCTTTGGAGACACCTGTAGAGGACCTTTTGTTGGGGAATGTAGTAATTTCAAAAATTTCCTACGCACACGCAAGATCATGGTGATGTATAGCAACGAGAGGGAGAGTGTTGTCTACGCACTCGTGAGACCAAGCGAAGCGTTGACGCAACGAGAGGAACTAGTCGACGTCCTCCCAGTCCAACCGATCCAAGCACCGCACTCGGCACCTCCGAGTTCTTGACACGCGACAGCTCGATGACGCACCCTCGATCTCCAATCCAAGAGAGGCTCCGAGGGGAGTTCCGTCAGACGACGGCGTGGTGGCGATCTTGATGTTCTCTGTCGCAGGCTTCGCCTAAGCACCGCTACAATATGATCGAGGTGTAATATCGTGGAGGGGGCACCGACACGGCCAAGGAACGATCAATGATCAACTTGTGTGTCCTAGGGTGCCCCCTACCCCGTATATAAAGGAGGGAGGGAGGAGGTGGCCGGCCTCAAGGGGGCGCGCATAGGAGGGGAAACCTACTCCAAGTAGGTTTCCTCTCTTTCCTTATCTTATTTGGAGGGGGAAGGAAGGAGTACTAGTATTAGGAAGTAGTACTAGTAGTTGGAAGGAAGAGAGGGGGAAGGAGAAAGGAAGGGGCCGGCCCCCCTCCCCAATTCGGATTGGGCTTGGGGCGCGCCTCCCTTGCTCCTTCTCTCTTCCTCCTACATGGGCCCAATAAGGCCCATATACCTCCCGGGGTTCCGTAACCTCCGGAGCTCCAAACTTCTCCGAACCTTTCCGTGTCCAAATATATCCGTCCAATATATCAATCTTTATGTCTCGATCATTTCGAGACTCCTCGTCATGTCCGTGATCATATCTAGGACTCCGAACAACCTTCGGTACATCAAAATACATAAACTCATAATATAACTGTCATCGAAACCTTAAGCGTGCGGACCCTACGGTTCGAGAACAATGTAGACATGACCGAGACATGTCTCCGGTCAATAACCAATAGTGGGACCTGGATGCCCATATTGGTTCCTACATATTCTACGAAGATCTTTATCGGTCAAACCGCACAACAACATACGTTGTTCCCTTTGTCATCGGTATGTTACTTGCCCGAGATTCGATCGTCGGTATCCAATACCTAGTTCAATCTCGTTACCGGCAAGTCTCTTTACTCGTTCCGTAATACATCATATCACAACTAACTCATTAGTTGAAATGCTTGCAAGGCTTAAGTGATGTGTATTACCGAGAGGGCCCAAAGATACCTCTCCGACATTCGGAGTGACAAATCCTAATCTCGAAATACGCCAACTCAACAAGTACCTTCGGAGACACCTATAGAGCACCTTTATAATCACCCAGTTACGTTGTGACGTTTGGTAGCACACAAAGTGTTCCTCCGGTAAACGGGAGTTGCATAATCTCATAGTCATAGGAACATGTATAAGTCATGAAGGAAGCAATAGCAACATACTAAACGATCGTGTGCTAAGCTAACAGAATGGGTCATGTCAATCAGATCATTCAACTAATGATGTGACCTTGTTAATCAAATAACAACTCCTTGTTCATGGTTAGGAAACATAACCATCTTTGATTAACAAGCTAGTCAAGTAGAGGCATACTAGTGACACTCTGTTTGTCTATATATTCACACGTGTATTATGTTTCCGGTTTTTACAATTCTAGCATGAATAATAGACATTTATCATGATATAAGGAAATAAATAATAACTTTATTATTGCCTCTAGGGTATATTTCCTTCAGTCTCCCACTTGCACTAGAGTCAATAATCTAGATCACATCACCATGTGATTAACATTGATAGTTCACATCATCATGTGATTAACACCCATAGTTCACATCGCCATGTGACCAACACCCAAAGGGTTTACTAGATGCAGTAATCTAGTTCACATCGCTATGTGATTAACACCCAAAGAGTACTAAGGTGTGATCATGTTTTGCTTGTGAGAGTGTCTTAGTCAACGGGTCTTTCACATTTAGATCCGTTATGTATTTTGCAATTTTTCTATGTCTACAATGCTCGCATTTAGCTACTCTAGCTAATTGCTCCCACTTTCAATATGTATCTAGATCGAGACTTAGAGTCATCCAGATCGGTGTCAAAACTTGCATCGACATAACCCTTTACGACGAACCTTTTTTCACCTCCATAATCGAGAAACATATCCTTATTCCACTAAGGATAATTTTGACCGCTATCCAGTGATCTACTCCTAGATCACTATTGTACTCCCTTTGCCAAACTTAGGGCAGGGTATACAACAGGTCCGGTACATAGCATGGCATACTTTGTAGAACCTATGGCTGAGGCATAGGGAATGACTTTTTCATTCTCGTTCTATTTTCTGCCGTGGTCGGGTTTTGAGTTTTCACTCAACTTCACACCTTGTAGCACAGGCAAGAACTCCTTCTTTGACTGTTCCATTTTGAACTACTTCAAAATCTTGTCAAGGTATGTACTCATTGAAAAAACTTATCAAGCCTCTCGATCTATCTCTATAGATCTTGATGCTCAATATGTAAGTAGCTTTACTGAGGTCTTTCTTTGAAAAACTCCTTTCAAACACTCCTTTATGCTTTGCTGAATAATTCTACATTATTTCCGATCTACAATATGTCATTCACATATACTTATCAGAAATGTTGTAGTGCTCCCACTCACTTTCTAGTAAATACAGGCTTCACTACAAGTCTGTATAAACTATATGCTTTAATCAACTTATTAAAGCGTATATTCCAACTCCGAGATGCTTGCACCAGTCCATAGATGGATCGCTGGAGCTTGCACATTTTGTTAGCTCCCTTTGGATCGATAAAACCTTCTGGTTGCATCATATACAACTCTTCCTCCAGAAACCCATTCAGGAATGCAGTTTTTACATCCATTTGCCAAATTTCATAAATTGTGGCAATTGCTAACATGATTCGGACAGACTTAAACATCGCTATAGTTTGAGAAAATCTCATTGTAGTCAACACCTTGAACTTGTCAAAAACCTTTTTGCGACAAGTCGAGCTTTGTAGATAGTAACACTACTATCAATGTCCGTCTTCCTCTTGAAGATCCATTTATTTTCTATGGCTTGCCGATCATCGGGCAACTCCACCAAACTCCACACTTTGTTCTCATACATGGATCTCATCTCAGATTTCATGGCCTCAAGCCATTTCGCGGAATCTGGGCTCATCATCGCTTCCTCATAGTTTGTAGGTTCATCACACTACTAGGAAAAGGCATGCTAGTGGCGCACCGGTTTTGCCTTCTAATGGCGCACTACCAGTGCGCCACTGGCATCACGCCATTAGAATTAAATTCTAATGGCGCACTGCCGGTGCGCCATTAGTATCTGGTGTTCTAATGGCGCACCGCCATCGCGCCATTAGTATAGCTGCTGCAAGCGCCATTAGAATGCCTCCCGGGGCCATATGTACAAATGTGCTATGGCATTCTAATGGCGCATTAGCTGTTAATGCACCATTAGTGTGATGATCACAGTCGCCATTAGTGTCTTTTGTGGTGCGCCATTAGTATGAATATTAGGTTTTTTGCTTTTCTGATTTTTGCACAGGTTACAAAATATATTATTGCATAGAATATAGACAGCAGCACACAGCAACATCAGATTCATCAAATACAATAGAAGATTAGTCTCCAATACAATTCATCATATTAGTCTCCGGATTCAAAAGACCGGACAAAGATAAAACATTACAAGTCTCAAGACCGCGAGTATCGAGTTTGCCTTCACATTACAAGTCGATATCGATCATCTAAACTACCATCACATAGAAGAGAGTTGTGGTCATCACGATGAGCATCATCGCGATCAAACTGGTCTTCATCCGGTTCCTCCAACGCTCCTCCTCTCTCCCGCTAGATAGCGGGCGATCTAGATTCAGCCTCCGTCCTAGTGGTGTACCCTTTGTAACTATTACCGCTGAACGGTGAACCTGTCTCCGACACTCCTCCCGATCATCGAGACTCGAACCTTACCCTTGTACACGACATACGACGGCATCTCTATGCACAAGCCAAACAACAGACAATACATAAGCAATGTGTAAGTATGCAACAAAAGGATCGGAAGAGAAAAGCAAGACATTAATAGCATGATTCATGGTCCTACTAATAAAATAGCATCGATTACATCTAAGTTGAACAAACGTCCAAACCAAAGAGACATACGAATTCATTAAAAAGTTTAATTACAACGTGAGCCAATCAATGTTTCAGAACTACACATCACTACTTTCGACTCGACTCATCGGACAGGAGCGTGGATGAAGCCGCCGTCTGTCGCGATGGTCATGAAATCGCGGTCGTTGTCACCCTGCATTTGTAGCATTCCATCTATCTCACTGTTGGACGGTTGATTTCTGAGGAAGAACTGCCCCGACGTATGAAGGACATCTTGATGGATGATGTCCGCAAACTCCGACTGGATGCGAAAGAATTCTTGTCTGAGGTCCGCATCCTGGACTGCCGACAAGCTCGCATGTGATGATGGTCCCTTACGATCGCCCGCATGTGATGGAGGGCGTAGTAGGCATCCTTCGATCACAAAGCGCTGCTTGACGCAGCGAGAACTTCAGACAGTGTGTGAGAAGATGTGCTTGCCGTGCTTACGAACTGTCCTGGTGAAGGTGCCTCCAGATTTGGCGTAGCCGGGAGAACATCATCAAGAACTTTCTTCACATTTGTGTAGTCTATCATGGAGTTACGGTTCGGGTTGAAATACGTGGCCATGGAATATTTCGGGCTTAAGAGGATGAGTGTGCAATGTGTCACCGCACGTAACACGGAATGTTAGAAAAAAGAACGATCGAAATCTAAGAAATCATATGTTACGGGCGGTTAAGGGATGACTTACTCGGAAAGTAAGGCACAAGGAAGTTATCCTTATCTGCGTTTGCGAATGACGCCTTGAGGTGTGAACTCGCAACTTGGCGGTCCCAAAGATCGCTCAAGTGCTTGGCACGCATGTAGAAGGGTTGACTATCACGATGTCCGGGTATTGTCTCTAATGATCCGCATCCGCATGCTCAGCGAAAACAGCCGAACGAAGGTGTAGTGCAACGGATGAAGGTTAAACATAGCAAAGATGTCATCAAACCGCAGGACGATCATACCCCGATGTCGCCATCCACAAAGCCCTTGCTCTCGGCACCTTGGCCACGAAAACCGGTATGCCACATCCTTCTCTCGAGACGCCGCTTCTCCAAAATCAGAACACCGCTCATGCACACTCCGCGATAGCACCGGTTGCAGATTCAGCATATTTGGCGGTAGCATCGCCCTACCCGCCACATGCACCCTCCTTGAGATATCCTTAGGTGAAGGTGGCCCGTCCCGAGCACGGATCGAACTTCGGTGCCGGCTGGCTCGCACCGGCGCCCTTGTTAGTCTTTCGTTTCGGCCCTTCTTCTTGATCTCCGTAATGGGACCGAGTTCGCTCACGCACCGCCTTCTTCAGCGTGTTGGGGCTGATATATTTTGCGCCTCAGCTATCTCGAGGCTCGGTGAAGACGGGAGCTGAGGCGTGTCACGAGAACTGAACGCCAGACGGCGCTTGTTGCAATTGGATTTCTCCGCCGCATACCAGCTAGATCGCGGTGGTCTTGGCTGGGTTCTTGAGAAAGAGGCCCGCAGAAATCGTCGGCGTACCCATGTTCGCAAAGTACTTGTCAACTTTAGTAAATGTACCGTCGTCGTTGTCGCCGCCGTCCGGATCTGTGCCATAGGGCTGTCCGGATCTGTGCCATAGGGATGTCCGGCAGGTCCGGTAGCGTTGCTGCGTTCTTGCCATGGCTTGGCGCCGCACGATCGGGCGGTCTTGTGCGTGGGGTGGTGTCCCCGCCCCAAACGAATCGCTCTTCGCCATAGCAGGGCCAGTTTACGCAGTGCCGAGGGTCATCTCATCTTCTTCGTCGGCCCCAGCCGGTCGCGCGGAGGTAACAACTCGTCGCAGCCTGGCAGCACCGGACCACTTCAACCCTATACATTGTGGGTGGCATCGGATTACCGTGGAACATGGGGTTGCCGGTTGAACGATTTTGCCCTTGGCGACATCGACCAACTCGGCGCCCACGGCGCGTAAGAGTGCAAGGAACGTCGGCGGTGCCTCGCGAAAACATGTGTAGGGCGTCGTGGATGCCCACCAAAGGCAAGGAGATGAAGTCATCGGCCGAGAGGCTTAGTTATCGTGATGCCGCAAGCTCGGCTAATGTCGAGGCACCGCCAATGGCGGGCGTGCAATCGACGGAGGGGCGCTTTTTGGCGAGTGCGGTCGGCGTACACCCGGTGCATTAAGCTTCAATACCGTGCGGTGCGGAGACACGAATAGCGCCTCGCCGGAGACACCAATGGCGCCGCCGCCGAGACACCAATGGCGCCGCCGCGGAGACACCAATGGTGCCGCCGCCCAAGCAGCGAAGTTCTTGGCCGTGAAGCCGGGAACCGGGAGGCCCTTTGGCCGCCCGCAATCCACGTCGTCAGCCCATGAATCAACGTAGGCACCATGGCTTCGAGCCGTTCCCAGCTGTTGTTCCACTTGCTCTTGGACAAGCTCCGGAATCCGCGCCACTTGTGCCTTGAGTGCTTCAACCTCGCGCGTCTGGCTTTCCGAGCTAGCCTTTTTCTCCTTCCGCACACCAGCGGTATAGTATGACCCCCATTTTGTGGGCAGGCCTTTGCCGGCCACACGACCAGCTGACGTCGGCTTATCGAGCTTATCCTTCTTTTTCATTACGTTCAACGCCCTATTTAAAGGGGTGTCGAAAGGGGAGCTCTTAGACGACCCCGCACTACTGCTTTCATTGTCCTGCGAAAGGAACATGAGCCATTTAGAAATATTGGTGATTAATTAGAGTGCAACCATATGGAGCTAATTACGCGGGGGTGTATTCCTTACCAGAACAAGCTCAAGCGCCCTGGTCTTCGGATCTGTGGTAAGCACCTTTGTTATCGGGTCCTCCTTGTACCGGGCCCTGACATAGTTCCTGGTCTGCTTGTCACCGCTGTATTTCTCGAAGCGGGGCGGTAGGCCTTGCTCGGCACGCTCCGCGTCCTCCTTGTCCCATATAGGCTCCGCCACTCTATAACCGCCGGGACCGAGTTTGTGTTCCCCTAAGTTCAACTCCCGCATTTCTTTCCCCAATCGACTTGATTCGAGCTTGCGGGCTCGCACTTGATCTTGAACTCCTTGTACTCATCTTCGCTCATCAAATGATATTTCGCCTTGATCTTGTCATAACTATCACCTTTATCAATCATTCTCTTCACCGCGCTTCTCCAAGTAGACAGGCCGTGCTCATCTTCGTGAGGGCGGCATTGTTCACTCTATTCCCGAGAGGCGTGTGTTTTCAAATTCGTCGGGAACTTGTATCGCTCGTGCAGCTTCGTGAAGAGGAGGCTGCGCAAATTCCCTCGTCCTTATGCCTAAGGTTCTCGGTGTTGACCGAGACGGTGTTCGGAGAATGCACCGAGCTGAACCGCTGCACTTTGACTATATGTTTGGGCTCCGTTGGATTCCGTCGGAGTTCACTTGAGTGAATTCCTCCTTGACGGTGCGGAGGCGCATTGAGGCGCCGGTCCTTCCTTTGCTTCTTCGGTTGGCTGCCATCTGTGTGCGCCGCCATCATCGATGGTGGCATCCACGGCGGCACCATCGGTGGTGTCATCCCCGACGCCACTAGGGGTTGTGTAATCAGGATCGGTGTCTTCCGCGCGGCGTCATCATAGCGGTGAGGTTGTTGTTCCTCCAACTCTTGGGACATCTCCTGAATTGCTTGCCACCAACCACCGCCTCATCGTTGTGGGCCATGTTTCTCTCTAAATAGGAAAAAGTTTGGTCAAAAGATGGTTATTATCAAGGAACAAGATCATGGTCTCATGATTTAGGGTTTGTCGACACCGAGGCACCCTAAAAGCCTAAGCTTTCATCATTTAGGTTCTCATCGACACCGAGGCATCCGGGCAGCCAAGTTAAGTTTTCATCATTTAGGGTTTATCGATGCCGAGGTACCCTAGGTTGGGCCTAATCACTTGGCTCTATTGCCACCTATGTTGGGTTTATCATCTAGGGTTTATCGATGCTAAGGATAATTCTAAGTTGGGCCTAATCACTTGGCTCTATTGCCACCTATGATTTAATGCAGCAAGAATGGCGGGCAGTTGATCCTACTTAACTAAGTACTAAGATAGCCCGCCCATGCATTAGTCACAAGTACCCCATATGTCCTATTTTTAGCAAAGTCATGCTAAAATTCACGGAAACTTTCAGCATGACCTTTGCTGAAAATAGGACATATGGAGTACCGAATTTGCGGAACGGAAGTTAATCGACATTCCGCAAACTCAAGGGCCTCTCGGGTACTGCAAATTCATCACGACACAATGGTCGGAGACAAAACCCAGCAACTTTACAAGTCTTTCACAGATTTGGTTGCAAGTTACGATATGTAATAAAGATAAGCCTCAAAGATGAGCCTCCAATGCTAATTTGTTTGCTTCAAGACAAGATGAACCTCCAATGCAATGCGAGTAAAGAAATCTATGCATCCTGTAAATTTCTCTTCCAATGGCATAGACAAGGTTGAGACATCTTTTTACACGTAGGTGATGCCTATTATTTTTACTGAATTAGATGTATACACTATAATGAAGAACAAAAATTCATCCTAATTAAGCAAGTTCTGATTGTCACAGCCAATTAGTGTATTTGACATTTTTAATTACATACAAAACAATGTGGACACAGAAATGTGACTGGTAACATCTTTAACAGCAGTGCAAGAAATATTCAACCTACATAACAGAGTCTTCAAACAGCCCAAAAGACATCATGGATGAAATGGACCAACAATATGTATACATAAAAGTAACAACAGCAATATATTTAGGCTTTAACAGCAGTGCAAGAAGTTCATCCTAAATAACACATAAACCCGATTCAACATGTCTTCAAACAGCCCAAAGGCAATCATATTACACAAGTATTGAGAGCTCATAACCGAAAAAACAGGAGCGAAGGAGAACAAAACACATTGAAAAAGGACTATACAGCCAAACACAGATTACCCAAAGAGCCATACTCCATCTTTACTAGCCTTAATCACACCTAACATTTGTACATTTTCTCAGTTCTAATACTCTACCAATCAAGCCCAACCCGAGGTCAAAAGATTGACAGCCAATGTTCACTCTTCAACAACAGCTCATCGACGACCAGTCCATCAAGGTTCATGGGAGAAACAACTTCCCCAATCGGCAACCTCAAGAGAATGATTGACCAAAACTGTGTCACCGATGAGAACCCTTTGCATCAAAAAATACTAGTATTAAATTAATGGTTTTCGCAATCCAAGATGCATGATACAAACCATGGACAAATACATGCTATGCTATCGGTTTCAATACCATGGACAAATACCACACTAAATTCGAGAGGTGATTTTAGAAGTGAATCCCATCCATGCTATGCTGTCAGTTTCAATACTGAACTTTAGTCTCTTCAGATAGACACTACATTGTTAGCGATATGTATCTCAGCTCATAGATTTATGAATGCAGAGTACTACACGAACGCTGACACCAAAATCAACACGAAACTCTACATACAGCGCAATAATAAGAAACCCACCATCACACTACTCAACTCCACACAAAAAAGTGTAGAAAGAAAATCATGGTAACAGGGGACCCTTCCTATAATTACAGGTATACAACTATATACATCTAATATGAACACCGACACTAAAATTAACAAGGTAACCATGGCAATATGAACTTTAGTCTCTTGATGAGACACTACATTGTTAGCGATCGAGGAAGTAGATTTAGGGATTCACCGACAGAGTGGCGCTTTGGCCAGACGGAGATGCGTTCGATGGCGGCGCACGGGACGGCTCTGCTTCGATTTGAAGCTCAATGGATGAGGTCGACGATGGGGTGGGGCGGGTCTTGGGCGGGGTGGAGTCCGGCAGGGTGGGGGCGGGCGGGGGGCTTGGGCGGGCGGGCGCGGGGGGGGTGGAGTCCGCAGGGGGGCGCGGGCGGGGGCGGCGGTGGAGTCCGCGGGGTCAGGCGGGCACGGGGAGGCGGGCGGCGCGGGGCGGGGGTGGAGTCCGGTGGGTCCGGGGGCAAGGGCGGCGGCAAGTTAGGTCGAGTGGGGATCTGGCGAGGAGGAGAGAGGCCGAGGGGAATAGGTGGAGGAGGAAGCTTTCTAATGGCGCCTGACGCAACAGTGCGCCATAAGTACAACTATTCTAATGGCGCACCACCCCTCGGTGCGCCATTAGAATTTTGTTTTAACCTAGCCTAGTAGCCATATCTACAGCCCAACCCTATCTACAATAGAACCCACCCACTAGCCCGACTGGTCAGCACGCAGCACACACACGAGGAGGTCCTGGGTTCGATTCCTGGATCCCCAATATTTTTTATGCATTTTAAATGGTGCTTTTTATATTTATTTGTGTTTAAATATGTTCAAACTTGTTTAAATCATAACAGTAATATTTTTTATGCATTTTAAATGCTGTTTTTTGTATTTTTTTGTGTTTAAATATGTTCAAACTTGTTTAAATTATAACAGTGTAATATTTTTTATAAAATAGTAAAAAAATTAAAAATATGTTCAAAAAGTCTTGGTCTTGGGGGTCGGGCCGGTGCTCGGCGGTGGAGCGGGGAGGTTGCGATGGGTGGAGCTAGGGGAGGTGCGGGTGCGATCGAGATGGAGGGGGGTCGAGATCAAGATGGAGGGGCAATCGAGATCAAGTGTCCTCATGAATTCAAAAGTGCCCATGAAATTTAAAAATATTCATGATATCAAAAGTGCCCATGAAATACAATCGAGAAATGAAGACTACGATTTAAATACAATCGGTCTTAGCTAGCTATCTGTTCACAATCTTCTTGCCCTTCTTTTTACATAAGCAAACAGAGTTCTTACGTGGAGCGGACGTCCTTTAGGTAGGGTGGTCCCGCTTCTTCTTGTGGTGTGTGCTGCTACTTCATCGTCGTCGTCATGTTCGATCTTGGTCGCCGTGCTTGTCGAAGTCTTGCTCATTGGCTACTCCATCCATTCCGATGATCTTCCTTTTGCCTCTCCTCATGACAACACGACCGGGCTTTGGCGGTCGGTAATGAAGAAGCATTGGTCCACTTGGGAAGCCAGTACCCATGGCTCATTTTTCGTGGTGACGTTTGCGCATGATCTTGGATTTGGCCGGGTATAACCATGGTGGTGAAATACGGTCTTCTTTTATGACGTTGTTGGCCCATCGACACGGAACATCGGGACCTTCTCTCCAACAGTAGCTCAGCTCCCAGATCTCCTCGATCCTTCCGTAGTATCTGTCCTTGTCGTTACGGTGTAGGATTCCATCGTTACCGGAGTTCGATAACCATCGCTCTTCATGTCCTTGTCCTCGGTGTAGAATGTGTAGCCGTTGATATCGTGCGCCTCATAGGTCATCGAGGTTGTGCTCGGCGCCTGTGACAAAGCGAATATGAGTTGTTCTTCCGCGGAAGAATCCTCACGTAAAAGGTACGACGAAGCTTCGCTTGAACCAACGCGTGAAACATGAGTTGTGCTCTTTGAGTATATCTCCGTCCGTCCTCTGTTGGCCTCGGTCATTGTCGTCTTCTTAATAAAGGTTTTGTGCTCTACCACCCAAGGATCGACCACGTCTATGTGTTGTAGCGCGACTAGGTTTGCTCTTTCAAAGTCGTGAGTCGACCCTCGAAGTCAACATGCATTTGCGCGACCCTCATGGTGACCCCATCCAGCGAGCCTGCCGAGGTGCTGCTGACGGCGCGACCAGCGGGTTCTCGATGCCTAGATAATTAGCGCGATGGGAGATGCACTCTTGATCGAAAGCCCCGGCTATGCTTCCCTCGGGCGTGACATGTTGCGAATGTATCCTTTGATGACACCATTCATCCTTTCGAGCGGCATCATCTTTGTGCAGAACGTCGGCCGAGTTGGATGATATCCTCCACTATATGGACCAGCGGATGCACCATAACGTCAAGAATGCGGGCGGAAGTACATCTCAAGCTCGCATAGTATCACCATGATCTCTTCCTGTAGCCTTCGAGTTGCCTCACGCCAATCGACTTCCGAGATGGCGTCGAAAAAGTTGCATGAGGCCAAATAGCGTTTCACGGACGTGCGCGTCCATGATCCCACGGTTGCAACCGGAAGTATCTGCGTCATCGGCCGCGTGATGTGGTGAGACTTCATCCTGCTGAACTTCGCTTGGCTGGGTCTAGGTATCTGCTTATCTTCCCCACGTAACCGTAAGGAAGTTTTACTCCTAGGAGGCAGGTGAAAAACTGCTCGATCTCCTCCTGACTTAGAGTGAAGCACGCGGGAGGGTAGTCATTTCCGGTCTTCTTGGCCTTTTTGCCTTTGCGACGACTTTCCGTGTCCTGCTTCGCCTCATCATCATCATCATCATCATCATTAGCGTGAAGCTCGTGCCTGATGCCCATTGATTTCAAGTCTACCCTTGCTTTCGGCCCATCTTTGGTCCCCTCTGGCATGTTGAGCAGGGTAACAAGCAGACTCTCGCACACGTTCTTCGTGATATGCATGACATCAAGGCTGTGAGGCACACGGTGGATCTTCGATCGGCAAGTCCCAAAAACAGACCTCGTTTTCCATACCTTCAGCAGCTGCTCTGGCGCCTTCGCATCTTTCGGCGGTGGGCGGTCTTTCCAATTTTTCAACAGCTTGTCTATTTCCTCGCCGCTCCTCGTACACGGGCGTTTTCGGGGTTCGGTTTCACCATCGAACAGATCCTTGCGTTTCCTCCACGGGTCATCGTCGCGAAGCCACCTTCGATGTCCCATGAACACGGTTTTCGAAGACCCGGGATCTCTATCTAGCTGGCAATACGTTGTGTCATCCATGCACCTTACGCATCCAGAAAATCCGTGGACTACCTGCCCCGCGAGATATCTCAGAATCGAGATAGTCGTGCACCGTCGTGAGCGGTCTGCGGCTCTCTTAGGGAAATATTCTTTCTCTGCGGCGTCCCACGTATTGGCTGGCGTTTTCCACAGCGTGTCTAGCTCCTCCTTCAGCAGCCCTAGATACAGATTGATGTCGTTCCCTGGTTGTTTCGGCCCTTCAATTAGCATACTCATGTGAATGTACTTCCTCTTCATGCACAACCAGGGGGGAAGGTTGTACATCCACACAAACACAGGCCAGGTGCTATGTGTGCTTCTCTGGCTGCCAATCGGATTGACTCCATCGATGCTCGCGCCCAGCACGATGTTCCTTGGATCCTTCCCAAATTACAGGTCTTGAAGTTCAACGCTTGCCACCGCTCGCATCCTTAGGGTGACTCAGCATCTTGTCTTTTTATCTATCTCCGGATCATTTGCGTCATCTTCTCGCTTCTTCTCCTCCCTATCCGCGTGCCAGCGCAGGAGCTGTGCTACCTTAGGGTCCGCGAAATACCGCTGATTTGAGCGAGTGATCGGAAAGTACCACACTGATTTTCGAGGAGCTTTCTTCCTCTTCTTGTATCGAGTGGCGCCGCTACACGGACATATGGTAGACTCAGCGTGCTCGTCCCGATAAAAGATGCAATTGTTCATGCACACATGGTATTTCACGTGCGGTAAATCCAGAGGACACACGATTTTCTTCGCCTCCTCGAAACTGGTGGGCACTTGTTCCGCTTGGGAAGATGTTCGTGCGAAATGACATGTTCTCGTCGAAGCATCGTCGGTCATTTTGTGTTTTACCTTCATCTCGAGCCATGGCGTTACTTTCAAAGGGTATCCTCGGGCCTGCATCCTTCATACAATGGAGTAACGCGTCTATCTCCAGTTGATCCAGCTTGGCTTTCTCTCGGCGGCAGCTCTTGCGTTATCCGTCCGCTTGAGAAGCAGCTCTTGAATATGAGGGTCCTGCACCCAGCCTCCATCGCCGTCTGCTCCGGCATCTTCATCTTCATGATCATGCCCTTCGTCTTGATCTTCCTCATCATCATGTACGACATCTTCTACATGATGGTATCGTACAGATCACCGTCGTGATCATGTCACGGAGATTCTTCGTCTTCTCGCCCGCCCTCGCCACGGTGGTACTTGTCTTGTTGCCCTTCCTCATTTCTTGCCCGGCCCCGGCCATGGACGACTTGATAGTCATCTTCATCACCTTGCCACCGATAGCCATCCATGAAACCACGCAAGAGCAGGTGGTCCCGCACCTGCCCGGACTCCGGGTCCGCAATAAGGCTCTTCACTTGCATCTTCGACATGGACATCTTATCTCCGTCTCGTTCTTTTGAAGCATCTCGGCCTTGGGAGCTCAAAAACCTATTCACGATGCCTTGGTCATCATGCGGACCATGGTCGCATGGGTAGAAACAAAACGATATGTTAGAACCAAGAAAAATTTGGCATGACCTTCCCTAAAAATAGGACCAAAAAGAATGCATAGTGCCAAAATTCTCGCCGAAACGGAAATGAATCAAAACATTCCGGCAAAATATTGGCAACTATCGCATATTTCAAATACCGGTACCTTCAAACACAAACATATATGCAACACCACAAACACTTGCAACACCACAAACATACATAGATCTAGCTAGGCCACAAAAAGTGCATGTGCACGTTGTTGGAGCGAGCTAGGGAGAAAAAAAAGTAGATCTATATCATGAAGATAGCTTTCCCTTACTTACCTATCAAAAAAAGGTAATTTCACCACTTAATTTTGTTGAATCTATGGTGGAAATGAGGTGAGGAGGAGGAGATGGCCGAAATCTTGGAGAAGGAGGTGGATGGAATGAAGTGGGAAAGTGAGTGGGTAGGTGTGGGCTGTCCAAAATATCTTGTTGGTCCCGGAGTTACTAATGGCGCACCCTCGATCATGCGCCATTAGTAACCCTGATTACTAATAGCGCATCAGCGGAGGGTGCGCCATTAGTAGTTTTGCAAAAAAAAAGAATAAAACAAAATTTAGAGTAATGGCGCTGCACTGCACGATCGCCATTAGAAGATTATATATAGTAATGGCGCATTGTAGAAGTCATGCGCCATTAGTATGTATGGGAAAATGGAAAAAAAATCATACTAGAGGCGCACCCTGTCCACGGTGCGCCATTAGAAGTTATATATAGTAATGGCGCATTGTAGGCCTCATGCGCCATTAGTATGTATGGGAAAATGAAAAAAAATCATACTAATGGCGCACCCTGTCCACGGTGCGCCATTAGTGTCTTCCACTCTAATGGCGTATCATGAACAGGTGCGCCATTAGTATATAGTAGTGGCGCACTGCCTCCACGATGCGCCATTAGAATCAATCCTATCTATAGCCCTTTTCCTAGTAGTGTCATGGTCTAGTTACATGACTTCCAGAACAGGATTACCGTACCACTCTGGTGCGGATCTCACTCTGGTTTGCCTACGAGATTCGGTAGTAACTTGATCTGAAGTTACATGATCATCATCATTAGCTTCCTCACTAATTGGTGTAGTAGTCACAGGAACAGATTTCTGTGATGAACTACTTTCCAATAAGGGAGAAGGAACAATTACCTCATCAAGTTCTACTTTTCTCCCACTCACTTCTTTCGAGAGAAACTCCTTCTCTAGAAAGGATCCATTATTAGCAACGAATGTTTTGCCTTCGGATCTGTGATAGAAGGTGTACCCAACAATTTCCTTTGGGTATTCTATGAAGACGCACTTCTCCGATTTGGGTTTGAGCTTATCAGGATGAAACTTTTTCACATAAGCATCGCAGCCCCAAACTTTAAGAAACGACAACTTGGGTTTCTTGCTAAACCACAGTTCGTATGGTGTCGTCTCAATGGATTTAGATGGTGCCCTTTTAACGTGAATGCAGCTGTCTCTAATGCATGATCCCAAAACGATATTGGTAACTCGGTAAGAAACATCATAGATTGTACTATATCCAATAAAGTACGGTTATGACGTTCGGACACACCATTATGATGTGGTGTTCCAGGTGGCATGAATTTGTGAAACTATTCCACATTGTTTTAATTGAAGACCAAACTCGTAACTCAAATATTTGTCTCCGCGATTAGATCATAGAAACTTTATTTTTCTTGTTACGATGATTTTTCCACTTCACTCTGAAATTCTTTGAACCTTTCAACTATTTCAGACTTATGTTTCATCAAGTAGATATACCCATATCTGCTCAAATCATCTTGTGAAGGTCAGAAAATAACGATATCCGCCACGAGCCTCAACATTCATCGGACCACATACATCTGTATGTATGATTTCCAACAAATCTGTTGCTCTCTCCATAGTACCGGAGAACGGCGTTTTAGTCATCTTGCCCATGAGGCACGGTTTGCAAGTACCAAGTGATTCATAATCAAGTGGTTCCAAAAGTCCATCAGTATGGAGCTTCTTCATGCACTTTACACCGATATGACCTAAACGGCAGTGCCACAAATAAGTTGCACTATCATTATTAACTTTGCATCTTTTGGCATCAATATTATGAATATGTGTATCACTACGATCGAGATCCAATGAACCATTTTCATTAGGTGTATAACCATCGAAGGTTTTATTCATGTAGACAGAACAACAATTATTTTCTAACTTCAAATGAATAACCGTATCGCAATAAACATGATCAAATCATATTCATGCTCAACGCAAACGCCAAATAACATTTATTTAGGTTTAACACTAATCCCGAAAGTATAGGGAGTGTGCGATGATGATCATATCAATCTTGGAACTACTTCCAACACTCATCGTCACTTCCTTCAACTAGTTTCATTTTTATTCGCAACTCCGTTTGAGTTACTACTCTTAGCAACCGAACCAGTACCAAATACCGAGGGTTGCTATAAACACTAGTAAAGCACACATCAAAAACCTGTATATCAAATATACCCTTTTCACTTTGCCATCCTTCTTATCCACCAAATATTTAGGGTATTTCCGCTTCCGGGACCATTTTCTTTGCGATTAAAGCACTCGGTTTCAGGCTTTGGTTCAGCTTTGGGCTTCTTCGTGGGAGTGACAACTTGCTTGTCAATCTACTTGAAGTTCCCCTTTCTTTCCCTTTGCCCTTTTCCTGAAACTAGTGATCTTGTCAACCATCAACACTTGATGCTCTTTCTTGATTTCTACCTTTGTCGATTTCAACATCACCAAGAGCTCGGGAATCATTTTCGTCATCCCTTGCATACTATAGTTCATCACGAAGTTCTACTAACTTGGTGATGGTGACTAGAGAATTCTGTCAATCACTATCTTATCTAGAGGATTAACTCCCACTTGATTCAAGCGATTGTAGTACCCAGACAATCTGAGCACATGCTCACCAGTTGAGCGATTCTCCTCCATCTTTTAGCTATAGAACTTGTTGGAGACTTCATATCTCTCAACTCGGGTATTTGCTTGAAATATTAACTTCAATTCCTGGAACATCTCATATGGTCCATGATGTTCAAAACATCTTTGAAGTCCCGATTCTAAGGCATAAAGCATGGTGCACAAAACTATCAAGTAGTCATCATATTGAGCTATCCAAACGTTCACAACGTCTGCATCTGCTCCTGCAAAAGGTCTGTCACCTAGCGGTGCATTAAGGACATAATTATTCTGTGCAACATTGAGGATAAACCTCAGATCACGGATCCAATCCGCATCATTGCTACTAACATTTTCCAACACAATTTTCTCTAGGAACATATAAACATATGAAAGCAGCAACGCAAGCTATTGATCTTACAACATAATTTGCAAAATACTACCAGGACTAAGTTCATGATAAATTTAAGTTCAATTAATCATATTACTTAAGAACTCCCACTTAGACAGACATCTCTCTAGTCATCTAAGTGATCACGTGATCCAAATCAACTAAACCATAACCGATCATCACGTGAAATGAATTAGTTTTCAATGGTGAACATCTCATGTTGATCATATCTACTATATGATTCACGCTCGACATTTCGGTCTCCGTGCTCCGAGGCCATATCTGCATATGCTAGGCTCATCAAGTTTAACCTGAGTATTCCGCGTGTGCAAAACTGGCTTGCACCCGTTGTAGATGGACGTAGAGCTTATCACACCCGATCATCACGTGGTGTCTGGGCACGACGAACTTTGGCAACGGTGCATACTCAGGGAGAACACTTCTTGATAATTAGTGAGAGATCATCTTAAAAAAGCTACCGTCAATCAAAGCTAGAATAAGATGTATAACAGATAAACATCATATGCAATCAAAATATGTGACATGATATGGCCATCATCATCTTGTGCCTTTGATCTCCATCTCCAAAGCATCGTCATGATTTCCATCGTCACCGGCATGACACCATGATCTCCATCATCTTGATCTATATCAATGTGTCGTCACATGGTCGTCTCGCCAACAATTGCTCTTGCAACTATTTGGCGCTTGCATCTTATGCAACAAAGAGACATCCATAGGGCTTCTGCTAGTTGCCGATGACTTCAACAAAACATGATCATCTCATACAACAACTTATATCTTATCACGTCTTGACCATATCACATCACAACATGCCCTGCAAAAACAAGTTAGACGTCTTCTACTTTGTTGTTGCAAATTTTACGTGGTTGCTACGGGCTTTGTAAGAACCGTTCTTACCTACGCATCAAAACCACAACGATAGTTCGTCAAGTTGGTGCTGTTTTAACCTTCGCAAGGACCAGGCGTAGCCACACTCGGTTCAACTAAAGTTGGAGAAACTGACACCCGCTAGTCACCTGTGTGCAAAGCACGGCGGTAAAACCAGTCTTGCGTAAGCGTACGCGTAATGTCGGTCCGGGCCGCTTCATCCAACAATACCGTCGAACCAAAGTATGACATGCTGGTAAGCAGTATGACTTATATCGCCCACAACTCAATTGTGTTCTACTCGTGCATATAACATCAAACCATAAAAAAAACCTGGCTCGGATGCCACTGTTGGGGAACGTAGTAATTTCAAAAAATTTCCTACGCAAACGCAAGATCATGGTGATGCATAGCAACGAGAGGGGAGAGTGTTGTCTACATACCCTCGTGACCCGAAGCGAAGCGTTGACGCAACATAGAGGAAGTAGTCGTCGTCCTTCCGGTCCAACCGATCCAAGCACCGTTACTCGGCACCTCCGAGTTCTTGACACGTGTACAGCTCGATGGCGCACCCTCGATCTCCAATCCAGAGAGGCTCCGAGGGGAGTTCCGTCAAGACGACAGCGTGGTGGCGATCTTGATGTTCTCTGTCGCAGGCTTCGCCTAAGCACCGCTACAATATGATCGAGGTGTAATATCGTGGAGGGGGCACCGCACACGGCTAAGGAACGATCAATGATCAACTTGTGTGTCCTAGGGTGCCCCCTACCCCGTATATAAAGGAGGGAGGAGGAGGTGGCCGGCCTCAAGGGGGCGCCATAGGGAGGGGGAAACCTACTCCAAGTAGGTTTCCTCTCTTTCCTTATCTTATTTGGAGGGGAAGGAAGGAGTACTAGTATTAGGAAGTAGTACTAGTAGTAGGAAGGAAGAGAGGGAAGGAGAAAGGAAGGCGGCCCCTCCCCAATTTGGATTGGGCTTGGGGGGGCGCGCCCCCCTCCCTTGCTCCTTCTCTCTTCCTCCTACATGGGCCCAATAAGGCCCATATACCTCCCGGGGGGTTCCGGTAACCTCCCAGAGCTCCAAACTTCTCCGGAACCTTTCCGATGTCCAAATATATCCGTCCAATATATCAATCTTTATGTCTCGATCATTTCGAGACTCCTCTTCATGTCCGTGATCATATCCGGGACTCCGAACAACCTTCGGTTCATCAAAATACATAAACTCATAATATAACTGTCATCGAAACCTTAAGCGTGCGGACCCTACGGTTCGAGAACAATGTAGACATGACCGAGACATGTCTCCGGTCAATAACCAATAGCGGGACCTGGATGCCCATATTGGTTCCTACATATTCTACGAAGATCTTTATCGGTCAAACCGCACAACAACATACGTTGTTCCCTTTGTCATCGGTATGTTACTTGCCCGAGATTCGATCGTCGGTATCCAATACCTAGTTCAATCTCGTTACCGGCAAGTCTCTTTACTCGTTCCGTAATACATCATCTCACAACTAACTCATTAGTTGAAACGCTTGCAAGGCTTAAGTGATGTGTATTACCGAGAGGGCCCAGAGATACCTCTCCGACATTCGGAGTGACAAATCCTAATCTCCAAATACGCCAACTCAACAAGTACCTTCGGAGACACCAGAGAGCACCTTTATAATCACCCGATTACGTTGTGACGTTTGGTAGCACACAAAGTGTTCCTCCGTAAACGGAGTCGCATAATCTCATAGTCATAGGAACATGTATAAGTCATGAAGGAAGCAATAGCAACATACTAAACGATCGTGTGCTAAGCTAACGGAATGGGTCATGTCAATCAGATCATTCAACTAATGATGTGACCTTGTTAATCAAATAACAACTCCTTGTTCATGCTTAGGAAACATAACCATCTTTGATTAACAAGCTAGTCAAGTAGAGGCATACTAGTGACACTCTGTTTGTCTATATATTCACACATGTATTATGTTTCCGGTTAATACAATTCTAGCATGAATAATAGACATTTATCATGATATAAGGAAATAAATAATAACTTTATTATTGCCTCTAGGGCATATTTCCTTCACCTTTATAATCACCCAGTTACATTGTGAAGTTTGGTAGCACACAAAGTGTTCCTTCGGTAAACGGGAGTTGCATAATCTCATAGTCATAGGAACATGTATAAATCATGAAGAAAGCAATAGCAACATACTAAACGATCGGGTGCTAAGCTAACAGAATGGGTCATGTCAATCAGATCATTCAACTAATGATGTGATCCTGTTGATCAAATAACAACTCTTTGTCCATGGTTAGGAAACATAACCATCTTTGATTAACAAGCTAGCCAAGTAGAGGCATACTAGTGACACTCTGTTTGTCTATATATTCACACATGTATTATGTTTCCTGTTAATACAATTCTAGCATGAATAATAAACATTTATCATGATATAAGGAAATAAATAATAACTTTATTATTGCCTCTAGGGCATATTTCCTTCAGTCTCCCACTTGCACTAGAGTCAATAATCTAGATTACACAGTAATGATTCTAACACCCATGGAGTCTTGGTGTTGGTCATGTTTTGCTCGTGGAAGAGGCTTAGTCAACGGATCTGCAACATTCAGATCCGTATGTATCTTGCAAATCTCTAGGTCTCCCACCTGGACTAGATCCCGGATGGAATTGAAGCGTCTCTTGATGTGCTTGGTTCTCTTGTGAAATCTGGATTCCTTTGCTAAGGCAATCGCTCCAGTATTGTCACAATTGATTTTCATTGGACCCGATGCACTAGGTATGACACCTAGATCGGATATGAACTCCTTCATCCAGACTCCTTCATTAGCTGCTTCCGAAGCAGCTATGTATTCCGCTTCACACGTCGATCCCGCCACGACGCTTTGTTTAGAACTGCACCAACTGACAGCTCCACCGTTTAATGTAAACACGTATCCGGTTTGCGATTTAGAATCGTCCGGATCAGTGTCAAAGCTTGCATCAACGAAACCATTTACGATGAGCTCTTTGTCACCTCCATATACGAGAAACATATCCTTAGTCCTTTTTAGGTACTTCAGGATGTTCTTGACCGCTGTTCAGTGATCCACTCCTGGATTACTTTGGTACCTCCCTGCTAAACTTATAGCAAGGCACACATCAGGTCTAGTACACAGCATTGCATACATGATAGAGCCTATGGCTGAAGCATAGGGAACATCTTTCATTTTCTCTCTATCTTCTACAGTGGTCGGGCATTGAGTCTTACTCAACTTCACACCTTGAAATACAAGCAAGAACCCTTTCTTTGCTTGATCCATTTTGAACTTCTTCAAAACTTTGTCAAGGTATGTTCTTTGTGAAAGTCCAATTAAGCGTCTTGATCTATCTCTATAGATCTTAATGCCCAATATGTAAGCAGCTTCACCGAGGTATTTCATTGAAAAACTTTTATTCAAGTATCCCTTTATGCTATCCAGAAATTATATATCATTTCCAATCAATAATATGTCATCCACATATAATATTAGAAATGCTACAGAGCTCCCACTCACTTTCTTGTAAATATAGGCTTCTCCAAAAGTCTGTATAAACCCAAATGCTTTGATCACACTATCAAAGCGTTTATTCCAACTCCGAGAGGCTTGCACCAGTCCATAAATGGATCGCTGGAGCTTGCACACTTTGTTAGCTCCCTTTGGATCGATAAAACCTTCTGGTTGCATCATATACAACTCTTCCTCCAGAAACCCATTCATGAATGCAGTTTTTACATCCATTTGCCAAATTATGAGCGGCAATTGCTAACATGATTCGGATAGACTTAAGCATCGCTACGGGTGAGAAGGTCTCATCGTAGTCAATCCCTTGAACTTGTCAAAAACCTTTTGCAACAAGTCGAGCTTTGCAGACAGTAACATTACCGTCAGCGTCAGTCTTCTTCTTGAAGATCCATTTATTCTCAATTGCTTGCCGACCATCGGGCAAGTCAACCAAATTCCATACTTTGTTCTCATACATGGATCCCATCTCAGATTTCATGGCTTCAAGCCATTTTTCGGAATCTGGGCTCACCATCGCTTCTTCATAGTTCGTAGGTTCATCATGATCTAGTAGCATGACTTCCAGAATAGGATTACCATACCACTCTGGTGCGGATCTTACTCTGTTTGACCTATGAGGTTCTGTAGCAACTTGATCTGAAGTTCTATGATCATCATCATCAACTTCCTCACTAGTTGGTTTTGACGTCACAGAAACCGGTTCCTGTGATGTACTATTTTCCAACAAGGGAGTAGGTACAGTTACCTCATCAAGTTCTACTTTCCTCCCACTCACTTCTTTCGAGAGAAACTCCATCTCTAGAAAGGATCCATTCTTAGCAACGAATGTCTTGCCTTCGGATCTGTGATAGAAGGTGTACCCAACTGTCTCCTTTGGGTATCCTATGAAGACACATTTCTCCAATTTGGGTTCGAGCTTATCAGGTTGAAGCTTTTTCACATAAGCATCGCAGCCCCAAACATTAAGAAACGACAACTTTGGTTTCTTGCCAAACCATAGTTCATAAGGTGTCGTCTCATCGGATTTTGATGGTGCCCTATTTAATGTGAATGTGGCCGTTTCTAAAGCATAACCCCAAAATGATAGCGGTAAATCTGTAAGAGACATCATAGATCGCACCATATCAAGTAAACTACGATTACGACGTTCGGACACACCATTACGCTGTGGTGTTCTGGGTGGCGTGAGTTACGAAACTATTCCACATTGTTTCAAATGTAGACCAAACTCGTAACTCAAATATTCTCCTACACGATCAGATCGTAGAAACTTTATTTTCTTATTACGATGATTTTCAACTTCACTCTGAAATTCTTTGAACTTTTCAAATGTTTCAGACTTATGCTTCATTAAGTAGATATACCCATATCTGCTTAAATCATCTGTGAAGGTGAGAAAATAACGATATCCGCCACGAGCCTCAATATTCATCGGACCACATACATCGGTATGTATGATTTCCAACAAATCTGTTGCTCTCTCCATAGTACCGGAGAACGGCGTTTTAGTCATCTTGCCCATGAGGCACGGTTACTTAAGTACCAAGTGATTCATAATCAAGTGGTTCCAAAAGTCCATCGGTATGGAGTTTCTTCATCGCTTTACACCGATATGACCTAAGCGGCGATTACCACAAATAAGTTGCACTATCATTATCAACTCTGCATCTTTTGGCTTCAACATTATGAATATGTGTATCACTACTATCGAGATTCATAAAAATAGACCACTCTTCAAGGGTGCATGACCATAAAGATATTACTCATATAAATAGAACAACCATTATTCTCGATTTAAATGAATAACCGTCTCGCATCAAACAAGATCCAGATATAATGTTCATGCTCAACGCTGCACCAAATAACAATTATTTAGGTCTAATACTAATCCGAAGGTAGATGTAGAGGTAGCGTGCCGACCGCGATCACATCGACTTTGGAACCATTTCCCACGCGCATCGTCACCTCGTCCTTTGCCGGTGTTAAGCAATCCGTAGTCCTGTTTGAGTTGCAAATATTAGCAACAAAACCAGTATCAAATACCCAGTGCTACTACGAGCTCTAGTAAGGTACACATCAATAACATGTATATCACATATACCTTTGTTCGCTGCGATCCTTCTTATCCGCCAAATACTTGGGGCAGTTCCGCTTCCAAAGTGACCGATCGCTTGCGATAGAAGCAATCAGTTTCAGGCTTAGGTCCAGACTTGGGTTTCTTCTCTTGAGCAGCAACTTGCTTGCTGTTCTTCTTGAAGTTCCCCTTCTTCTTCCCTTTGCCCTTTTTCTTGAAACTAGTGGTCTTGTTGACCATCAACACTTGATGCTCCTTCTTGATTTCTACCTCCGCAACCTTTAGCATTGCGAAGAGCTCGGGAATTGTCTTATCCATCCCTTGCATATTATAGTTCATCACGAAGCTCTTGTAGCTTGGTGGAAGTGATTGGAGAATTCTGTCAATGATGCTATCATCCGGAAGAGTAACTCCCAGTTGAATCAAGTGATTACAATACCCAGACATCTTGAGTATATGCTCATTGACAGAACTATTCTCCTCCATCTTGCAGCTATAGAACTTATTGGAGACTTCATATCTCTCAATCCGGGCATTCTTCTGGAATATTAACTTCAACTCCTGGAACATCTCATATGCTCCATGACGTTCAAAACATTGTTGAAGTCCCGGTTCTAAGCCGTAAAGCATGGCACATTGAACTATCGAGTAGTCATCAGCTTTGCTCTGCCAGATGTTCTTAACGTCGTCGATTGCATCAGCAGCGAGCACGGCACCCAGCGGTGCTTCGGGGCGTAATTTTTTGTGCAGCAATGAGTATAATCCTCAAGTTACGGACCCAGTCCGCGTAGTTGCTACCATCATCTTTCAACTTTGCTTTCTCAAGGAACGCATTAAAATTCAACAGAACAACAACACGGGCCATCTATCTACAATCAACATAGACAAGCAAGATACTATCAGGTACTAAGTTCATGATAAATTTAAGTTCAATTAATCATATTACTTAAGAACTCCCACTTAGACAGACATCTCTCTAGTCATCTAAGTGATCACGTGATCCAAATCAACTAAACCATAACCGATCATCACGTGAGATGGATAAGTTTTCAATGGTGAACATTACTATGTTGATCATATCTACTATATGATTCACGCTCGACCTTTCGATCTCCGTGTTCCGAGGCCATATCTGCATAAGCTAGGCTCGTCAAGTTTAACCTGAGTATTCTGCGTGTGCAAAACTGGCTTGCACCGTTGTAGATGGACGTGAGAGCTTATCACACCGATCATCACGTGGTGTGCAGGCACGACGAACTTTGGCAATGGTGCATACTCAGGGAGAACACTTCTTGATAATTAGTGAGAGATCATCTTAAAATGCTACCGTCAATCAAAGCAAGATAAGATGCATAAAAGATAAACATCACATGCAATCAATATAAGTGATATGATATGGCCATCATCATCTTGTGCTTCCGATCTCCATCTCCGAAGCACCGTCATGATCACAATCTTCACCGGCACGACATCTTGATCTCCATTGTAGCATCGTTGTCGTCTTGCCAATCTTATGCTTCTACGACTATCGCTACCGCTTAGTGATGAAGTAAAGCATTACAGGGCGATTGCATTGCATACAATAAGCGACAACCATAGGGCTCCTGCCGATTGCCGATAACTTCGGTTACAAAACATGATCATCTCATACAATAAAATTTAGCATCATGTCTTGACCATATCACATCACAACATGCCTGCAAAAACTAGTTAGGCGTCCTCTACTTCGTTGTTGCAAGTTTTACGTGGCTGCTAGGGGCTTAAGCAGAACCAATCTCACCGCGCATCAAAACCATAATGATAGTTTGTCAAGTTGGTGCTGTTTTAACCTTCATAAGGACGGGCGTGGCGACACTTGGTTCAACTAAAGTTGGAGAAAGCCGACACCGCCAGCCACACTGTGTGCAAAAGCGGCGGTAGAACCAGTCTCGCGTAAGCGTCACGTGTAATGTCGGTCGAGCCGCTTCATCCAACAATACCGCCCGAACAAAAGTATGACATCTTTGGTAAGCGATATGACTTATATCGCCCACAACTCACTTGTGTTCTACTCATGCATATAACATCAAACCATAAAACCTAGGCTCGGATGCCCTTTGTTGGGGAGCGTAGTAATTTCAAAAAATTCCTATGCACCGCAAGATCATGGTGATGCATAGCAGCGAGAGGAGAGTGTTGTCTCGTACCCTCGTGGGCCAAAGCGGTGATGCATAGCAAAAATTCCCTCTCGTTGCTATGCATCACCATGATCTTTGAACGTAGCGTATGAATGGTTTTTGAAAGTACTCGATGAATGCGAGTGATGTGGCGATCAAGTTACTGACATGTCACTTGATTCCAGCTATTATTGGATGGCGGCGCCGACATTACGTTCTTGCATAGTGCCAATGCGTGAACATTGCTGCAAGAAAGTAAAAAGTGTATTTAACAACACTGAGTTGAACGTGATCGTTCTTGCTGAAGTAGCGTAAAGCAGTCTATTAACAAACTATATGGTTGTGGTTTTGATGCGTAATGTAGAGCAGTTCTTGCTAAGCCGCGAGCCATAGCGATGGACATGTAAATGTAAGTAAATGAAAGAAGGCGTCAACTGATGATGTGCATATCATGCTATGATGGAGATCAGTGCGTGGCGTATCGACAAAGATGCTATGATGAAGATCATGAATGCATGTGATGACAATCGATGCTGATGCTATGATCATCTGATGATCAACGTGATGAGTGATGAAATCGCTTGTGAATACGAATGATGATCGGCATGAAGTTAGATCGCAGTGATGATCGAACTCGTGATCATACGTGATCATGAATGATTAATTGAACTTTAATTTATCATGAAGTTAGTCTGGTAGTATTTTGCAAATTATGTTGTAGATCAATAGCTTGCGTTGTTGCTTTCATATGATTATTTTGATATCTTCCTAGAAAAACTGTGTTGAAAGATGTTAGTAGCAATGATGCGGATTGGATCCGTGATCTAAGGTTTATCCTCATTGCTGCGCGTAAGAATTATGTCCTTAATGCACCGCTAGGTGACGAACCTATTGCAGGAGCGGATGCGGGCGTTATGAGCGTTTGGCTAGCTCAATATGATGACTACTTGATGATTAAGTGCACCATGCTTAGCGGTTTAGAATCGGGACTTCAATGACGTTTTGAGCGTCATGGACCATATGAGATGTTCGAGAGTTGAAGTTAATATTTCAAGCAAATACCCGAGTTGAGAGATATGAAGTCTCCAACAAGTTCTATGGCTAAAAGATGGAGGAGAATCGCTCAACTAGTGAGCATGTCCTCAGATTGTCTGGGTACTACAATCACTTGAATCAAGTGGGAGTTAATCTTCCAGATAAGATAGTGATTGACAGAATTCTCTAGTCACCATCACCAAGTTAGTAGAACTTTGTGATGAACTATAGTATGCAAGGGATGACGAAAACGATTCCCAAGCTCTTCATGATGTTGAAATCGACGAAGGTAGAAATCAAGAAAGAGCATCAAATGTTGATGGTTGACAAGATCACTAGTTTCAAGAAAAGGGCAAAGGAAAGAAAGGAACTTCAACTAGAATGACAAGCAAGTTGTCACTCCCATGAAGAAGCCGAAGCTGGACCATAGCCTGGCCGAGTGTTTACACTGCAAAGGAAATGGTCCTTTGAAGCGGAAATGCCCTGAATATTTGGTGGATAAGAAGGATGGCAAAGTGAACAAGGGTATATTTGATATCTGATTATTGATGTGTGCCTTACTACTGTTTATAGTAGCCCACAGAGTATTTGATACTTGCTCGGTTGCTAAGATTAGTAACTCGAAACAGGAGTTACAGAATAAACAGAGACTAGTTGAAGGGAAAGTGACGATGAGTGTTGGAAGTAGTTCCAAGATTGATATGATCATCATCGCACACTCCCTATACTTTCGGGATTAGTGTTAAACCTAAATAAATGTTATTTGGCGTTTGTGTTGAGCATGAATATGATTTGATCGTGTTTGTTGCAATACGGTTATTCATTTAAAATCAGAGAATAATTGTTGTTCTGTTTACATGAATAAAACCTTCAATGGTCATACACCCAATGAAAATAGTTTGTTGGATCTCGATCGTAGTGATACACATATTCATAATATTGAGGCCAAAAGATGCAAAGTTAATAATGATAGTGCAACTTATTTGTGGCACTGCCGTTTGGGTCATATCGATGTAAAGCGATGAAGAAACTCCATAAAGATGGATTTTCGAATCACTTGGTTATGAATCATTTGATGTTTGCGAACCGTGCCTTTTGGGCAAGATGACTAAAACTCCGTTCTTGAACAATGGAACGAAGCTACGACTTATTGGAAATAATACCTCTTGATGTATGCGCACCAATGAGTATGAAGGCTCGTGGCAAGTATCATTATTTTCTGACCTTCACAAGATGATTTGAGCAAGATATGGGTATATCTACTTGATGAAACATAAGTCTGAAATAGTTGAAAGGTTCAAAGAATTTCAGAGTGAAGTGGAAAAATCATCGTAATAAGAAAATAAAGTTTCTGCGATCTGATCGCGGAGATGAATATTTGAGTTATGAGTTTGGTCTTCAATTAAAACAATGTGGAATAGTTTCACAGCTCACGCCACCTGGAACACCACAATGTTATGGTGTGTCCGAACGTCGTAACCGCACTTTATTGGATATGGAGCGATCTATGATGTCTCTTATTGATTTACCATTGTTGTTTTGGGGTTATGCATTAGAGACAGCTGCATTCACGTTAAAAGGGCACCATCTAAATCCGTTGAGACGACACCATATGAACTGTGGATAAGGAAAAAACCCAAGTTGTCGTTTCTTAAAGTTTGGGGCTACGATGCTTATGTGAAAAAGTTTCATCCTGATAAGCTCAAACCCAAATCGGAGAAGTGCGTCTTCATAGAATACCCAAAGGTAACTATTGGGTACACCTTCTATCACAGATCCGAAGGCAAGTTATTCGTTGCTAAAAAAATGGATCCTTTCTAGAGAAGGAGTTTCTCTCGAAAGAAGTGAGTGGGAGGAAAGTAGAGCTTGATAAGGTAATTTGTACCTTCTCCCGAATTGGAAAATAGTTCATCACTGAAATCAGTTCCAGTGATTCCTACACCAATTAGTGAGGAAGCTAATGATGATGATCATGAAACTTCAGATCAAGTTACTACAGAACCTCGTAGGTCTTGCAGAGTATGGTCCGCACCAGTGTGGCACGGTAATCCTGTTCTGAAAGTCATGTTACTAGACCATGATAAACCTACGAACTATGAGGAAGCGATGATGAGCCCAGATTCCGCCAATGGCTTGAGGCCATAAAATCTGAGATATGATCCATGTATGAGAACAAAGTATGGACTTTGATTGACTTGCTCGATGATCAGCAAGCCATGTTAAATAAATGGATCTTCAAGAGGAAGTCGGACACTGATAGTAGTGTTACTATCCACTAAGCTCGACTTGTTGCAAAAGGTTTTCAACAAGTTCAACGGGTTGAATACGATGAGATTTTCTCACTCGTATCGATGCTAAGTCTGTCCGAATCATGTTAGCAATTGCCGGATTTTATGAGATCTGGCAAATGGATAAACAAAACTGCATTCCTTAATGGAGTTATTAAAGAAGAGTTGTATGTGATGCAACCAACAGGTTTTGTCGATCCTAAAGGTGCTAACAAAATGTGCAAGCTCCAGCGATCCATCTATGGACTGGTGCAAGCATCTCGGAGTTGGAATATACGCTTTGATGAGTTGATCAAAGCGTATGGTTTTATACAGACTTTTTGAGAAGCCTGTATTTACAATAAAGTGAGTGGGAGCACTACAGCTTTTCTGATTAGTATATGTGAGTGACATATTGTTGATCAGAAATGATGTAGAATTTTTCTGCAAAGCATAAAGGAGTGTTTTAAAGGAGTTCTTTAAAAAGAAAAGACCTCAGTAAAAGCTACTTACATATTGAGCATCAAGATCTATTGAGATAGATCAAGACGCTTGATAAGATTTTCAATGAGTACATACCTTGGCAAGATTTTGAAATAGTTCAAAATAGAACAGTCAAAGAAAGAGTTCTTGCCTGTGTTGCAAAGGTATGAAATTGAGTAAGACTCAAATCCCGACCACAGTAGAAAATAGAAAGAGAATGAAAAGTCATTCCCTATGCCTCAGTCATAGGTTTTATAAAGTATGCTATGCTATGTACCAGACCTATTGTATACCTTGCTCTGAATTTGGCAAGAGAGTACAATAATGATCTAGGAGTAGATCACTGGACATTGGTCAAAATTATCGGGTGCTAAGCTACGGGCTTAAGCAAGAACCAATCTCACCGACGCATCAAAACCACAATGATAGTTTGTCAAGTTGGTGCTGTATTAACCTTCGCAAGGACCGGGCGTAGCCACACTTGGTTCAACTAAAGTTGGAGAAACTGACACCCGCCAGCCACCTGTGTGCAAAGCACGGCGGTAGAACCAGTCTCGCGTAAGCGTACGTGTAATGTCGGTCCGGGCCGCTTCATCCAACAATACCGCCGTGTTCTACTCATGCATATAACATCAAACCATAAAACCTAGGCTCGGATGCCACTGTTGGGGAACATAGTAATTTCAAAAAAATTCCTACGCACACGCAAGATCATGGTGATGCATAGCAACGAGAGGGGAGAGTGTTGTCTACGTACCCTCGTAGACCGAAGCGGAAGCATTGACGCAACATAGAGGAAGTAGTCGTACGTCTTCCCGGTCCAACCGATCCAAGCACCGTTACTCCGGCACCTCCGATTTCTTGACACACGTACAGCTCGATGACGCACCCCGGGCTCCGATCCAGCAAAGCTTCGGGAGGAGTTACATCGGACGACGGCATGGTGGCGATCTTGATGTTCAACCATCGCGAGGCTTCGCCTAAGCACCGCTACAATATGGTGAGGTGTAATATCGTGGGGGCACCGCACATGGCTAAGGCGATCACGAAGATCAACTTGTGTGTCCTAGGGTGCCCCCTGCCCCCGTATATAAAGGAGCCAAGGGGAGGGGGCGGCCGGCCAAGGAGGGGCGCGCCAGGGGGGAGTCCTACTCCCACCGGGAGTAGGACTCCTTCTTTCCTAGTTGGAGAAGGAGAAGGGGAAAGAGGAGGAAGAGGGAAGGAAGGGGGCCGCCCCTTCCCTGTCCTATTCGGACTAGGAAGGGAAGGGGCGCGCGGCCACCTCCTGCCTCCTTCTCTCTTCTCCCTCAAGGCCCATGTAGGCCCAATAACCCCCCGGGGGTTCCGGTAATCCCCCGGTACTCCGGTAAAATGCTGATTTCACCCGGAACGATTCCGATGTCCAAATTGAAGGAAATATGCCCTAGAGGCAATAATAAAGTTATTATTTATTTCCTTATTTCATGATAAATGTTTATTATTCATGCTAGAATTATATTAACCGGAAACATAATACATGTGTGAATACATAGACAAACATAGTGTCACTAGTATGCCTCTACTTGACTAGCTCGTTTATCAGAGATGGTTATGTTTCCTAGCCATGGACAAAAGAGTTGTCATTTGATTAACGGGATCACATCATTATGAGAATGATGTGATTGACTTGACCCATACATTAGCTTAGCACTTGATCGTTTAGTATGTTGCTATTGCTTTCTTCATAGCGTATACATGTTCTGTAACTATGAGATTATGCAACTCCGTTTACGGAGGAACACTTTGGGTACTACCAAGCGTCTAGCGTAACTGGGTGATTATAAAGAGTACTACAGGTGTCTCCGAAGGTACATGTTGAGTTGGCGTATTTGAGATTAGGTTTTGTCACTCCGATTGTCGGAGAGGTATCTCTGGGCCCTCTCGGTAATGCACATCATTATAAGCCTTGCAAGCAATGTGACCAATGAGTTGGTTACGGGATGATGCATTCTGAGCGAGTAAAGAGACTTGCGGTGGCGAGATTGAACTAGGTATTGGATACCGACGATCGAATCTCGGGCAAGTAACATACCGACGATAAAGGAACAACGTATGTTGTTATGCGGTTTGACCGATAAAGATCTTCGTAGAATATGTAGGACCAATATGGGCATCAGGTCCGCTATTGGTTATTGACCGAGAATAGTTCTAGGTCATGTCTACATAGTTCTCGAACCGTAGAATCCGCACGCTTAACGTTACGATGATGGTTATATTATGAGTTTACGAGTTTTGATGTACCGAAGGAGTTTGGAGTCCCGGATGAGATCGGGGACATGACGAGGAGTCTCGAAATGGTCGAGCGTAAAGATCGATATATTGGACGACTATATTCGGAGTTCGGAAGGTTCCGAGTGATTCGGGTATTTTCGGGTACCGGGAGTTACGGGAATTCGTATTGGGCCTCATTGGGCCATACAGGGAAAGGAGAAAAGGGCCAAAGGGTGGCGCACCTCCCTTGGACTAGTCCGAATTGGACTAGGGAGGCGCCCCTTCCTTCCTTCTCCTTTTCTCTTCCCTTTCCTTCTCTCCTACTCCTACTACATGGAAAGGTTCCTAGTTGGACTAGGAAAGGGGGAATCCTACTCCCGGTGGGAGTAGGACTCCCCTAGGGCGCGCCATAGAGAGGGCCGGCCCTCCCCCTCCTCCACTCCTTTATATACGGGGGCAGGGGCACCCCATGGACACAGAAGTTGATCTACGGATCGTTCCTTAGCCGTGTGCGGTGCCCCCTTCCACCATATTCCACCTCGGTCATATCGTCGCGAAGCTTGGGCGAAGCCCTGCGCCGGTAGAACATCAAGATCGTCACCACGCCGTCGTGCTGACGGAACTCTCCCTCGACACTCGGCTGGATCGGAGTTCGAGGGACGTCATCGAGCTGAACGTGTGCAGAACTCGAAGGTGCCATACGTTCGGTGCTTGGATCGGTCGGATCGTGAAGACGTACGACTACATCAACCGCGTTGTCATAACGCTTCCGCTTACGGTCTACGAGGGTACGTGGACAACACTCTCCCCTCTCGTTGCTATGCATCACCATGATCTTGCGTGTGCGTAGGAATTTTTTTGAAATTACTACGTTCCCCAACACAAATATAGGCTTCCAATATATCGATCTTTATGTCTCGACCACTTCGAGACTCCTCGTCATGTCCGTGATCACATCCGGAACTCTGAACAACCTTCGGTACATCAAAATACATAAACTCATAAAGAAACTGTCATCGTAACTTTAAGCGTGCTGACCCTACGGTTCGAGAACAATTTATACATGACTGAGACACGTCTCCGGTCAATAACCAATAGCGGGACCTGGATGCCCATATTGGTTCCTACATATTCTACGAAGATCTTTATCGGTCAGACCGCATAACACATATGTTGTTCCCTTTGTCATCGGTATGTTACTTGCCCGAGATTCGATCGTCGGTATCCAATACCTAGTTCAATCTCGTTACCAGCAAGTCTCTTTACTCGTTCCGTAATACATCATCTCGCAACTAACTCATTAGTTGCAATGCTTGCAAGGCTTAAGTGATGTGCATTACCGACAGGGCCCAGAGATACCTCTCCGACATTCGGAGTGACAAATCCTAATCTCGAAATACGCCAACCCAACAAGTACCTTTGGAGACACCTGTAGAGCACCTTCATAATCACCCAGTTACGTTGTGATGTTTGGTAGCACACAAAGTGTTCCGCCGTGGCAACGGAGTTGCATACTCTCATAGTCATAGGAACATGTATAAGTCATGAAGAAAGCAATAGCAACATACTAAACGATCGGGTGCTAAGCTAACGGAATGGGTCATGCCAATCAGATCATTCAACTAATGATGTGATCCTGTTAATCAAATAACAACTCTTTGTCCATGGTTAGGAAACATAACCATCTTTGATTAACAAGCTAGTCAAGTAGAGGCATACTAGTGACACTCTGTTTGTCTAGATATTCACACATGTATTATGTTTCCTGTTAATACAATTCTAGCATGAATAATAAGCATTTATCATGATATAAGGAAATAAATAATAACTTTATTATTGCCTCTAGGGCATATTTTTTTCAAGTAACATTAAGCGAAAGGCGAGATTTGGAGACAGGATAATCTCCATTATCCATAATGGAGAATCAGGGGCTATCTTGTTTTTTGCTATTTTACCTTAGAGAATATAGTAGGTCCTAAGAGAATGTAGTAGGTCCTATGAGGTAAAATATGTTTATTATGTGGTACAATGTGTTAGAGTTGATGATGAGGAGTACTTGTGATTACGACTGGTGACCAATTTGCTATGTGATGTCTCATTGATGAAAACGATGATCTTGAGGAGGTGTTATATGACAATGATGTATTATGATGATAAGTTGTTAATGATATGATGATGATGATGATGATGATGATATTTATTATATCATTGGGTGAAAGAACCGCGGATTAGTTTCAAGTGGATGGACATCCACTTGAAACTAGTCCACGGTTCTTTCATCCCGTGATGTAATAACTCATTATGATGTAAAAACAATCTCTAAATTCATGTTGTATGAAAACTTGTGTAAAGGTGTATGAATACAACATGAAATAAAAAAGAAATAGAATACGAAACAATAGTAGCAGCGCGGGCAGGGAGAAGCGCTACTACTAATTACCAGTAGCGCACCTCTCGGAAGTCGCTACTACTAAGTCGATTTAGCAGTAGCGTGGGCAGAGGCACGCTACTGCTATATGTTAGCTGTAGCGCCTTATCAGTAGCGCACCGTCCCGCGCTACTGATAGGCTTAAAACCCGCGCTGTTGCTAGGCCTTTCCCTAGTAGTGTTTAATCTTAATCTTAATAGTAGGTTCCCACTCATCATAAAGTTTTCTAGGGATAGAAACTTCTAGTTCAAGTTTTTCTTATATTAAAGAACAATTATCATAATTAAATTCCTTGAAATACAAAAGACTGGGTTCATTGCTACTTAAAGTCTTGACCTCTCCAATCCCACTTTTATCAATTTTTGCATCTAGGTCTAAAAACTCCGAATCATTGGGATGCCTTTTAACTAAAGTTGACTCATCTCCAGTCCCATCTTTATCCAGATTCATATTGGAAAACAAAGATTTAATAGGAGTCACATCAATCACTTTTAGTTCATCATCATTGGTATTTAGAGCCTCAGGTTTAACGGCCATCTTATTAACTAAGGTGGCTTGTTTATCAGAAATTTGGCCTACTAAGTTTTCAAGATGAGCAAACTGAGATTTCAAACCATAAAACTCTTTAGACATATCATCAAGCTCATTATTCATATACTCCATAAAATATTTTTGTTCTTTAAGCTCGTTTCTAAAGAAATTGTTATGCTCAAATTGTAAAGAAATAAAGCTTCTAACATTATTTTCAATCTCCTCCAACCTCCTAAGGTGAGGATCAACACCTTTTGGATGCGCCATCAAACCAAACAGGCACACCAACACTCAAGCACACAAGAAGCAAACGAAAAGAGACGAACAGAAGAGGGGCGAAGAAAAGGCAAAGGTTTTCGAAAATTGTTTTAGAAGTGGGGGAGAGGAAAACGAGAGGCGAATGGCGAATAATGTAATGCAAGGGAGAAGACTTTATGATGGGCACTTAGTATGGCTTTACTTGACGTAGATCTCCCCGGCAACGGCGCTAGAAATCATTCTTGCTATCTCTTGAGCTTGCGTTGTTTTTTCCCTTGAAGAGGAAAGGGTGATGCAGCAAAGTAGCGTAAGTATTTCCCTCAGTTTGAGAACCAAGGTATCAATCCAATAGGAGACAATGCACAAGTTACCGAATAACAACACAAACAATCAACAACTTGCACCCAACACGATAAAGGGGTTGTCAATCCCTTCATGGTCACTTGCAAAAGTGAGATCAAATAGATATAGATAAACGGTAAAGTAAATATTTTTGGTATTTTTTGTTTATAGATCGGAAAGTAAAATATTGCAAAATAGTAGATCAGAAACTAGTAAGATGTAAAAGAGATTCAATATATGGAAAAGAGACCCGGGGGCCATAGGTTTACTAGTGGCTTCTCTCAAGACAACAATTATTACGGTGGGTGAACAAATTACTGCCGAGCAATTGATAGGAAAGTGCAAAGTTATGCTGATATCTAAGGCAATGATAATGAACATAGGCATCACGTCCGTGTCAAGTAGTCCGAAATAATTCTGCATCTACTACTATTACTCCACACATCGACCGACTCCTGCCTACATCTAGAGTATTAAGTTCATAAATAACAGAGTAACGCATTAAGTAAGATGACATGTTGCAAAGGAATTAACTCAAGCAATATGATAAAACCCCATCTTTTTTATCCTCGATGGCAACAATACAATACGTGCCTTTGCTGCCCCTACTGTCACTGGGAAAGGACACCGCAAGATTGAACCCAAAGCTAAGCACTTATCCCATTGCACGAAATATCAATCTACTAAGCGAAACTAAAATGATAATTCAAAGAGACTTGCAAAGATATCAAATCATGCATATAAGAATTCAGAGAAGAACCAAGTAATATTCATAGATAATTTGATCATAAATACACAATTCATCGGAACTCGGCAAACACACTGCAAAAGAATATTACATCGAATAGATCTCCAAGAACATCGAGGAGAACATGGTATTGAGAATCAAAGAGAGAGAAGAATCCATCAAGCTGTTGGGGAACGCGGTAATTTAAAAAAATTCCTACGATCACGCAAGATCTATCTAGGTGATGCATAGCAACGAGATGGGAGAGTGTGTCCACATACCCTCGTAGACCAAAAGTGGAAGCGTTTAACTAACGCGGTTGATGTAGTTGCGATCCAACCGATCAAGTACCGAACACACGACACCTTCGCGATCTGCACACGTTCAGCTCCGTGACGTCCCTCGAACTCTAGATCCAGCTGAGGCCGAGGAAGAGTTCCGTCCGCACGACGGCGTGGTGACAGTGATGATGAATTTACCGGCGCAGGGCTTCACCTTAGCACTACGATGATATGACCGAGGTGGAATACTGTGGAGGGGGGCTCCACACACGGCTAAAAGATCAACTTGTGTCTCTATGGGGTGCCTCCTGACCACGTATATAAAGGTGGGGAGGGAAGAGGTGGTCGGCCCAAGGGGGCCGTGCCAGGTGTGGAGAATCCTACTAGGACTCCCCAGTCCAAGTAGGATTCCCCTCCTCTTTCCTATTCCTTGTAGGAGAAGGAGGGAAGGAGGAAGGGGGGAGAAGGAAGGAGGGGGAGCGCCGCCCCCTCCTAGTCCAATTCGGACCAGCCCATGGGGGTTCGGGAGGCCAACCCATGAGGCCCTTCTCTCCTTTCCCGTATGGCCCATTAAGGCTCATTACTTCCCCGGCGAATTCCCGTAACTCTCCGGTACTCTGAAAAATACCTGAATCACTCGAAACCTTTCCGATGTCCGAATATAGCCTTCCAATATATCGATCTTTACGTCTTGACCATTTCGAGACAACTCGTCACGTCCGTGATCTCATGCGGGACTCCGAACAAACTTCGGTTATCAAATCACATAACTCATAATACAAATCATCAACGATTAAGCGTGCGGACTCTACGGGTTCGAGAACTATGTAGACATGACCGAGACACATCTCCGATCAATAACCAATAGCGGAACCTGGATGCTCATATTGGCTCCTCATATTCTACGAAGATCTTTATCGGTCAGACCGCATAACAACATACGTTGTTCCCTTTGTCATCGGTATGTTACTTGCCCGATCGTCGGTATCATCATACCTAGTTTAATCTTATTACCGGCAAGTCTCTTTACTCGTTCCATAATACTTCATCCCGCAACTAACTCATTAGTCACAATGCTTGCAAGTCTTATAGTGATGAGTATTACCGAGAGGGCCCAGAGATACCTCTTCGAAACACGGAGTGACAAATCCTAATCTCGATCTATGCCAACCCAACAAACACCTTCGGAGACACCTGTGGAGCACCTTTATAATCACCCATTTACGTTGTGACGTTTAGTAGCACACAAAGTGTTCCTCCGGTATTCGGGATGTTCACAATCTCATAGTCTGAGGAATAAGTATAAGTCATGAAGAAAGCAGTAGCAATGAAACTGTAATGATCATAATGCTAAGCTAACGGATGGGTCATGTCCATCACATCAATTCTCCTAATGATGTGATCCCATTAATCAAATGACAACACATGTCTATGGTTAGGAAACATAACCATCTTTGATTAACGAGCTAGTCAAGTAGAGGCATACTAGGGACAATATGTTTTGTCTATGTATTCACACATGTACTAAGTTTCCGGTTAATACAATTCTAGCAGGAATAATAAACATTTATCATGAAATAAGGAAATAAATAATAACTTTATTATTGCCTCTAGGGCATATTTCCTTCAGCCTCCCACTTGCACTAGAGTCAATAATTTAGTTCACATCGCCATGTGATTTAACAACAGTAGTTCACAAATGTATGTGATTAACACCCATAGTTCACATCGCCATGTGACCAACAACCAAAGGGTTTACTAGAGTCAATAATCTAGTTCACATTGCTATGTGATTAACACCCAAAGATTACTAAGGTGTGATCATATTTTGCTTATGAGAGAAGTTTAGTCAATGGGTCAGTCACATTTAGAGCCGTATGTATTTTGCAAATATTATATGTCTACAATGCTCTGCATAAAGCTACTCTAGCTAATTGCTCCCACTTTCAATATGTATCCAGATTGAGACTCAGAGTCATCTAGATCGGTGTAAAATCTTGCATCAAAGTAACTCTTTACGACGAACTCTTTATCACCTCCATAACCGAGAAATATTTCCTTAGTCCTCTAAGGATAATTTTGACTACTGTCTAGTGATCTACTCCTGGATAACTATTGTACCCCCTTGCCAAACTTATTGGCAAGGCACACAACAGGTCTGGTACACAACATAGCATACTTTATAGAACCTATGACTGAGGCATAGGGAATGACTTTCATTCTCTTTCTATCTTCTGCCATGGTCGGGCTTTGAGTCTTACTCAACTTAACACCTTGTAATACAGACAAGAACTCCTTCTTTGACTGATCCATTTTGAACTCTTTCAAAAACTTGTCAAGGTATATACTCATTGAAAAATCTTATCAAGCGTCTTGATCTATCTCTATAGATCTTGATGCCCAATATGTAAGCAACTTCACTGAGGTCTTTCTTTGAAAATCTCTTTTCAAACTCTCTTGTATGCTTTCTAGAAAATTCTATATCATTTCTGATCAACAATATGTCATTCACATATACTTATCAGAAAGACTGTAGTGCTCCCACTCACTTTCTTGTAAACACAGGATTCATCGAAGTCTGTATAAAACTATATGCCTTGATCAACTCATCAAAGCGTATATTCCAACTCCGAGATGCTTGCACCAGTTCATAGATGGATCACTGGAGCTTGCACACCTTGTTAGTATCCTTAGGATCGACAAAACCTTCTGGTTGCATCATATACAACTCTTCTTTAAGTAATATCCATTTAAGGAATGCAGTTTTGACATCCATTTGCCAGATTTCATAAAATATAGCAATTGCTAACATGATTCGGACAGATTTAAGCATCACTATAGTTGAGAAAATCTCATTGTAGTCAACACCTTGAACTTGTCGAAACCTTTTTACGACAAGTTGAGCCTTTGTAGATAGTCACGCTACTATCAGCGTTCGTCTTCCTCTTGAGGATCCATTTATTTTCTATGGCTTGTCGATCATCGTGCAAGTCCACCAAAGTGCACACTTTTTTCCCATACATGGATCCCATTTCAGATTTCATGGCCTCAAGCCATTTCGTGGAATCTGGGCTCATCATCGCTTCCTCATAGTTCGTAGGTTTATCATGGTCTAGTAACATGACTTCCATAATAGGATTACCGTACCACTCTGGTGCGGACCGTACTCTGGAATACCTATGAGGTTCTGCAGTAACTTGATATGAAGTTTCATGATCATCATCATTAGCTTCCTCACTAATTGGTGTAGGAATCACTGGAACTGATTTCTGTGATGAACTACTTTCCAATTCGGGAGAAGGTACAATTACCTCATCAAGCTCTACTTTCCTCCCACTCACTTCTTTCGAGAGAAACTCCTTCTCTAGAAAGGATCCATTTTTAGCAACGAATATCTTGCCTTCGGAACTATGATAGAAGGTGTACCCAACAGTTTCCTTTGGGTATCCTATGAAGACGCATTTCTCCGATTTGGGTTCGAGCTTATAAGGCTGAAGCTTTTTCACATAAGCATCGCAGCCCCAAACTTTAAGAAACGACAACTTTGGCTTCTTGCCAAACCACAGTTCAAAAGGCGTCGTCTCAACGGATTTTGATGGTGCCCTATTTAAAGTGAATGCAGATGTCTCTAATGCATAACCCGAAAATGATAGTGGTAAATCGGTAAGAGACATCATAGATCGCACCATATCTAATAAAGTGCGGTTACGACGTTCGGACACACCATTACGCTGTGGTGTTCCAGGTGGCGTGAGCTATGAATCTATTCCACATTGTTTTAATGAAGGCTAAACTCGTAACTCAAATATTCACCTCCGCGATCAGATCATAGAAACTTTATTTTCTTGTTACGATGATTTGCCACTTCAATCTGAAATTCTTTGAACCTTTCAAAGGTTTCAGACTTGTGTTTCATTAAGTAGATATACCCATATCTACTCAAATCATCTATGAAGGTTAGAAAATAACGATACCCGCCACGAGCATCAACACTCATTGGACCGAATACATCGGTATGTATTATTTCCAATAAGTCACTAGCTTGTTCCATTGTTCCGGAGAACGGAGTTTTAGTCATCTTGCCCATAAGGCACGGTTCGCAAGCATCAAATGATTCATAATCAAGTGATTCCAAAAGTCCATCTTTATGGAGTTTCTTTATCGCTTTACACCGATATGACCCAAACGACCAGTGCCACAAATAAGTTGCACTATCATTATCAACTTTGCATCTTTTGGCATCAATACTATGAATATGTGTATTACCACGATCGAGATTCAATAAACCATCAACATTGGGTGTATGACCATAGAAGGTTTTATTCATGTAAACGGAATAACAATTATTCTCTGTCCTAAATGAATAACCATATTGCAATTAACATGATCTAATCATATTCATGCTCAACGCAAACAGCAAATAACATTTATTTAGGTTCAACACTAATCCCGAAAGTATAGGGAGTGCTCTATGATGATCATATCAATCTTGGAACCACTTCCAACACACATCGTCACTTCATCCTCAACTAGTCTCTATTTATTCTGCAGCTCCTGTTTCGAGTTACTAATCTTAGCAACCAAACAAGTATCAAATACCTAGGGATTACTACGAGCACTAGTAAGGTACACATCAATAATATGTATATCAAATATACCTTTGTTCACTTTGCCATCCTTCTTATCCGCCAAATATTTGGGGCAGTTCCACTTCCAGTGACCATTTCCTTTGCAGTAGAAGCACTCGGTTTCAGGCTTAGGTCCAGCTTTGGGCTTCTTCACGGGAGTGACAACTTGCTTGCCATTCTTCTTGAATTTCCCTTTCTTTCCCTTTGCCCTTTTCTTGAAACTAGTGGTCTTGTTTAATCATCAACACTTGATGCTCTTTGTTGATTTCTACCTTCGTCGATTTCAGCATCACGAAGAGCTCGGGAATCGTTTTCGTCATCCCTTGCATACTTGGTGATGGTGACTAGAGAACTCTGTCAATCACTATCTTATCTGGAAGATTAACTCCCACTTGATTCAAGTGATTGTAGTACCCAAACATTCTGAGCAATTCTCCTCCATCTTTTAGGCAAAGTACGTCAGAGGTCTCATACCTCTTGACACGGGCATGAGTCTGAAATACCAATTTCAGCTCTTGGAACATCTCATATGCTATGTGACATTTCAAAAACATTTTTGAAGTCCCGGTTTTAAGCCGTAAAGCATGGTGCACTAAACTATCAAGTAGTCATCATATTGAGCTAGCCAAACGTTCATAACGTCTGTATCTACTCCTGCAATAGGTCTATCACCTAGCGGTACATCAAGGACATAATTCTTCTGTGCAGCAATGAGGATACACCTCAGATCACGGACCTAGTCCGCATCATTGCTACTATCATCTTTCAACTTAGTTTTCTCTAGGAACATATAAAAAATATGGAAGCTATAACGTGAGCTATTGATCTACAACATAATTTATAATATACTATCAGGACTAAGTTCATGACAATTCAATTAATCATATTACTTAAGAACTCCTCCTTAGATAGACATCCCTCTAGTCATCTAAATGATCATGTGATCCAAATCAACTAAACCATGTCCGATCATCACGTGGGATGGAGTAGTTTTCAATGGTGAACATCACTATGTTGATCATATCTACTATATGATTCAGGCTCGAACTTTCGGTCTCCAGTGTTCCGAGGCCATATCTGCATATGCTAGGCTCATCAAGTTTAACCCGAGTATTCTGCGTGTGCAAAATTGGCTTGCACACGTTGTATGTGAACGTAGAGCTTATCACACCCGATCATCACGTGGTGTCTCGGCACGACGAACTATAGCAACGGTGCATACTCAGGGAGAACACTTATACCTTGAAATTTACTAAAGGATCATCTTATAATGCTACCGCCGTACTAAGCAAAATAAGATGCATAAAAGATAAACATCACATGCAATCAAAATATGTGACATGATATGGCCATCATCATCTTGTGCTCATGATCTCCATCACCGAAGCATATCACATCACAGCAAGCCCTGCAAAAACAAGCTAGACATCCTCTAGTTTGTTGTTTCAAGTTTTATGTGGCTGCCTACTACGGGATTCTAGCAAGAACCATTCTTACCTACGCATCAAAACCACAACGTTTTTTTGTCAAGTGTGATGTTTTAACCTTCAACAAGGACCGGGCGTAGCCACACTCGATTCAACTAAAGCTGGAGAAATAGACACCCACTCGCCACCTGTGTGCGAAGCACGTCGGTAGAACCAATCTCATGAACGCGGTCATGTAATGTCGGTCTGGGCCGCTTCATCCAACAATACCGTTGAATCAAAGTATGACATGCTGGTAAGTAGTATGACTATTATCGCCCACAACTCTTTGTGTTCTACTCGTGCATATAACATCTACGCATAGACCTGGCTCGGATGCCATTGTTGGGGAACGCGGTAATTTCAAAAAAATTCCTACGATCACGCAAGATCTATCTAGGTGATGCATACAAAGAGATGGGAGAGTGTGTCCACGTACCCTCATAGACCGAAAGCGGAAGCATTTAAGTAACGCGGTTGATGGAGCCGAACGTCTTCGCAATCCAACCGATCAAGTACCGAACGCACGGCACCTCCGCGATCTGCACACGTTCAGCTCGGTGACGTCCCTTGAACTCTAGATCCAGCTGAGGCCGAGGGAGAGTTCCGTCAGCACGATGGCGTGGTGACGGTGATGATGAAGTTACCGGCGTAGGGCTTCGCCTAAGCACTATGACAATTTGAGCGAGGTGGAATACTGTGGAGGGGGGCCTACACACGGCTAAAAGATCAACTTGTGTTTCTATGGGGTGCCCCCTGGCCACGTATATAAAGGAGGGGAGGCAAGAGGTGGCCGGCCCAAGGGGGGGGCGCCAGGTGTGGGGAATCCTACTAGGGCTCCCCAGTCCAAGTAGGATTCCCCTCCTCTTTCCTATTGATAGTAGGAGAAGGAGGGAAGAAGGAAGAAGGGAGAAGGAAGGAGGGGGGCGCCGCCCCCTCCTAGTCCAATTCGGACCAGCCCATAGGGGGGCATGCGGCCACCCCTTGAGGCCCTTCTCTCCTTTCCCGTATGGCCCATTAAGGCCCATTACTTCCCCGGTGAATTCCCGTAACTCTCCGGTACTCTGAAAATGCCCGAATCACTCAGAACCTTTCAGATGTCCGAATATAGCCTTTCAATATATCGATCTTTACATCTCGGCCATTTCGAGACTCCTCGTCATGTCCATGATCTCATCCGGGACCCTGAACAAACTTCAGTCATCAAATCACATAACTCATAATACAAATCGTCATCGAACATTAAGTGTGCGGACCCTACGGGTTCAAGAACTATGTAGACATGACCGAGACACATCTCCTGTCAGTAACCAATAGCGGAACCTGGATGCTCATATTCGCTCCGACATATTCTATGAAGATCTTTATCGGTCAAACCGCATAACAACATATGTTGTTCCCTTTGTCATCGGTATGTTACTTGCCCAAGATTCGATGTCGGTATCATCATACCTAGTTCAATCTTGTTACCGGCAAGTCGCTTAACTCGTTCTGTGATACTTTAGCCCGCAACTAACTCATTAGTCACAATGCTTGCAAGGCTTATAGTGATGAGTATTACTGAGAGGGCCCAAAGATACCTCTCCGAAACACGGAGTGACAAATCCTAATCTCGATCTATGCCAACCCAACAAACACCTTCGGAGACACCTGTAGAGCACCTTTATAATCACCCATTTACGTTGTGACGTTTTCTTAGCACACAAAGTGTTCCTCCGGTATTCGGGAGTTGCACAATCTCATAGTCTGAGGAACATGTATAAGTCATGAAGAAAGCAGTAGCAATGAAATTGTAACGATCATAATGCTAAGCTAACGGATGGGTCATGTCCATCACATCAATTCTCCTAATGATGTGATCCCATTCATCAAATGACAACACATGTCTATGGTTAGGAAACATAACCATCTTTGATTAACGAGCTAGCCAAGTAGAGGCATACTAGGGACAATATGTTTTGTCTATGTATTCACACATGTACTAAGTTTCCGGTTAATAGAATTCTAGCAGGAATAATAAACATTTATCATGAAATAAGGAAATAAATAATAACTTTATTATTGCCTCTAGGGCATATTTCCTTCACAAGCTACTAGCTATGGACACGAAGGTCTGTGGTAAACTACTCACACATCATCGGAGAGGCAATGGTGTTGATGAATATGCCCTCCGTCATCGAATGCCCCTCTGGCAGGACGCCAGAAAAGGCCCCTAGATGGGATCTCATGGGTAGAGAAGGTTGCGGCGGTGGAAAAGTGGTTTCGTTGCTCTCCTGGATGTTTTCAGGGTATAAGAGAATATATAGGTGAAGGAACTAGGTCAGGAGACCCACGTGAAGGAAATATGCCCTAGAGGCAATAATAAAGTTATTATTTATTTCCTTAATTCATGATAAATGTTTATTATTCATGCTAGAATTGTATTAACCGGAAACTTAGTACATGTGTGAATACATAGACAAAATATATAGTCCCTAGTATGCCTCTACTTGACTAGCTTGTTAATCAAAGATGGTTATGTTTCCTAACCATAGACATGTGTTGTCATTTGATGAACGTGATCACATCATTAGGAGAATGATGTGATGGACATGACCCATCCGTTAGCTTATCATTATGATCCTAACAGTTTATTTGCTACTGCTTTCTTCATGACTTATACAAGTTCCTCAGACTATGAGATTATGCAACTCCCGAATACCGGAGGAACACTTTGTGTGCTACCAAATGTCACAATATAAATGGGTGATTATAAAGGTGCTCTATAGGTGTCTCCGAAGGTGTTTGTTGGGTTGGCATAGATCGAGATTAGGATTTTTCACTCCGTGTTTCAGAGAGGTATCTCTGGGCCCTCTCGGTAATTCTCATCACTATAAGCCTTGCAAGCATTGTAACTAATGAGTTAGTTGCGGGATGAAGTATTAAGGAACGAGTAAAGAGACTTGTCGGTAATGGGATTGAACTAGGTGTGATGATACCGACGATTGAATCTCGGGCAAGTAACATACCGATGACAAAGGGAACAACGTATGTTGTTATGCGGTTTGACCGGTAAAGATCTTCATAGAATATGTAGGAACCAATATGAGCATCCAGGTTCCGCTATTGGTTATTGACCGGAGACGTGTCTCAGTCATGTCTACATAGTTCTCGAACCCGTAGGGTCCGCACGCTTAACGTTCGATGACGATTGGTATTATGTGTTTATGTGATATGATGTACCGAAGGTTGTTCGGAGTCCCGAATGTGATCATGGACATTGTGAGGAGTCTCGAAATGGTCGAGACATAAAGATTGATATATTGGACGGCTATGTTCAGACACCGGAAGTGTTTCGGAGAAGTTTCGGATAAAACCAGAGTACCGGGGGGTTACCGGAACCCCCCGGGGGGTTATTGGGCCTCATGGGCCAAGTGGTGGAAGAGAGGAGGCAGGCCAAGGTGGGGCGCGCACCCCCCCCCCTAACCCAAACCGAATTGGACTAGGGGGGCGCCCGCCCTTTCCTTCTCTCCTTCCCCTCCTTCCTTCCCCTCCTAGTTGGACTAGAAAAGGGGGAACCTACTCCTACTTGGAGTAGGATTCCCCCCCTTGCGGCGCACCCCTTGAGGCCGGCCGGCCCCCTCCTCCACTCCTTTATATACGGGGGAGGGGGCACCCCATAGACACACAAGTTGATCAAGTTGATCTTTTAGCCGTGTGCGGTGCCCCCCTCCACAGATTTTCACCTCGGTCATATCATCGTAGTGCTTAGGCGAAGCCCTGCGCCGGTAACTTCATCATCACCATCAACACACCGTCGTGCTGAAAAAAATCTCCTTCGACCTCAGCTGGATCTAGAGTTCATGGGACGTCACCGAGCTGCACATGTGCAGATCGCGGAGGTGCCGTACCTTCAGTGCTAGGATTGGTCGGATCGTGAAGACATACGACTACATCAACCGCTTTGTCATAACGCTTCCGCTTTCGGTCTACGAGGGTACGTAGACAACACTCTCCCCTCTCGTTGCTATGCATCACCTAGATAGATCTTGCGTGGTCGTAGGAAAATTTTGAAATTACTGCGTTCCCCAACACCACGAGGGGCCCACAAGGTAGGGGCGCGCCCTCCTGCCTCGTGGTCACCTCGATGCGTATCCGACTTTATCTCAAAGTCTTCTGGTTTCCTTCTGATCCAAGAAAGATTATCGCGAAAGTTTCATTCCGTTTGGACTCCGTTTGGTATTCCTTTTCTGCGAAACTCTAAAATAGGCAAAAAAACAGAAACTGACAATAGGCTCTCGGTTAATAGGTTAGTCCCAAAAATAATATAGAATAGCATATAAATGCCTATTAAACATCCAAAACAGATAATATAATAGCATGGAACAATGAAAAATTATAGATATGTTGGAGACGTATCAGACTGTCACAGCATGATGTGTGAGGAAGAGGGTGGCTTCTTGATAGGGTACCTAGTAGCTATGCTCGAGCATGAAGCCTTGAAAAGTATTTTAGAGTTCAGATAAATTTATTTCCTTATTTCAACAGAAGTAACCATTTTTTATTGTATTCGAAGGAGTCATTCTTTACGTTAATTGCTTTTACTATCAACCAACATGGGTTATATTTAAAAAAATAAATGCTCTTTAGTTACATCCGTTTGAGCGACGACTATTTTCAAACGTATGAAGTAACATATAAAAATAGTTCCCTTCTCATTATATTAATATAATTTGTTTTAAAACTTGCAATATGTTATGTACTTCATCGTTTCAACCAATAATTTTGTTCGTTGCAATGCAGAATTTGATGCGCCATAGAATCTTAGGGTTCTAAGAAGTTTAAGATACTTTGCACATGCATTTTTGTCAAGAGCACTCGAGCCTTCTTGAGAAGGCAACACACATGGGATCAAGAGATAGATGGGAGAGATTGAGGGAGGGAGAGGAGAGAGATCTTGCAAGTGCCTATTGGTAGGAAAACATGTTCTAAAATGTAAATGAGATTTGGTGGTAAGTCATCATTTTTTTGTTCCCAATCTGTCAGACACCATAACTTTTATTTCAAATGTGTTGTAGAAACATTTTTCGATAAATATGTTTTAACTCTTGATATTTAATATGGTTGTAAACTTGTCCTCACATATTCGTGTGAGAAACTTTTTTAGTTGGGAACAGGAAGAAAGAAAGAAAAGGAGAGCGCTTTAACAGTAAAAAAGAAGTCACCAATGCATCCCATTACAACGCACGAACTGTTGGGGAACGTAGTAATTTCAAAAAAATTCCTACGCACACGCAAGATCATGGTGATGCATAGCAACGAGAGGGGAGAGTGTTGTCTACGTACCCTCGTAGACCAAAGCGGAAGCGTTGACGCAACGTAGAGGAAGTAGTCGTCGTCCTCCGGTCCAACCGATCCAAGCACCGTTACTCGGCACCTCCGAGTTCTTGACACGCGTACAGCTCGATGGCGCACCCTCGATCTCCAATCCAGAGAGGCTCCGAGGGGAGTTCCGTCAAGACGACGGCGTGGTGACGATCTTGATGTTCTCTGTCGCAGGCTTCGCCTAAGCACCGCTACAATATGATCGAGGTGTAATATCGTGGAGGGGGGCACCGCACACGGCTAAGGAACGATCAATGATCAACTTGTGTGTCCTAGGGTGCCCCCCTACCCCCGTATATAAAGGAGGGAGGGAGGAGGTGGCCGGCCCAAGGGGGCGCCATAGTGGAGGGGAAACCTACTCCAAGTAGGTTTCCTCCCTTTCCTTATCTTATTTGGAGGGAAGGAAAGAGTACTAGTATTAGGAAGTAGTACTAGTAGTAGTAATAGGAAGAGGGGAAGGAGAAAGGAAGGGGCCGCCCCCTCCCCAATTGGATTGGGCTTGGGGCGCCCCCCCTTGTTCCTTCTCCTTCCTCCTACATGGGCCCAATAAGGCCCATATACCTCCGGGGTTCCGGTAACCTCCGGAGCTCCAAACTTCTCCGGAACCTTTCCGGTGTCCAAATATATCCGTCCAATATATCAATCTTTATGTCTCGACCATTTCGAGACTCCTCGTCATGTCCGTGATCATATCCGGGACTCCGAACAACCTTCGGTACATCAAAATACATAAACTCATAATATAACTGTCATCGAAACCTTAAGCGTGCGGACCCTACGGTTCGAGAACAATGTAGACATGACCAAGACATGTCTCCGGTCAATAACCAATAGCGGGACCTGGATGCCCATATTGGTTCCTACATATTCTACGAAGATCTTTATCGGTCAAACCGCACAACAACATACGTTGTCCCCTTTGTCATCGGTATGTTACTTGCCCGAGATTCGATCGACGCTATCCAATACCTAGTTTAATCTCGTTACCGGCAAGTCTCTTTACTCGTTCCGTAATACATCATCTCACAACTAACTCATTAGTTGAAATGCTTGCAAGGCTTAAATGATGTGTATTACCGAGAGGGCCCAGAGATACCTCTCCGACATTCGGAGTGACAAATCCTAATCTCGAAATACGCCAACTCAACAAGTACCTTCGGAGACACCTGAGAGCACCTTTATAATCACCCGATTCGTTGTGACGTTTGGTAGCACACAAAGTGTTCCTCCGGTAAACGGGAGTTGCATAATCTCATAGTCATAGGAACATGTATAAGTTATGAAGGAAGCAATAGCAACATACTAAACGATCGTGTGCTAAGCTAACGGAATGGGTCATGTCAATCAGATCATTCAACTAATGATGTGACCTTGTTAATCAAATAACAACTCCTTGTTCATGGTTAGGAAACATAACCATCTTTGATTAACAAGCTAGTCAAGTAGAGGCATACTAGTGACACTCTGTTTGTCTATATATTCACACATGTATTATGTTTCCGGTTAATACAATTCTAGCATGAATAATAAACATTTATCATGATATGAGGAAATAAATAATAACTTTATTATTGCCTCTAGGGCATATTTCCTTCACGAACATCATTATTGTTTATAGACCCGCATGTACACTTCATAGATCTACACTTTTGTATAAATTTGTCAGGACCCCGACTCAATGCCACATCGATCTAGCATGTAACACCTCATATCACTTTGCGGCCTCACGCACGGTATCCCCACGGGTGTCGCCTTACCTTAGCCCGGGACCGTTTGCGCCTTTTGGCACACGTATATGATAGTGTCGCTAGCATCCATATGATAAGGAGCCCGGGCTGACATGGCTAGTCGTAAACCCAAAGTGGCACAGACTTACAGGACAGCATCCATGACCCAAAGATCGAACGTGTCGGTCATCAGCGAGTGAATCTAGGCTGTAGCACTGGCTAGCAGGACTCCGGTGAACCGGGCTGTAGCGGCTAACAGACTCGATATTCATCGCGTGACATTTCCCGAAGGACGATACGAGAACGAAGAAGGACACATGCCGGCCAGCCTAAGTGATTCGGAGCAAGAGCAAGCTACCATGGCTCGGTGGAAACACTAGGAGACATTTCCGTAAGAGAGGCTACTAAAGATAAACAACTAGATAGTCGATCCCACACATACCAAGCATTTCAATAACATACACACAATATGCTCGATATGTGCAAATACAACAAGGCATCACAACATGACTCTACGACTCAAGTATTATTCATTAGGCTCCGAAGAGCGAGATATTACAAACAGGGGTCTCATGACCCAACGTTCGAGCATACAAATCAAGGCACATGCGGAAGCTTAACATGTCCGGGCACGACATCTACAAATGAAAAAGGCTTAGAAGCCTAACTATCTACGAGATCTGCCGAGGGCACAAGATCGTAGCTGAGGTATCAAGCTAAACATCAAGTCCACGTGGAACTACTAGCGAGACCAAGTCTCTCTGCAAAAACATAAAATAGGCAAACGTGAGTACAAATGTACCCAGCAAGACTTACATCGAACTAACTACATATGCATCATTGTCAACAAAAAGGGATGGTGGAGTTTAACAAACACAAGCCAGCTTTGACTCGGTGGCTATCCTAAACTACGATGCAAGTAACTCTTTTGAGGTGGCGCACACGAGTCCACATATTCACCATATCAATACACCACTATGGATCTGCTCCCGTCTCCCTACGAGAATGCCATCCATAGCACTCACGCTTATCTTGCGTATTTTAGAGTATCCACTTTCACTTGTCTATGAACTATGCAAGGGGTCCAAGCTTCCATATCCGAGGAATCCGGCTATTCAATAGATAATGATAACCTGCAGGGTGTACTTCTTCACACACGCTCGCCACTTATCGCCCTGTACACGTCAAGTACCTCGGCAACCTTCAAGCGGAAGCCAGGCGAGGGAGTCGGCCACGACCTACCTAAACACTCAAGTCTCTCGTCCAGGTTTATCGCCTATTCGGGTTCCATCCGCAAGGAGATCCGGCCGGGGTGTCGCTCACGGCCCCAAACGATGTGAGCAGGGTTCCCAAGCCCACCATCCGGTGCCACTTGGTACACCGTGCATCAGTGCCTAGTCTGTCCCAAGTCCACCTGCCGGTGCCACCGTAGAAAAATAGCACTACCTACAAACACGAAACTAGTTGCAACTCCCGGACGAGAACAAGGGTGATTAAGAAGCCGAGAGGGTCGAGTTACGGAACCCAATGTGTGGTAGTAACTGGTCATGGATCACAAACACGAACTCGGTTCTCGAGGACGGCTGCAATGAGACAACCCACCATGTACTCCTACATGGCCTCTCACCGCTACCTTTACCAAATCGTGTTCACACATTTAGCTCACACACAGTAGGACATGTTTACACACCTCCAATTCATCCCGATGAATCGGACTGACACAACTCTAAGCAATAGCAGGCATGACAAACAAGCATGAATGAGTAGGCACATCAGGGCTCAAACAACTCCTACTCATGCTAGTGGGTTTCATCTATTTACTGTGGCAATGACAGGTCATGCAAAGGATAAAGGGGTTCAACTACCGCAGCAAGTAACAGTTGTATCGTTGTTGTCCTAATGCAGTAAAATAGAGCAGGAGCGAGAGAGTAGGATTGTATCGGAATGAACAAGGGGGTTTTGCTTGCCTGGCACTTCTGAAGATATTATAGTTCTTCATCGGTGTCATCGAACTCGTCGTTGAAACCACGTCTATCGAGAGGGGACAATTGCCGGCAAACAAAGAGGGACACAATCAATGCAATGCAACAAATATGATGCATGATAATGTCATGGCAATATGCTGTTGATTGAGCTAATGCAACTAGCAACCATATTAAATGAAGTTGGTTTGGATACATGATCCAAATTCAAACTCCATATATGATTATTTAAATGCCCTTTATTTGATTTGACCTAAACAGTGAGCAAAAGTTGTTCTAACATGCATGAAAATGGTACAGATGGATAGATTGGATTTTTCTGATAATTTTTCATATATAACTTGTTTCATTTAGAACTACGGTTGAATTTCTATGAATTTTTGAAGTTTAAATCATTTTCTGGAATTTCCTGATTTATTTTAATTCCAGAAAATAGTTAATTGCGCCAGCACTGCGTCATGCTTGCGTCAGCAGGTCAACGGTGCTGACCAGGTCAAACCTGACGTGTGGGGTCCACACGTCAGTGACAGGGGGGTTTAACAGGGTTAGTTTAATCCTAATTAAAAGGTTAGTGGCGCTGGGGCCCACTGTCAGTGTCAGGGGTTAACTAAGTGGTGATTAGCTTAAGCTAATCACCGACAACCGGGCCCACACGTCGATATCGCGCTAATTAGGTTTAACTAATATTTAACTAAAATTAGCAGGGCTGCCCCACTTGTCGCGACCGTGGAGGTCAAACCCACAGTCGTGAGGTCAAACCCGCCGGCGACTCGACGCCGGGCGAGGCCGACGCGGAGGGTGCGGGTTTCCTCCTCCGCGACCAAATGGCGGCGGAGGGCGTCTACGTGACGCGGGCGCCGTCCGCGTCGAGTAGTGGCGCGCTGGGCCTGGGTGGCGGAGTTGTCGCCGGCGTCGACCTTGGCGGTTGCCGGAGCTCGGGTGAGCTTCGGGTCGGCCTTCTGTGGCGGGAAGCGTGGGGTTAGCTCTCACGCGTTTCACGTGGCGCGGTGAGCAATATGGACGTGACGGCTGAGCCGTTGCGTGGCCGGAATCACGCCGGCGGTGAGCACAGGCGGCGGCGGGTTCGGACGTAGGTGGTTCGGTGGCTACGGCGGCCTACGGAGAAGAAGAGAGAGATGGGCGGGGGCAGAGGCTCACGGCGAGTCGGACGAGGGGGTCGGCGAGCTCGAAGACGGTCCAGAGTAGTCGGGGCGGCAAGGGGATCTCCGCGGTCGGAGGCGAAGACGATGGCGATGGCGGCGCTCGAGGCGTCCGGCGACGTCGTCTCGTCGAGGCGTAGCCACAATGGCGCGCGTGGACATGACGGAGGACGAGGGGAGGCAGCGATGGCGACGGCGAAGGTGGCGTCGGCTGCGCTTCGGTGAGAGAGAGGAATCGAGAGGAGGAGAGGCACGGAGAGGGGTGTGTGGCTGGGAATCGGGCGGCGCCGAGAAGAAGCGTCGCTGCGTCAAGGGCGAGAGAGCAGCAAAGCGAAGCGGTGGCGTGGCGCGCTGCCCGTCTTGTGCTGGCGCGCCACGCTACTGGCCGACTGGCGCCAGGAGGACGACGGCGGTGGTGGGCTGGGCCGGCCTGCTGGGCCAGGCCAGGCCGCACAGGAACGGGCCGCACAGGGAGGTAGGCGCTAGGTAGGTTCCCTTTTCCTATTTCTTTTTCTATTTTCTGACATTTGTTTTTGACTTAAAATAAATACTATCACAATTATAAAAATGTTGAGGTTCCTTGTGACCACTGGTTATAATATACCAGAGGCCCTCACCAATTTCCAACATTTTTGGAGCCGTCAAAAATATTTATATATTATTTTTTTACAGCTCCAATTCAAATACTTATGGATTCATTCAAAAATCCAAAAGGTTTAGCAAAAATGTGCATCACCTCTGGTTGTTGTTTGCAACATTTTCCAAAGACCATGAACATTTTTGAAAAGCATTTTGGGTTAATTGAAATTCCATTTTTTTAATTTGCATCTATTTGAATTTGCTTTGGTGCTAGGGTTTGAAACATTCCCCATTTCAAATTCATTTGGAACTTAAACATGATGCACAAAGCAAGCCTAGATCATACCAGAACTAGGGACGTGACAAAATTATCAGAATTAGTCATTCAAAATCGTTAGTACCAACGTGTTTCTAAATAATTTTTCTTACTCAGTCCACGATATTAGGTTCAACGCAAAATCTGAAGTTCTGCGTGAAGCCAAACATTCGGATGTGCGTGACACTGTTTGATAGCTAGCCTGAGGTAGACAACAATATCTCATTGTGCAACTTGATAAGTAATGTCTCTTGTCCACTTGTGGATTTATCTTCCACACATTTTCATCGGTCGATACATCTTGTATGTCATCGGCAAACATTCACGCCGTGTATATTCTAGACCCTATCCATACATCGTAGGAGTCAGAGATTCAAACTCTGCGGCATTTAGTAAAATTATGAAGGTTTGCGAGGGAATTCGATGACGCACTCGCAATAGCTCAGCTCGGTTGGAATTTTGATATATCTTGATGACAATGTATATTTCCGGCTGGCATTTCAGTGAGCACAGATGGGTAAATTTATATATTTCATTATCATAACATTCAAGATGCAAGCATTTACTTTTATTATCATTATATTTAAGATAATGTTAATTTATTCAATTGTAGGGACGTGTTGTCTATTTTTGTTTGTTTGATTTTGTGCTCTTGTGGAATGGTAAAAATTTGGTACGTTTGGTTTGCACAGTGAGTATACTTCGCTGGACATTTTTAGAGCTTCCACATGCTTGTGTAGTATGGTTATGAATTGATAACAAAATGCGAATGAAGCTAAAGCAATATTTCTGATATTGTGTGAGAATATCTTAAATCGTATCAAGTAGATCTTAATTTGTAACAGACTATTAGTTGGATCATCGATCTCTATGTATACATTGTCAAATTACCTTCTTCTATCAACTTAAATTGCAAGTGAAGCGAATTTCAATTATTACTGGCTATCTTTTCTATACCTGAAAATTTTAACATGCATTACGTTTATATATAACTCCAACAAAATATTTCAAATGCCCGTGGCAACGCACGGGCATTCTACTAGTTCTATTATACAAACATGTCTCACAAAGGTACATACATGGCAATCAAGTCATGCTGCAATCATCAACCTTGTCAGACGTGCTATCCAGGCCACTTGTAATCACACCCTTATAATGTCAAGAAGAAGAAGGCTCCCTGATTGGAGATTGAGGAGGAAATTAAAAAGGATTGGTGATAGGCCAACGTTGGCAACCAACCCTAGCTCTCCTGCTACCCCACCGGAGACATCTGGGCAATTGAAATTCCCTGGTCATTGGAGCCACAAATCATGTACCGAAAGGTTCTTGATGCACATTTTTAAACCGCAGATCGCCATAGCCAGCCTCATTACCCATGGGACATCGTATTGAAGGAAGCCAAAGGCAAGGCAGCCCCGCCACCGTTCCATTCCTTCCACCCGGTGATCAAGGGGAGAGTTAGTTTTCACCATCGTCAGATTTGACCGTCGTCGAAGTTTATTAGAGAAGATTTTGTCAGATTCGCCTCCAACGGTTATCGTCCACCCACGAAAAGTGACTGGAAAGATGATAGATGCCTACCAGACGCCGCTTGCGGACGCCAACAACCGCTACCAAGGCAAAACCTGACCTGGATCTAGACATACTAGTACACTGAACTATGACACAGCCTCATTTCCCAACTCCGGTCGGAGAATATAGGGAGAGAAGTCGAGCAAGCATGAAAGTCTCTCAATGAGGAAAAATATAGGAGGGGGTGAGATACCCAATACTAGAAGAGTAAGAGCATCTACAATTGGATCACACAAATCTGGGGGCCTATATGTGCGCGGACGCGTCCGCGAATAGTTACCAATCACCCCTCAAAAGTCTGCATCCACAACCGTGTCCTTCAAAGAGAATCATCAAATCCAAAATAATGGCATGCAACGTTAAACACACACACGCACGCGCGCGCCCACACACACACACACACACACACACACACACACACACACACATATATATATATATATATATATATATATATATATATATATATATATATATATATATATATATATGGAAAATCCATCCTACCACCCGATGGTAGTTACCCCACATATCTCATAGACTACCATGTGCTACTATATATACTATTTTTATTATTTTAAATATATTCAAATACTATATCTAAGATATTTCAAAGCAAGTTACATGAAAAAATTGCATATAAGCCCATAGTTTTTGTTATATTTGTAAAATGCATACATATTTGTACGTAAAAAACAGCATACTCAAAATATGGTACACACTACCTAAAAATTAGTATATATACTACATAATCATTGTTATATACTACATATTACAGAGAGAGAGAGAGAGAGAGAGAGAGAGAAACTGACATGTTTTGCTAGGTATGAATGATATGCCAACTATGGAAGTTCACCCGGTGCCGCTCATTGCAGAAGCTACGATCCAAGACGCCATACGGATCATCGGATCTCCTCACTTCTGGAGCTCTCCAATCTTTCACTGACCTCCTCCTCCTCCTCTTTGGGGGGCAGTCCGGCGAGGACATGGACTGCCCGATTTTGCTCCTTTGCAAGGGCACGTGACGTCTTCCGTTGCTGCTTCTCGAGGATGCGGGCACTGGCGAGTTTCTCATTCCCATACAAGGCGATGCCTGACTCGGCCTCCAGGGCTTCTGCGGCTTGTCGCTCCTTCGTCCTCGAATGGTGGGCACGTCGAGCCTTCGCAGGGGTTGGGTCATGCCCGTTATCAGCGTTGACCTCATAATCGAAGCTCGACGCCCGAAAATGTAAGGTCCAACGTCGTGGTACCTCTAGCCGGCGGTAGCCGCATCCGGCTACGCTACGGTCATGCGCCTCGAGCCGTTGGCGCTATTGGGTCCAAGCTCTATTTGCGCGAACGCAACGAATTCCCGCTAGAGCGACTCCCACTATCAAGCTAGGATTTTTCTCCCGGGAACAACAAAGTGCTAGCCGGACGAGCGACTTCTCCTCATCCCCACATGGGATGAGGTCGTAGTCGACAAAACTAAAGATCCTGGTGTCGGATCCAGTACACGGTATGTAGGAGAGGAGCTTAGGGGGCGGACTGTGATAGTGGAATGGAGTGGCTAAACTTTGGTTCAAATGCATATACGGCCACATATATATGGGATTGGGTGGGCCAACTTGGGCCGGATCCGACATGACGGACGCATTCCCCATATCCGTCCTACATATGACGTTGATACGAGGGGTGCCAGTCAACCGAAAGTTTAGCTTGAATTTGCATCAGATTAGGTGACAATTTGTTGTTGACAAGACCGAACAGGCCGGGGATATGGGGCCTCATAGCGCTGTCAAGTGACCACTGAAACTTACTGATCGATACAGTAGCCATTACTTGAATCTACCACTGGCCCTGCAAAAGCGCTACGTGCTCCAGCTGGCAGAGGGAAGTGCATATTAAAGAGAAGGGTTCCTTCCTCCTCATTCTCTACACTTGAAAGATTGTTGAAGATTATTAATGATTTAGACATAAAAGCTGAGAGCGCTTCGCTGGACATGGATGAGCAAGTGAATAAAAGAGAAGCTGAGGTTAGTCTGGCGAAGCTTCTTGGAGATGAGGAATTGAAATGGGTACTTAGAGCGAAAGTGCACTGGGCTGTTCAAGGGGATAATAACACACAAATTTTACATATGATTGCCAATAGGAAACATTGGAAAAAGAGAATCATCTATTATATATATATTACATGAGTCAAACAAGCCTTCACATTCATCCACATAGATTAAATTATCTTGACCATCAATTTTATATATTAACGGTTAAGATTTAATACATGTAGCGTTACATTCAAATATAGGTGTGTCAAAACAATTTGGCATGACACGTACAAATAAATCAGCACATCTTTCGTGCAAGTCATAAGTTTTTCTATTACAAAAGTCTCTCCTAGACAATTGAAATTGTACGTTCGTTGGGATTGTAAACCAATGCTGCCATCTGCCTAAAAAAGTACGACTCCCAAAAAGCTAGAAAAAGGAAAAAGTACGACTCCCAAAAAGCTAGAAAAAGGCACAGCTGCCAAGTATAAAGAGTCCGAATGCCACCTAGAAAAACAACAGTCCGATCACAACTTCCGACCAAGTTATATGTTTTTTCTATTAAGACACTGCCCTAGACAATTAGAAGTGAGCGTGTGTTAGTTGTCAAAAAAAAGTGAACGTGTGCTGGGGATTGTAAAGCAAGGCTGCCCGCTCCCGTAAAAGCAGCATGGCTACCCAACAGCTAAAATAGGCACGGCTTCCAACTATAACAAGTCAAAGTGGCCTGGAAAAAAAAACAAGAGTCCAATCTTATTATGTTTTTTCTGCTTTTGAGGAGAAAAGCGTCAGATCATAATACTACTTTTAGTGACATCATTTATGATCTCAGCCAAAAAATTGGTATATGATTTTATGAAACTAATCAATCTGAACGACTACATTAGTGCTTCACGTGGAATAAGAAACTTTCTCTAAGTCACAAAAAAACTTTCTCTACCCATGGGCGATAACATACTTTCTCTACCCAGATAAAAAAAGAGTGCATGTGTACGCACGTAGCATAGAGTTTCGGGGAAGCAAATTCTCAATATACTTTTGTTTAATAATGAAATATTTCTATAATAGGATCTTATCAGCAACAAAAATTGTATGGACAGCTGATACACAAAATACGTGAGCCTGAAGAAGTGCCAAAAATAATATTCTTATTTGAAACTATAAATAACTATGTGATGTTCTATAGCCAAAAAGACATGTCATGAGGCATATCCACAGGATCCAAGTATATCATATTGATTCAGAGTGTTGACCTCATGAAGATACGACATTAATAGAGAGAACATAAATAATTCTCTATGTTTATTATATGATGGGTCCTAATTCCGATAGTTGACATTAAAAACTGGAACTAAAAGTTATATGTGTATTAGTAGCCAAATCAGCTATGATGAAAATCAATCGGAAGCAATCCATATTGCATGAAGTGCATGCAATACCATAATTGCAGATGGCACCAGTTAACCAAGTAATCAGTCTGATCGGTTTTATATAGATTATGAGAATCAATCTTATTTGATAGCGATAAAATAACATCTGAATATGGTTTTCCCCGCAAGCACCCGCAAGCAAGAATGCAACAAAAAAGTTACTTATATGTTATGATAAAATTTGTTCTCTAAGTTTGCTTAAATAATCCACAATGATGGCACCTTGCAATTTCTTCATGTAACAAAAGAACACTACTAATTGAAAGACATATGTGTTAGTAAAATATTTAGTAGAGACTCAATAGAAATATAAGTATGATTTTGATAAGGATATTAAAATAGTAGTTCCGTGAACAGAAGCCTAAAAATGATTATATCTAGCTAAGTAACACGTCTCCTTGGAATTCAATTTTGCAGAACTTCCCTGTGGACAATCTATAGGTGAATATAATCAAGCTAAGTAACACTACTAATTATTGACAAAAAAAACTATGTACCACAATATGTAATAAATTTACGGCCACAAATGCACGAGCCACCATGCCGGTAATGTTGAGTCCCGCGGAGGACGAAAACCTATAATAGCATGTAAGAAATTCATATTTATATTTATTCCAATGTTGGAGTTTATTTATATATTGAAAATATCAAAAAGACTTATGCCTCCTTTGAGGTCATTGCAAATCGACGATGAATGTAAAATAGACCGAGACGAGAAGAATGTGTGTTGCCTAACTTTCTAATATTAGCTGCTAATATATTCATGATATTTTGATTGTCAATGAAAATAGTGTCCATTTAACATTTATTTCCTTAATATACCAACATCCTATGTGGCATATTCATATGAAAGTAATGAACAAATTGGTTACAAGTTAAAAATCTAGCTGCGCGAATGCGCGGGACACTCTGCTAGTTCAACTTGAACAGGATGAGGGTACGATTGTAGGCCATGAAAATCTAAAAATGTATATTTCCAACTATCGTAAAAATTTGTTTGGGGCCCCGACAGAGAAGTATGTCGCCCTCGATGAGAGCATGGTGGACGGTATTCCTCAACTACAGGATGATGAGAACGAAGTGCTCACTGCCCCTTTCTTTGAGAAGGTGGTGTTTGAGGCGATATCGCAAATGAAAAATAATAAAGCACGTAGTCCGGATGGCTTCCCAACTGAGTTCTATAAGAAATGTTGGGGTATTATTAAAGGTGACTTGATGCCTATGTCCCATGATATGTTTAATGGCCACCTACAACTTTTTAAACTAAACTTTGGCACCACCACGTTGTTACCAAAGAAGGTGGAAGCAATTCGCATTGAGCAATTCAGGCCGATATGTTTGCTCAATGTGAGCTTCAAGATTTTCACAAAGGTTGGCACGAACCGTCTGACTTAGATAGCCCATTTTGTGGTGTAGCAAACCCAGACTACTTTCATGCCAGGACGACACATTCTCAAGGGAGTGGTCGTACTACATGAGACCTTGCACGAAATTCACTCGAAGAAGCTCGATGGAGTGGTCTTCAAAGTTGATTTTGAAAAGGCATACGATAAAGTGAAATGGCCATTTTTACAGCAGGCCTTGCGTATGAAAGGGTTTGATCAGGCATGGAGGAAGCAGGTTGAATCCTTTGTACAGGGAGTTAGCGTGGGAATCAAGGTAAATGACGATATTGGTCATTATTTCTAGACGCTAAAAGGATTGAGACATGGAGATCCGATGTCTCCAATCCTCTTTAATGTCATCGTCGACATGTTGGATGTTCTCGTTAACAGAGCAAAACAAGACGGCCAAGTAGGTGGTCTTATCCCACATTTGGTAGATGGTGGGGTCTCCATTCTTCAATATGCCGATGACACCATTATTTTCATGGAACATGACCTTGTTAAGGCAAGAAACATGAAGTTACTGTTGTGCCTTTTTGAACAACTGTCAGGACTGAAGATTAACTTTAATAAGAGTGAGTTCTTCTGCTTTGGACGCGCAAAGAAGAACAAGAAACTTACAAGCAGTTGTTCGGGTGTGAATTGGGTTCGTTACCATTTACGTATTTTGGGATTCCAATTCATCACCGCAAGCTCACTAATAAAGAATGTACATGTATTGAGGATCGGTTTGAAAAGAAGCTGAGTTGCTGGAAGGGCAAACTCTTGTCTTATGAAGGAAGATTGGTTCTTATTAATTCGGTACTCACAAATATGCCAATGTTTCTCCTTTCATTCTTTGAAGTACCGGTTGGGGTACAGAAAAGATTGGATTTTTATCGATCTAGAGTTTTTTGGCAAATTGATGAAAACAAGGCTAAATATCGGTTGGTAAAATGGAACGTAATTTGTAGACCGAAGGACCATGGAGGCTTGGGTATTGAAAATCTGGAGGTGAAAACAGGTGTTTGCTCAGCAAAATGGATGTACCGTTTATCAATAGAAAGAGAAGGGGTTTGGATTCAGCTACTGCGTAATAAATATCTTTATTCCAAAATGCTAGCCCAGGTTACGGCACAACCGTCTGATTCTCCGTTCTGGAAGGGGGTTGTGTGGACAAAGGTCGCCTTCTTGAACATGACTAAATTCATTGTAGGGAATGGACGGGATACTAGGTTTTGGGAGGAGACATGGTTAGGAGAAACCCCACTGGCCTTGCAGTATCCATCCCTTTACAACATTGCACAACGGAAAGAGGTCTCTGTTGCAATAGTGTTAGGATCCATTCCTCTTAACATGCAGTTTCGGCGGTCAGTTATAGATCAGCGGTGGGATAGATCTCCATCTCGTGCGTAGGTTAACGGAGGTTGACCTTTCGGATGTACCAGACTCTCTGCACTGGAAGCTATCCAGGTCAGGAGTTTTCTCGATTAAGTCCATGTACACGGATTTGATTAACACAGGGACTATCCCGAGGACGGTTCATATATGGAAAGTTAAGGTGCCATTGAAAATAAAAATGTTTATGTGCTTTATGTATAAGGGCGTATTCTAACTAAAGATAACTTAGCTAAGCGTAACTGGGAAGGAAGTAAAAGATGTTAATTTTGTGAGCATCTGTTTATCAAATGTCCGCTTACTAAGTTACTTTGGAGAACTATTCACGTTACGTTTAACGTCACTCCGCCTCTCACGATATCACATATCTCCGCCTCTCACGATATCACATATTTTTGATAACTGGTTGGCTAGGGTGGTGCCTCAGACCGCGATACATATTTGAGTGGGAGCATGTGCATTACTTTGAGATTTATGGAACTGTCGAAATGACGTCACCTTTAACAGACAAACCATCACAAACTTTTTATACGTCATCTTCAGAGCGTCTAGTTGGATCCGTAGGTGGCCCTTACTCAGCCATGCGGACAACAGGGCGCATATGAATATTGGGTGCAGCCAATAAGAGATGGTTGCACAGAATACATACAACCGGTTTGGATGACGGTCCAATAATAGAATAGAACTACTAGGAAAAAAGCTACTAGCAGTGCGAATAAAATGGCTACTAGCAGCGCGGGTACCCGCGCTACTAGTATCGCGCTACAGCTAATAGTTAGTAGTAGCGTGGGTGCACCCGCGCTACTACTAAAAAGTTAGTAGTGGCGCTGGTGCACAACCGCGCTACTACTATTTGAACCCGCGCTACTACTATCAAAATAGTAGTAGCGCTTCTAGTATACTAGGCACTACTACTATGCTAGATAGTAGTAGCGTGTAGTTTTCCCAGCGCTACTACTAACAAATTATAAATTAAAAAAATAAAAATTACATGCATTATTATTATTTTGACATGGAAAAGCTCTTCCATTAAACAGTGTGCCGAACAATGTCATCGGCAACCAGGTCCTGGGCAAAGGTAGGCGCACCGCCCGGCCATACGGCTTGGGGTTCAGTGACCATCTTCGTCCCAAACGCTGCTAGAGCGTCCGCTACTTTATTACAATCTCTTGGAGCAAAAAATACTGAGAAAGAAGAGAAATTTTAAAAAGCGAAGGCCTTAATCTCCTTGAACAGGACACCATTTGACGAGAGATCATATGCATCAGAGGTAAGAGCAGCTACTAACTCCTGTGCATCTGTTTCCACCACCACTTGGGTCATACCCCACTCTTGTGCAGCATGTAAAGCATGACAGCACGCCTCCGCTTCAGCCTGTAAAGAGTCCTGAAGAAAGCCGAGCCTGCCGGCGCCCGCTCCCACCGCATCCCCTGATGAGTCCCTGATGATGAAGCCCCATCCTCCTGATCTCACTCTGGCCAGGTAAGAACCATCGACATTTATCTTTAGTATATCGTTCAAAGGAGGCTGCCATCTGACCTTTGGGTGTACAGCAGTTTTTATGTTCTTCAGACAGAGATTCTCATAGTCAGCCACCGAGTTAGGAATCTTGATCAGAACCTCCAGTTTATTCAGTTTCTTTCCTTCTGCATTTACCTTATTTCTCGCCAGCCACCAGTTCCATAACAAGGCAATAATGAGCATCTTCTTTTTGGTGGGCAGATTCAGCAATTTATGCAAAAAGTCTTTCTGGTCAAAGCTCCTTGTCAAGATAGCATTTTCTTCCTGCAAACGAAGTTCTCTCCAAACATCTTGGACTGACTTACACCGAAGAAATAGATGTGCACCGTCTTCATTAAGCCTGCAAGGACAATATCATATCAGCGTCTTGTGGGTTAAAGGTCTCCTGTACCATCTGCATATCCCACGTACCGGTGTATGGATCAACGAGCTCATCCACTGTTGTGAGAAGGGACTGTCCTCTCACCGAGATCGGTTTCCACGTACCAGTGTATACGAAATACCCTCCTTCGGTTCAGCGTTCAGCACATCACAGTCCGGGAAATACTTAGCTTTCTCCCCTGTGGTCCTTGCAAGAACTTGAAGACCAAGGTTATAGCTTTCTCCCCACTGACTAGCACAAGTGCAGCAGCACCATCGCTGTACATTAACCCAAGATCTGTTTTTCATAGGAACAGTAAAAGCTCTACTTAACCCAAGATCTGCAATTTTCAGTATCATCACCTCCTTGTCAACCAATAGATTTTGGGGCTTTAAATCCCTATGATATCAAAGAGGAACACTCGTAAATCACATTAGGAACAATTGCAATATGTTGTATGGGCCGATAAATACAGCAACATAAATCAGAAAACAAAGGTCTAACCGATGAAGGACACCATGGCCATGGCAGTGTGCAATTCCTTTGCATAACTGATACAAAAAACTCTACAAGAAAGTAAAGAAAGTTGTCTATTAGCCCGAAACAGACCTATCAAAATTAAACTGGACTCTGCCATCTTCTATCCAATGAAAATTAACGATAGCATCATCAAAATAAAGGCATCAAGATGAATTGATTCCAAAGCTAACAACAAATTAATTTGTACTTGAGTGTATGCAAAATAGAGAACGCCAGCAGCAGTCAACATTGAGTTTCAACCATTATACTAGCACTACTTAGTTCCTAATTTAGTCTCCTGCAACTAGGCTAGAGTAGTTCCTAATTCAAACCAGCTACAAATTTACAGTGTAGTTCGCTCTGATTGCATATCAATGTTCTGCACGTTTCCGATGCAAAACTCAGAGTTCAGAATGGGCATATATGAGGAAGTGCCAAGTCCTCACATCGATGGATAGGAAACTCAGCCGACGTAGCATCGGCAGAAAGCCAAGTGAGCAGGGCAAGGGCAAATCAGCCTCAAAACTAATTAAAATCGCTACCTTGACGACCTGAGTTGGGAGCGGCTTAGGTGCAGGCCCACGGCAGTAGGCGTCGACAAACTTCTTGAGGTCAGTGTCAAGGAACTCGAAGACGAGGTAGAGGACGGGCTTCCCTCCACCGCCAGCGCCGCCGCCCTTGGTGGCCTGCTCGACGGCGAGGAGGCGGACGACGTAGAGGGAGCTGGAGAGGAGGTGGAGGAGGGAGATCTCACGGAGCGCGGTGGTCGGGATCCCTTCGTCGTCTCGTCCATCTCCAGGCGGGTCTTCTTGAGCGCCACCACCTGGCCCGTCGCCTTGTCCTGCGCCTTGTACACCTTGCCGTAGGTGCCCTCCCCGACCTTCTCCAGCTTCTCGTACTTCTCCGTGGTGCTTCCGACGGTCCGAGGTCGGTGTCGTCCTCCTCGATGCGGCTTGTGTGATGGGGGCGGAGGGAGGAGGCGCAAACCCTAGGTGGCCTGCCGCAGCACCACCTCGCACACCGCCTCCTCCATCGCCGTCCGCGCCGCCACTAGGCTCGCCCTCGGGGCCGACGCGACGCCCCACCTCCATGCCGCGACGGGGAGCAGCCCGGGCTGGCCGCCGCGATGGGCTTGGTCGGCTGGGCGGTGGAGGAAGGCTGCGCGCGTGTGCGGCCACACGGCGGAGGATCCCGGCATGGATAGGAGAAAGGGAGAGATCCCATCGGCAGAGGAGAGGAGAGGAGGTGGAGGGGATGTGAATCAGGGGTTGGTGGGGTGCGGGAGTGGGTGGACTGGGACGTTGACGGGGTGGGGGATAGCGATTGTTTAAAACCCACGCTACTACTACGGTCTGTCTCCGGGGGCGAGAATATTTATTAATAGCGTGTTATTTTTTAGCACGCGTTACTTGTAATATTCAGAAATAAGAGAAGGATGGATGCACAAGCCTTCTCAGAGCTCAGTGATTCTTGGCCGTCAGATCGCGATGCTTGATGGGTTTTGGGTCGTCCGATCGAGCAGATGGAAGATATGGGCTGTCGGATCCTGGTCTGGCACTATAGAAATGAATAGTAATGGCAGCAAAATGTAAATACCATGCCCCCACCGGGTATTTTGGTCATTTCACTCTGGGGTATAAAAGGGCCGGCTCCAGTGGAGGCAACCCTAGACGGCTCCTCCCCCCTGCTCCTCCTCCTCCTTCCCCTGCCTCCTCCTCCCCTTCCACCTCCTCCTCTCCCTCCTCCTCCTCCTCCCAGCCTCCTCTCCTCCTTCCCGCCTTCGCCGTCCTCCTTCCTTCCCCCCTCCGATCTGGCCGCCCAAACCCGAACGCCCGCCTGCCACTGGTCGTCGCCCGCCTCCGGCCAGCGAGGGGGCCATGATGGCCACACACCCGACAACCAGGAGCTCCCCGGCAAGTATCCTATAGAGCACGCAGGGCTCGTTCTCCTCCCCCTCCAGCCCGCTCGCCTCCCTCTCTCCCTCCCGCGCCCGCCTCTCTCTCTCCCTTCGCGCCCCTCACCTTGCTTGCCGCTGCCAGCACACCCACTTGCCGCTCGTGGTGCAGCCACGCCTCCTCTTGCTCTCTCAGTCCCCTTTCCAAACGCTAACCCTAACCCCTCTCCTCTTTTTCATTAACTGCCAGCGATTGGCATGCGGAGCATGAGTCGAGGTGTGCCGCCTCCGATTCTGCAGTGTGCCCGACGGTTTCTTCTGCAGCAGCGGCGGCGACAAGCCTTGGATTGGCTCGGGACACCAGAAGCGAGCAACAAAGGCCATTGCCAGGTGCGTCCCTCTCCCTACTCCTCTGTGTGTGTACGGATTTTGTTCACCATATCTGAGCGTTGGTCCATGATCTGAGCGCACCTTACTGTCCGCTTGAGTGTTCAATTATTATGAGACTGTAATTGCACAACTGGAGTTTAAACCTTTTAGTGCATTTGTGCATTCGTGTTGTCAGTTTAGTATTGCTTCCTTTTCTACTGTTGGTTTTTGGTCCAATTCATGTCCCACTGAAGAAAATATTTGCACATATGCAGGTTGGTATTGTTCCAGACATCGAAGATTGTTGATATGTGAAGGTCGAGGCAAAAATGTCAATAACTACAAAGAGGGTACCATCATCATCAAATAAGAACAGTTCACCAGGTAATTTTATATGTTTCCTCTAAATGGTTTGATCGACAATCAGAGCTCATCAATCAATTGCTCTACATGTACCATGTGCTTATATTTTGCATTGCTTAAGGACTATTGTGAATGCTAAAAGTCTTATCATAGTTCGTCAATAAATTGCTCTACATGTACCATGCGCTTATATTTTGACATTTCTTAAGGACTACTATGAATGTTAAGAGTCAGTAGTTGCATGTATGTGTTTGTTTCTTCAATCGTGGCTTGTACATTATTCTGTGCAGCGACCCCCCTTGAGGAAAACATTTTTTAGATGAGTTATCTCACTTATTTCTGTAAATTCATGTTGCCTGAACCTTTTAATTTCAAGACATAAATACGATCCAAAATATTTTCTTTTTTTCTTTCATAAATAAGATCACTAAAATTTTGTTATGCATTGATTCACTTCAGCTACGACTCGATACTTTCCATTCAGTCATATCTATGACTGTTAAAATCCGCATTCTTGTTTTCATAGTTTGTTTACTATTACTCGTTTTGTCTAAAGCACGACTGCTGCCTTTTCAGGTGTAAAGGAAGTGTAGTGTGAACCCAGTGTTTCTTTTGACTACTCCAAGTCTGAAATGAATTCCATGGAGAGGAAAATGCTGAACTGGGTGCTTGAAGTAAATGCTGAACTTAGGCTCTTGAATAAATTCAATCCACTTTTCCTGATTTCAGATCATTACATACGTACCAGTATCACTTTAATAGTTAAAACCATGCAAAGCAATTGTGTCAAAACCATATATTTTGACTACTCTATTAAGAGTTTTTCTTCTACTTGTAACTGTGTTGATCCTCATGTCCATTTGCTGATCAAGAAGCTAACATAGTAATGTGTGTAGTTGCAGCTCCAGAAATTTGGGAAGCAGTTCTTGGAGGTATTAAAAACATTAGGTTATCTGGCCAGGGCCCCGTAGATACAAAGGGCCGTGAAAAGGCTGGTTCTCTTCTTCCACCCAAGGTATTCGTCAATTGTTAGAGAGTTGTTCAGATTCGTAGTTTACAAAGTCCATTTACTATGGAAAATACATGAGGATGTGATCCTCTTTAGGGAGAGTGGGTATTATGTAATTTGCAAATTCCCATAATTTTCTTGTGCTATGCTACCATTTGAAATGTTTACTAGCCTCTTATGAACCCTACTTTTCATCGAGCAAGTTTGGCTGCTAAGTTTATGTGATTTGATGCCTCTGGTTCTTCCATGTATGGAAGAGATACTATTTAGTTGTCTGCAATTATCTTACTCGGTTCAGTTTGGTGTGCTTATCAATGGATTGATTCAAAATAATTTGTGATTCTGCTATCTATTGATTGGTATATATATGCTTTTTTTAATATGAATCACTTTATGCAGAAGATCTGAGTTCAAAAAGATTGCATGACACCACATACATTTGATATTTTTTTTTATCAAAGCCTGGGTTTGGTGGGCGAGCTCACTGCCGTCCGCCTCAAGGTCGTGCTTCCCTCTCCCTCCTCTTTCTGTGTGTGTGTGTGCGCGCGCGCGCGTGTGTGACTGATTTCGTTAATCGTGTTGCAGCTGGTCTGGGATATGAGTACGGCCCTTGATTTGTGCCGCCCGTTTTCTCTGCCGAAGTCATGGTTGCGACTTGCGTGGACGCGGCTATGGTCAAAGGGTCGTCACCAGGGTGGCACCGGCGCCTCCCTTCCCTCTCCCCTGGAGCTGGAAGGTACCGTCTCGGGCTTCCCAGATCTGTTGGATCAAAAATTGTGGGTGATGGAATCAAAATTTGTTGGATCAGAAATTGCGGTTGATGGAATTAAAACTTGGATGTGATCAAATTAGGTATTGCTTGAGCTGAAAGTGGAATGTTTGTCGACTTGATTTGTAGTTCAACACGTCAAAATTGTGGTGGATCGGGTGGTATAGTTTACATATTTGAAATTGTTGTTGAATTTTCAGAGAGGACCATGGCGTACTGATTACTGAATGGAATCTGTGAGTTCCTGCAAGATGCATCTCCAACATTTCTTGTGCAGGTTAGTTCCTACTCATATTTCCCCCTTGCATAGCAATTGACTTATTTTAGGAACATTAATATCATCATTGGCCTATGGATTTATCACATAATTTCCTGCTTTAGTGTACATCCTTTTTAAATATTTTTGTTTCTTGAAACCTCAAAACAGTAGTTTAAATTCTTTTCCATGAATCTGGGTGTTGCTGCCTTGGTGATGGTAATTAGTCATGGATAGTTGTCATTCTAAAGTTCCTTGGTTCAGATATGTGCGGTTTGGCAACGATTTTGCTTGTTTTCTTCCTGTTCAAAATATACCATTTGGCAGTGACTAGGTTCAAATATACTGACCTGTCCTATGTTGTGTTTGTCGTTTTAACTGTAGGAACCTGCTATTGTGTTGTTTTACTAGCTTAATTGGCCTCTCTGCAGCATCCAGCAGCTCTGTATCTGAAGATTGTCACCATTTCTATATGCTACGTACTTCGCTATGTAATAAAACCATACATCTAGCCGCTGCCCACGGGATATTCCCAGTCACCAATTTTGGTTATGCTCAAATTATGCACCAGATATTCCCAGTCACCAATCTTGGTTATGTGAGCACTCCTTGACCTATTATTTAAATGAAATCATCCTGAAATTCCTGATCTCATTAAGCCATCATACCAGGAGGGAAAAATGTGTTTAATTAGCAGGGTTAGGGACCTCTGAAGTAAGATCCTAGGCCGTAGTTCTGTTTTCCTGTCTCTTACAAAATTGCGAAAAAGTTGGTTATAACCGCAAAGGATCAATGCTTTATATTTTATAGTGGTGCGACTTACAGTCAATAAATTCAAGTGCCACATGTCGCTCATCTGCTGCTACAATTAGACAACATGTGTAGGCTAGAGAGAAGTTCAAAATCTGCATTTATCTCTCTGCAGTATGCTCATTTGCTATATAGTTTTGAAGTTTACATATCATGTATATTTATTACCATATCCTGCTCAAACCTTTGGGCGTTTTTTGAAAGAATATCTTTATTTTTTTCTATCGCAGCTTTCTCCTGGAACCGTTGTTATGAACCAATCAACTCTTTGAGAATTAAAGGTATGCCAATATACTCGACTACTACTCTCGTGTTGCTTTGCTATCTACTATTTTCATACCTGATTTGACTTGCTTGCGGTGCCTTCTATTGTATAGATGCGTTGTTATGAACCATTGTTTGGACTGCACCCCTAATATAAAATATCAAGTATTTGTAATGCTTGATTGTTATGCAAACTTTACTTAGACTTTTGATGACTTGGTGCATTTAGTTTACGTCGCCACACAGATTTGGTGGTAGCCATCAACCATCATGACACCTGGCCTGCAGCTTGCCAACCTCGCCTGTTCGAACCCAAGACGCCACTGCTTCTTCTAGGTCCCGCAGCTTGATCCCGCCAAGGTAACCATCTCTCCTCTCCCATATTGGACAAAGTTTGTAGGTTAAGTAATGAGATTTTATTCTTGGTGTTGTCGAGGAAGTCTTTGGCGTCTTGGCATGTAGTTTTAGTGACATGTGGTTATAATTAGTCAGCCGAGTAAACCGCATAGGCTGTTAATCTGAAGTCAAATTACACATTACTTTTCAATTTTTTCTTCTAGGGATTATTGAGTTTCCTGTACTTATCTCTACATCTATTCTCGGTGTCATTTTCTGAATTTGGTAAGGTGCATCTTTTTTGGCAAACAGAGCAGGCTGGAGGAGGAAGCAGAGAGGGAGATGGGAGAGGGAGAGGAGATCTCGGCCTGCACACTGCACCTGGCGTCTCCCACAAGCTACAACAACGGGAGAACCGTATACACATCATCCTTCTCAAAGCCTGCAGCTACTGCCTCCCCAAGCAATGCAAACCTGCAGCAACAAGGTGGGCTACACTCTCTTTATGTAATACATACTTCATTCTATTATGTCCCTCTCTTTAATCTTCCCATAGTGAATAGGTTGGATTATAATAGAAATAGCTGATTTGATTATCCCTTCAAATAAATATCTCCTATTCAGTCCTAAGGTGAAGTAAACAATGGGTTTCTGGGACAAAGCAAAGAGCATCATAAATGAAAAATAAATAAAATTGTGTCTAAACAATCACACTATTTCTATTACCATCTAACCGGTGCTCTTTTCATTATCCGATGAATGAGATAGAATAGTTGTAGCTGCTTAATTCATTTATGATCAATCATTGTTTGTCATTTTTCGTTGCAGGCACCTGTTTCATATAATTATAGTTGCAACTAATAAGGTCGTCGATTTTACCGAGGTTCATAAGATAATAATATCGCCATTAAGATGTGCAATGAAACATCGAAGGTATGCTCGTATGTTTCATCCAGATTCTTTTCAAATGCCTCCTATTTGAGTGCATGCTTTAGGGAGAAGCCTAATTTTTTAATTTAAACTATGCAATGTGGTCACCTAAATGAGAATATTCTAATTGGACACCTCATTTTTTGTTTTCAATATTATAATGTATTCTAATTGTGAGATATGATCCACTGTCATATTACGCGAGTTATTTCTAACGCATTCTGATCATATTTTTATAATAGCTGCTCCTATATTTTTGTCAGTGCTTGTTGTACTTTTTTAAATGTTGCTTGGTAGGATCAGTTGTAAATAGTGGATGAATGCATACCTTTTCGACCTTAAGCGTTTGGTTATGGTGATGTGGTGTTTTCTCTTTACAGATGATCCTTCTTCTTTTTTTTTATTAAATAGACAAGTTGGGTCCAGTGTGTATCCATATGTCCATGTGTGCTTTGGGTGAATATGAAATGAAATCTGGGAAAGTGGGCCTCTATTTGATATTGTAGCATGTGTCGAAATATAACCAACTTTGCAGTGTGTCGAAACATAACCAACTTCTTTCACAGGATTCTTTGCTAGCAATTAAAATATCCTGGGCAATCTAGAAAAGAGATAGCTTAAACCGATGCATATGTATTTAACTCCTTATATTATTTGGAGGAAGCGTTCAATACATGCATGTTTTCTCAAATTAGGTTGCCCCTGTTGTGTATATAAATGTGATGCTTCCTTCCTTGACTAAACAGGCTGATGAGATGTTGTGGTTCCTTTTCCTTTTAAATTTCAGAGGCTTACATCCTTGTGATTCCTCATGACTCGGAAGGAGGAGCGCGGGCTGTAGAGACGGAAGAGGAGGTTGAGACAGCCACGGCGCCTGCTGCAGTGACCACGACCACTACATGAAAAGAAAGGTACTAACTAAATGTCAGGACCCCGACTCAATGCCCCATCGATCTAGCATGTAATACCTCATATCACTTTGCGGCCTCACGCACGGTATTCCCACGGGTGTCGCCTTACCTTTGCCCGGGACCGTTTGCGTCTTTTGGCACACGTATACGATAGTGTCGCTAGCATCCATATGATAAGGAGCCCGGGCTGACATGGCTAGTCGTAAACCCAAAGTGGCACAAACCTACAGGGACAGGCATTCATGACCCAGCATCGAACGTGTCGGTCATCAGCGAGTGAATCCAGGCTGTAGCACTGGGCTAGCAGGACTCCGGTGAACCGGGCTGTAGCGGGCTAGCAGGACTCCGGTATTCATCGCGTGACATTTCCCGAAGGGATGCACACGAGAACGAAGAAGGACACATGCCGGCCAGCCTAAGTGTTCCGGAGCAGTAGCAAGCTACCATGGCTCGGTGGAAACACTAGGAGACATTTTCCGGTAAGAGAGGCTACTAAAGATAAACAACTAGATAGTCAGATCCCACACATACCAAACATTTCAATAACATACACACAATATGCTTGATATGTGCAAATACAACATGGCATCACAACATGACTCTACGACTCAAGTATTTTATTCGATAGGCTCCGAGGAGCGAGATATTACAAACATGGGTCTCATGACCCAACATCCAGAGCATACAAGTCAAAGCACAAGCGGAAGCTTAACATGTATGAGTACAGACACCTACAAATGAAAAAGGCTGAGAAGCCTGACTATCTACCAGATCCTGCCGAGGGCACAAGATTGTAGCTGAGGTAACAAGCTAAACGTCGAAGTCCACGCGGAACTACTAGCGAGACTGAAGTCTCTCTGCAAAAACGTAAAATAGGCAAACGTGAGTACAAATGTAGTTCTGAAGATAATATAGTTCTTCATCGGTGTCATCGAATTCATCGTCGGAACCAAGTCTATCGAGAGGGGACAAATACCGGCAACACAGTGTAAAACACAATCAATGCAATGCAACAATATGATTCATGAATATGACATGGCAAAATGAGTGTGTTTTGGCTAATGCAACTTAGAACAGTTTAAATGAAGTTGGTTTGAACCAAGGGTTCAAATCAAACTTCATATGTGAAAGTTTAAATGCCATTACATGATTTGTGCTAAACAGAAGCTATAAGTTGTTCTAACATGCATGAAAATGGTACAGATGGATAGATTGGATTTTTCTGATCATTTTTCATATATAATTTATTTCATTTGGAGTTACGGTTGAATTTCTATGATTTTTAGAAGTTTATACTATTTTCTGGAATTTCCTGCATAAAGATAAATCTAGAAAACCTATTACTGCATCAGCAATGCATCATGCTGACCTCAGCAGGTCAACAGGCGCCGTCCAGGTCAAACCTGACCAGTGGGGACCACTGGTCAGTGACACAGTGCTTCCCAGGGTCAATGACAGGTGGGTCCGGTCAATGACCACGTCAGCAAAGTCAACCTGACGTGTGGGCCTAGTGGATTAGTCTAATTACCAAATTAGTGGGCGCTGGGGCTCATCTATCAGCGTCTGTGGGTGATCTAGCTGGCGGGGATTAGTGCTAATGACGAGGCCACGCCGGCTCTCGCCGGAGTTTCGCCGGCGGCGGCCTAAACTGCGGCGGAAACTCGCCGGACTTGAGCTGCGGGCGACGGATGGATGCGCGAAGGCCACCAGAGGGTAGCCCACGCTCGACCGCGTCTAGCAGAGCGATCGGAAGGCCTCGGAATCGCCGGAGATGACGACGACGAGCACAGAAGCGGCGGCCGGAGCTCGGGCGAACTCGGGGTCGAGGCCACAGCGGTCTTGGCGATGCGGGGTTAACACCTACGGCGTCTACGCGGTGCGGCGAGAATGTTGGACGCATGCCCGGGACCGAATGGTCACCAGAGCGTCATCGCCGGCGAGCTTTGGCGGCGGCGCTGTCGGGTAAGAAAGGCACGGCGGCTACGGCATACTAGTGAGAAAACGGAGAGGGGGAGGATGATCAGGAGCTCACAGCAGTTCCAGTAGGCTTCGAAGCGGGCTCGGGGAAGGTCGGAGCTGAGCGGGGCGGCGAGGCCGATCTCCGGCGGCCGAGGAGGGGAAAAGCGTCGGGGCGGCGCTTCGGGGCTCTTCCGGCCACGTGGCTCGGTGAGGGGGTTGGAGATGAGGTGCAGGAGCTCGGGAGCAGCTCGGGGCATCGTCGGAACGACGGTGGTCGCGGCAACGGCGAATGGCGGCGATGGGCGTGTTCGGTGGCGAGAGGGAGAGGCGAAGGAGAGACGAAGGGGAAAAGTGAGGGGGTCAGGGGTCCAGAGCGGCGCCGAGCAGGGCTTCGAGGCGCCTCGGTGAGGCAGGTGAGCAGGGAGGAGGCGTGGCACCTCGCGTCGTCTGGCTGTCTCCCCTCCTCGCCACTTGGCGAGAGGTAGGTGATGACTGGCACGGCCAGATGGGCCGGGCCGGCTGGAGGAGCTCGGCCAGGTAGGTTAGGTAGGTGGCCCGGTGGCCTTCTCTCCCTCTCTTTATTATTTGTTTCAGTTTTTCTAATTTCTGCTACTGTTTTGCAAATAAAATACTAACCAAAACACTTTGGTTAATTCTGTAAATTTTTGTGAGGAATATTTGAATTATTTTCAAACCACACAACAAATTTCAGAATATTTGGAGCAACCAATATTTAATGGTAATTTTAAACTCCAACTCAATATCATAATGATTTAATCCAATGACCAAAATGTCCTGGAAAAATATGCATCATCTCTGGTAGAGGCTTTCACCTTTTTCCATAAATCATGAACATTTTAAAAGGATATTTTGAGGTCATTGAAAATATTTTGGTTGAACCTATTTGAATTGCATTTGTGCTAGGGTTTATCAATCCCCATTTCAAGTTTATTTAAATTGTAAACATGATGATAAGAGAAACAAGCAAAGGCAGCAGGGGCTGAGCTAGGGCTGTGACAACTCACCCCCACTAAACAAGAATCTCGGCCCGAGATTCAAGACGTGAGGTAAGAAGACAGAGGGGACACGAAGCTAGCACAATCTTCACGATCCAGGTTGCACTCCATAAGAACCTTGATTCGATCATCATCTTGTCTCGACGTCTTGCCCTGAGAACTCCAACTAACATAACAACGAGAGGGAAAGAAGAATTTTAGAAGAATCGATCTTCTTGAGGTTCGAGCAACTTAGGATCATCTCAATGATCACAAGATCAACTCACGAAATGAGACGAGAAACATCTCTAGAGCTGAGAGGCAAGACATGCATCCAGAGGGACGGAAGAAACAATTTGATGAGGGTTTCAAAGTAGTGAGGAAGCAAATACTATGATCCCATAATGGGGCACCTTGGGAGAGGTGACCCGTAGAAATATCCCTTAAGTGGCAAAAGGAATTACCCTGATTCAAAGATCACTGAAACTCTGTATACCAACCTAAGGCAATTCTCGAACGATCGTTTGGAGGGATTTTGGTAGAATGGCATACCCGGATTAGAATGGATGATGTGGATTACCTTGTTGAAAACAACACAAGGGATGATTTTAGTAACTGGGGAGAAGCTCAACAGTAGAGAGTGAGTCCACTGTTTGAGAAGTTATATCATAACCGAGGAAACTGAGAGCAATCCCAGTTAGTGCCGATGATAACACCTAGCGCTTGTGCATGCTCTCAAGAACTTGAGCATTTCCATGTTCATCAAGGTTTTACCAATATCCGTGTCAAGGATCCTGGTAACACAACGTACTACCATGATGAACAGCGATGGACGATGCAGATGCAAAGGAAGATAACCTTCTCAGATTTCACCTTAGCTGGGCCAAGGGAACAAAATATGGATGATCGACCGAGAGACATTTAGCACTCCGTTTCTAATGTTCTCCTTGACGTGCTAGTGTATCCCATTCATAGATATGGTTTGATATCTAGAACATCAAGTAAAAGTTCGAACTTCGGGAACACAAAAATCCATAAGGAGTAACTGCTGGAATAAATCCTACGAAATCCTTATGGGGAGGTGGCCAACTTTCTCAAACAAGATACTACAATAACGGGTCTTCCGGCTGGACGTGTTGGCCACGACATCCACTTTACCGGGTTACAGAGAGACCAATATAGTAGTTCTTGGGAGTTGTTCCAACCATCATATCTGCCTGAGATTCAGATCTGGTTGGGGTCAGGACATTCCAGACTCATCAAGTCTAGAAAAAAATGAAAGTTTGCAACACAAATCGATGAGATGACGTTGCGAGATTCTCAAGAAAAAAACTACGATAGCAAGCTCCAAAACATGAGCTGGTTCTGCTACATACATGTGAACACGCTGTCCTAGACAAGCATGGCCACGTAGTAGTCTTATAATAAAACACTACCGAGTTCAGGTTGGGAACCATCATCGGGGATATCGAAGTCTTGTGCATTACCAAGGATTAGCACTTAACTCCTTTTCCTGAACAAATCAGTCAGTGGCTTAGTGTGCTAGGGAATACATATGGAGTGGAGGTAATTAATCTACCAAACCATAGAATACATTCGCACATGCATAATTGATTTGGGATGGTACCAGAGGAAACAAAAACAATCTTTCTCGAACTCACGGTGGCAACTTGCACCAAATGCACATGAATTCGAGGAAGTCACTTCTTCCATCCAAGCATAAGCTTCATGAGCGGAACATGAACACATTGCTTACAAAGTTTCCAACACTAGGTTGATGCTCAATATGAATCATGGGGGAGACAAAATACTGCTGATGGGCTCAACAGCAACTCATCGGAATTTCCATATCACTGGATTTCCACCATTATGTGAACAATGTGATAGTATTGGTCAGACCAAAAGATATAATGGTGTATGCTCAAGGAAACAACCACGAGTAAGACAACATTACGAACATCATTGGTTCTGAATTGATTTGATGATAGCCCATACTCAAATCAAAAATGGGGTAAGACAATAGGTCCAACAACTGATCACAAGGACCAATTGCTGAAGATATCATCTTCCTTCAACGCACACACACACAAAAAAAATATCCCTTAACATGATCTAGGTCAGACAAGCTTTTATCTTCCAACTCTCCAAGTTGTCGTTTAGCTTAAACAACTAGCTCAGGGGTATCCAACACGGATTCTTGGAGAAGGGGTGGTTTACAAGAAACCAACTTGATCACGAGCTCAGCATAGCGGTCAGGTGACAACCTGGTAATATTTCCGAGAAGATATACGAAAAATCACGAACCACCGATATGTCACTAAGCTCGAGAACAATCTTGCTATTCAGGGCAAGATGATATGGTGAAATAAGCAAGGGATTGGATAATCCTAACTCATTGATCAAGAGTGCACCAGAAATAAGGACTAGGTAGCACGATCAATCTTAGAATGATGATTCAAAACCCAACACGCTAAGAATGAAATTATTGTCTCTTAACTACCAAGCAACGGAGTTGCTAGGAGCATAGATTTCACACATCACGATTCACTTGTCGGTGTTCCGGTTACAATAACACGGAACCGAGGAATGAATAATGATGTCGAGAAGTATCACTGTATCAAGAGTTCATAGGATGGTGTGCATTTCCCATGATATTCCTGACATAAAGATGGTAATACTTCAAGGTAGAACAGAACAAAAGCTGGATTGGCATTTTGATCTGCGGAATACAACTACTTTGACCCAATCCTAGATGTGGATGAGGTACTGGAGTTTGTTTCTCCTAGTCATTCTGGAATAGGATGGCTTGACGGACCACAAGAATACTAGGCATCGGTAACACGGATGCACAACTACTCCTGACTATCAATTGATAGACGAAGATCGAATACGATCAAGAGGACAACTCAAAGGAACATATAACTTTCGAGTTGTGGATGCATAGATTAGTATGTCGAGCGAAGCTCAACATTTCTTCCGGACAACCCATGCAAAAGGGTAGAACCGCAGATTCACAATATAGAATGGAGAACTCATCAAAAGCACTCGGTTGTGATCTTTTGGTTCAAAAGAACTTCGCCATAAGCGGTTCGTGGTATTTGGAAGAAGGAAATACCACGGACCTCGAGGACTATCGCAAAGGTTACTAATATCCTAAAGGAACTAGCAACACTATCAACACGAGGTAACTAGGGTGAATCTCGAGTTCAAAAACCCAGGAATAGAAAGCCTACTAACTAAATGGCATCACGGGATGCTTTCGAGAATGATGGGCAGAGTCATCACACTGGGAACACAAAGCATGGCTAAATTACTAGATGATCCTGTAAGACACCTAGAGTCATAATAATAACTCCAACATATATGTTGAGGCAATAGAGTACCTCAACTCAACAATTAGTGTGATTAACCTGGCCTAAAAGGACATCAGGAACGGGAGGAAGGGATTTGCAAATGCATCGATCGTTTAGAAACACAGGATGACTCGGACAACATAACGGCTGTAAATGCTCAAAAAAAGATTTGAGACATCATGTAAAATAGTGTCATAACCACTTAACATCACAATATCAAGGTTCCGAGATCAGTTGTCAACACACTGAGATAGTAGGAATTGAACTGAGACTTAAAACCGTCAATCCTATAAGTCTACGGATTAGTAACACGTGATCCTGATAGAAAGAAGAGAAAGCCTAGTTCCTTAACCCCGTAGGAAAGATAGGATGACTCAGATCAGAAGGGCATGAGGTATAAGGAGTAAAAAGAGCCTTACGTTCCATCCCACAATCAATTCCCCTACATATAACTAAAGCATTTCTAGACTCAACTTTGACCAGTTTGGCTTGGTAATCCTACAGGCAGTCAAGCTCTGATACCAAAGCTGTCAGGACCCCGACTCAATGCCACATCGATCTATGTAACACCTCATATCACTTTGCGGCCTCACGCACAGTATTCCCACGGGTGTCGCCTTACCTTTGCCCGGGACCGTTTGCGCCTTTTGGCACACGTATATGATAGTGTCGCTAGCATCCATATGATAAGGAGCCCGGCCGACATGGCTAGTCGTAAACCCAAAGTGGCACAAACCTACTGAGGACAGCATTCATGACCCAAAGATCGAACGTGTCGGTCATCAGCGAGTGAATCCAGTAGCACGGGCTAGCAGACTCGGTGAACCGGGCAGAAGCGGCTAGCAGGACTCCGGTATTCATCGCGTGACATTTCCCGAAGGACGCACACAGAACGAAGAAGGACACATGCCGGCCAGCCTAAGTGTTCGGAGCAGTAGCAAGCTACCATGGCTCGGTGGAAACACTAGGAGACATTTCCGTAAGAGAGGCTACTAAAGATAAACAACTAGATAGTCAGATCCCACACATACCAAGCATTTCAATAACATACACACAATATGCTCGATATGTGCAAATACAACATGGCATCACAACGACTCAAGTATTTTATTCGATAGGCTCCGAGGAGTGAGATATTACAAACATGGGTCTCATGACCCAACATCCAGAGCATACAAGTCAAAGCACAAGCGGAAGCTTAACATGTCTGAGTACAGACACCTACAAATGAAAAAGGCTGAGAAGCCTGACTATCTACCAGATCCTGCCGAGGGCACAAGATCGTAGCTGAGGTAACAAGCTAAACGTCAAGTCCAAAGGAACTACTAGCGAGACTGAAGTCTCTCTGCGAAAACGTAAAATAGGCAAACGTGAGTACAAATGTACCCAGCAAGACTTACATCAGAACTAACTACATATGCATCATTATCAACAAAGGGGGTGGTGGAGTTTAACTGCAGCAAGCCAGCTTTGACTCGGTGGCTAACCTGAAATACGACTACAAGTAACTCTTTTGAGGTGGCGCACACGAGTCCACATATTCACCATATCAATACACCACTATGGATCCGCTCCCGTCTCCCTACGAGAACGCCATCCATAGCACTCACGCTTATCTTGCGTATTTTAGGGTATCCACTTTCACTTGTCTATGAACTATGCAAGGGGTCCAAGTTTCCATATCCGAGGAATCCGGCTATTCGAATAGATAATGATAACCCTGCAGGGGTGTACTTCTTCACACACGCTCTCGCCACTTATCGCCTCAGACACGTCATGTACCTCGGCAACCTTCAAGCGGAAGCCGGGCGAGGGAGTCGGCCACGACCTACCTAAACACTCAAGTCTCTCGTCCAGGTTTATCGCCTATTCGGGTTCCATCCGCAAGGAGATCCGGCCGGGGTGTCGCTCACGGCCCCAAACGATGTGTGCAGGGTTCCCGAGCCCACCATCCGGGTGCCACTCGGTACACCAGGCCACATGTGCCTAGTCTGTCCCAAGCCCACCCTGCCGGGTGCCACTTGGTAGAAAAATAGCACTACCTACAAACACCAGAAACTAGTTGCAACTCCTGGACAGAGAACAAGGGTGATTAAGAAGCCGAGAGGGGTCGAGTTACCGGAACCCAATGTGTGGTAGTAACTGTTCATGGATCACAAACACAGAACTCAGTTCCTGAGTACGGCTGCAATGAGACAACCCACCATGTACTCCTACATGGCCTCTCACCGCTACCTTTACCAAATCGTGTTCTCACACTTAGCTCACACACGGTAGGACATGTTCACACACCTCCAATTCATCCCTGATGAATCAGACCTGACTCAACTCTAAGCAATAGCAGGCATGACAAACAAGCATGAATGAGTAGGCACATCAGGGCTCAAACAACTCCTACTCATGCTAGTGGGTTTCATCTATTTACTGTGGCAATGACAGGTCATGCAGAGGATAAAGGGGTTCAACTACCACAACAAGTAACAGTTGTATCGTTGTTGTCCTAATGCAGTAAAATAGAGGAGGAGCGAGAGAGTAGGATTGTATCGGAATGAACAAGGGGGTTCTGCTTGCCTGGCACTTCTGAAGATAATATAGTTCTTCATCGGTGTCATCGAATTCATCGTCGGAACCAAGTCTATCGAGAGGGGACAAATACCGGCAACACAGTGTAAAACACAATCAATGCAATGCAACAATATGATTCATGAATATGACATGGCAAAATGAGTGTGTTTTGGCTAATGCAACTTAGAACAGTTTAAATGAAGTTGGTTTGAACCAAGGGTTCAAATCAAACTTCATATGTGAAAGTTTAAATGCCATTACATGATTTGTGCTAAACAGAAGCTATAAGTTGTTCTAACATGCATGAAAATGGTACAGATGGATAGATTGGATTTTTCTGATCATTTTTCATATATAATTTATTTCATTTGGAGTTACGGTTGAATTTCTATGATTTTTAGAAGTTTATACTATTTTCTGGAATTTCCTGCATAAAGATAAATCTAGAAAACCTATTATTGCATCAAGAATGCATCATGCTGACCTCAGCAGGTCAACAGCGCCGTCCAGGTCAAACTGACCAGTGGGGACCACTGGTCGGTGACACAATCTTCCTGTGGTCAATGACAGTGGGTCCGGTCAATGACCACGTCAAGAAAGTCAACCCGACGTGGGGCCTAGTGGATTAGTCTAATTACCAAATTAGTGGGCGCCGGGCTCATCTATCGGCGTCTGTGGGTGATCTAGCTGGCGGGATTAGTGCTAATGACGAGGCCACGCCGGCTCGCGCGGAGTTTTCGCCGCGGCGGCCTAAATCGCGCGGAAACTCGCCGGACTTGAGCTGCGGGCGACGGATGGATCTTGAAGGCCACCGTAGGGTAGCCCACGCCGACCGCGTCTAGCGAGCGATCGGAAGGCCTCGGAATCGCCGGAGATGACGACGACGAGCACGAAGCGGCGGCGGAGCTCGGGCGAACTTCGGGTCGAGGCCACAGCGGTCTTAGCGATGCGGGTTAACACCTCGGCGCCTACGCTGTGCGGCGAGAATGTTGGGCGATGCCCGGACCGAATGGTCACCAGAGCGTCATCGCCGGCGAGCTTTACGGCGGCGCTGTCGGGTAAGAAAGGCACGGCGGCTACGGCATACTAGTGAGAAAGCGGAGAGGGGAGGATGATCGGGAGCTCACAGCAGTTTCAGAGAGCTTCAAGCGGGCTCGGGAAGGTCGGAGCTGAGCGGGCGGCGAGGCCGATCTCCGCGCCGAGGAGGGAAAAGCGCCGGGCGGCGCTGGGGCTCTTCCGGCCACGTGGCTCGGTGAGGGGGTTGGAGATGAGGTGCAGGAGCTCGGGAGCAGCTCGGGGCATCGTCGGAACGACGGTGGTCGCGGCAACGGCGAATGGCGGCGATGGGCGTGTTCGGTGGCGAGAGGGAGAGGCGAAGGAGAGACGAAGGGGAAAAGTGAGGGGGTCAGGGGTCCAGAGCGGCGCCGAGCAGGGCTTCGAGGCGCCTCGGTGAGGCAGGTGAGCAGGGAGGAGGCGTGGCACCTCGCGCGTGCGTGCGCTGTCTCCCTCCTCTGCCTACTGGCAGAGGTAGGTGATGACTGGCACGGCCAGATGGGCCGGGCCGGCTGGAGGAGCTCGGCCAGGTAGGTTAGGTAGGTGGCCCGGTGGCCTTCTCTCCCTCTCTTTATTATTTGTTTCAGTTTTTCTAATTTCTGCTACTGTTTTGCAAATAAAATACTAACCAAAACACTTTGGTTAATTCTGTAAATTTTTGTGAGGAATATTTGAATTATTTTCAAACCACACAACAAATTTCAGAATATTTGGAGCAACCAATATTTAATGGTAATTTTAAACTCCAACTCAATATCATAATGATTTAATCCAATGACCAAAATGTCCTGGAAAAATATGCATCATCTCTGGTAGAGGCTTTCACCTTTTTCCATAAATCATGAACATTTTAAAAGGATATTTTGAGGTCATTGAAAATATTTTGGTTGAACCTATTTGAATTGCATTTGTGCTAGGGTTTATCAATCCCCATTTCAAGTTTATTTAAATTGTAAACATGATGATAAGAGAAACAAGCAAAGGCAGCGGGGCTGAGCTAGGGCTGTGACAACTCACCCCCACTAAACAAGAATCTCGGCCCGAGATTCAAGACGTGAGGTAAGAAGACAGAGGGGACACGAAGCTAGCACAATCTTCACGATCCAGGTTGCACTCCATAAGAACCTTGATTCGATCATCATCTTGTCTCGACGTCTTGCCCTGAGAACTCCAACTAACATAACAACGAGAGGGAAAGAAGAATTTTAGAAGAATCGATCTTCTTGAGGTTCGAGCAACTTAGGATCATCTCAATGATCACAAGATCAACTCACGAAATGAGACGTAGAAACATCTCTAGAGCTGAGAGGCAAGACATGCATCCAGAGGGACGGAAGAAACAATTTGATGAGGGTTTCAAAGTAGTGAGGAAGCAAATACTATGATCCCATAATGGGGCACCTTGGGAGAGGTGACCCGTAGAAATATCCCTTAAGTGGCAAAAGGAATTACCCTGATTCAAAGATCACTGAAACTCTGTATACCAACCTAAGGCAATTCTCGAACGATCGTTTGGAGGGATTTTGGTAGAATGGCATACCCGGATTAGAATGGATGATGTGGATTACCTTGTTGAAAACAACACAAGGGATGATTTTAGTAACTGGGGAGAAGCTCAACAGTAGAGAGTGAGTCCACTGTTTGAGAAGTTATATCATAACCGAGGAAACGAGAGCAATCCCGCTTAGTGCCGATGATAACACCTAGCGCTTGTGCGTGCTCTCAAGAACTTGAGCATTTCCATGTTCATCAAGGTTTTACCAATATCCGTGTCAAGGATCCTGGTAACACAACATACTACCATGATGAACAGCGATGGACGATGCAGATGCAAAGGAAGATAACCTTCTCAGATTTCACCTTAGCGGGGCCAGGGAACAAAATATGGATGATCGACCGAGAGACATTTAGCACTCCGTTTCTAATGTTCTCCTTGATGTGCTAGTGTATCCCATTCATAGATATGGTTTGATATCTAGAACATCAAGTAAAAGGTCGGACTTCGGGAACACAAAAATCCATAAGGAGTAACTGCTGGAATAAATCCTACGAAATCCTTATGGGGAGGTGGCCAACTTTCTCAAACAAGATACTACAATAACGGGTCTTCCGGCTGGACGTGTTGGCCACGACATCCACTTTACCGGGTTACAGAGAGACCAATATAGTAGTTCTTGGGAGTTGTTCCAACCATCATATCTGCCTGAGATTCAGATCTGGTTGGGGTCAGGACATTCCAGACTCATCAAGTCTAGAAAAAAATGAAAGTTTGCAACACAAATCGATGAGATGACGTTGCGAGATTCTCAAGAAAAAAACTACGATAGCAAGCTCCAAAACATGAGCTGGTTCTGCTACATACATGTGAACACGCTGTCCTAGACAAGCATGGCCACGTAGTAGTCTTATAATAAAACACTACCGAGTTCAGGTTGGGAACCATCATCGGGATATCAAGTCTTGTGCATTACCAAGGATTAGCACTTAACTCCTTTTCTGAACAAATCAGTCGGTGGCTTAGTGTGCTAGGGAATACATATGGAGTGGAGGTAATTAATCTACCAAACCATAGAATACATTCGCACATGCATAATTGATTTGGGATGGTACGGAGGAAACAAAAACAATCTTTCTCGAACTCACGGTGGCAACTTGCACCAAATGCACATGAATTCGAGGAAGTCACTTCTTCCATCCAAGCATAAGCTTCATGAGCGGAACATGAACACATTGCTTACAAAGTTTCCAACACTAGGTTGATGCTCAATATGAATCATGGGGGAGACAAAATACTGCTGATGGGCTCAACAGCAACTCATCGGAATTTCCATATCACTGGATTTCCACCATTATGTGAACAATGTGATAGTATTGGTCAGACCAAAAGATATAATGGTGTATGCTCAAGGAAACAACCACGAGTAAGACAACATTACGAACATCATTGGTTCTGAATTGATTTGATGATAGCCCATACTCAAATCAAAAATGGGGTAAGACAATAGGTCCAACAACTGATCACAAGGACCAATTGATGAAGATATCATCTTCCTTCAACGCACACACACACAAAAAAATATCCCTTAACATGATCTAGGTCAGACAAGCTTTTATCTTCCAACTCTCCAAGTTGTCGTTTAGCTTAAACAACTAGCTCAGGGGTATCCAACATGGATTCTTGGAGAAGGGGTGGTTTACAAGAAACCAACTTGATCACGAGCTCAGCATAGCGGTCAGGTGACAACCTGGTAATACTTCCGAGAAGATATACGAAAAATCACGAACCACCGATATGTCACTAAGCTCGAGAACAATCTTGCTATTCAGGGCAAGATGATATGGTGAAATAAGCAAGGGATTGGATAATCCTAACTCATTGATCAAGAGTGCACCAGAAATAAGGACTAGGTAGCACGATCAATCTTAGAATGATGATTCAAAACCCAACACGCTAAGAATGAAATTATTGTCTCTTAACTACCAAGCAACGGAGTTGCTAGGAGCATAGATTTCACACATCACGATTCACTTGTCGGTGTTCCGGTTACAATAACACGGAACCGAGGAATGAATAATGATGTCGAGAAGTATCACTGTATCAAGAGTTCATAGGATGGTGTGCATTTCCCATGATATTCCTGACATAAAGATGGTAATACTTCAAGGTAGAACAGAACAAAAGCTGGATTGGCATTTTGATCTGCGGAATACAACTACTTTGACCCAATCCTAGATGTGGATGAGGTACTGGAGTTTGTTTCTCCTAGTCATTCCGGAATAGGATGGCTTGACGGACCACAAGAATACTAGGCATCGGTAACACGGATGCACAACTACTCCTGACTATCAATTGATAGACGAAGATCGGAATACGACTGAAGAGGGACAACTCAAAGGAACATATAACTTTCTGAGTTGTGGATGCATAGATTAGTATGTCGAGCGAAGCTCAACATTTCTTCCGGACAACCCATGCAAAAGGGTAGAACTGGCAGATTCACAATATAGAATGGAGAACTCATCAAAAGCACTCTGGTTGTGATCTTTTGGTTCAAAAGAACTTCTGCCATAAGCAGTTCGTGGTATTTGGAAGAAGGAAATACCACGGACCTCGAGGACTATCGCAAAGGTTACTAATATCCTAAAGGAACTAGCAACACTATCAACACGAGGTAACTAGGGTGAATCTCGAGTTCAAAAACCCAGGAATAGAAAGCCTACTAACTAAATGGCATCACGGGATGCTTTCGAGAATGATGGGCAGAGTCATCACACTGGGAACACAAAGCATGGCTAAATTACTAGATGATCCTGTAAGACACCTAGAGTCATAATAATAACTCCAACATATATGTTGAGGCAATAGAGTACCTCAACTCAACAATTAGTGTGATTAACCTGGCCTAAAAGGACATCAGGAACGGGAGGAAGGGATTTGCAAATGCATCAGACTGTTTAGAAACCTGGGATGACTCGGACAGCATAACGGCTGTAAATGCTCAAAAAAAGATTTGAGACATCATGTAAAATAGTGTCATAACCACTTAACATCACAATATCAAGGTTCCGAGATCAGTTGTCAACACACTGAGATAGTAGGAATTGAACTGAGACTTAAAACCGTCAATCCTATAAGTCTACGGATTAGTAACACGTGATCCTGATAGAAAGAAGAGAAAGCCTAGTTCCTTAACCCCGTAGGAAAGATAGGATGACTCAGATCAGAAGGGCATGAGGTATAAGGAGTAAAAAGAGCCTTACGTTCCATCCCACAATCAATTCCCTACATATAACTAAAGCATTTCTAGACTCAACTTTGACCAGTTTGGCTTGGTAATCCTCTGAGCAATCAAGCTCGATACCAAAGCTGTCGGGACCCGACTCAATGCCACATCGATCTATGTAACACCTCATATCACTTTGCGGCCTCACGCACGATTCCCACGGTGTCGCCTTACCTTTGCCGGGACCGTTTAGCCTTTTGGCACACGTATATGATAGTGTCGCTAGCATCCATATGATAAGGAGCCCGGCTGACATGGCTAGTCGTAAACCCAAAGTGGCACAAACCTACTGTGACAGGCATTCATGACCCAAAGATCGAACGTGTCGGTCATCACGAGTGAATCCAGTCAGTAGCACTGGGCTAGCAGGACTCGGTGAACCGGGCAGAAGCGGCTAGCAGGACTCCGGTATTCATCGCGTGACATTTCCCGAAGGGATGCAGACAGAACGAAGAAGGACACATGCCGGCCAGCCTAAGTGTTCCGGAGCAGTAGCAAGCTACCATGGCTCGGTGGAAACACTAGGAGACATTTCCCGGTAAGAGAGGCTACTAAAGATAAACAACTAGATAGTCAGATCCCACACATACCAAGCATTTCAATAACATACACACAATATGCTCGATATGTGCAAATACAACATGGCATCACAACGACTCAAGTATTTTATTCGATAGGCTCCGAGGAGTGAGATATTACAAACATGGGTCTCATGACCCAACATCCGAGACATACAAGTCAAAGCACAAGCGGAAGCTTAACATGTCCGAGTACGACACCTACAAATGAAAAAGGCCGAGAAGCGACTATCTACCAGATCTGCCGAGGGCACAAGATCGTAGCTGAGGTAACAAGCTAAGCGTCAAGTCCACGCTGAACTACTAGCGAGACCAAGTCTCTCTGCGAAAACGTAAAATAGGCAAACGTGAGTACAAATGTACCCAGCAAGACTTACATCGTAACTAACTACATATGCATCATTATCAACAAAGGGGTGGTGGAGTTTAAGCTGCGCAGCAAGCCAGCTTTGACTCGGTGGCTAACCTGAAATCGACTACAAGTAACTCTTTTGAGGTGGCGCACACGAGTCCACATATTCACCATATCAATACACCACTATGGATCCGCTCCCGTCTCCCTACGAGAACGCCATCCATAGCACTCACGCTTATCTTGCGTATTTTAGGGTATCCACTTTCACTTGTCTATGAACTATGCAAGGGGTCCAAGTTTCCATATCCGAGGAATCCGGCTATTCGAATAGATAATGATAACCCTGCAGGGGTGTACTTCTTCACACACGCTCTCGCCACTTATCGCCCTGTACACGTCATGTACCTCGGCAACCTTCAAGCGGAAGCCGGGCGAGGGAGTCGGCCACGACCTACCTAAACACTCAAGTCTCTCGTCCAGGTTTATCGCCTATTCGGGTTCCATCCGCAAGGAGATCCGGCCGGGGTGTCGCTCACGGCCCCAAACGATGTGTGCAGGGTTCCCGAGCCCACCATCCGGGTGCCACTCGGTACACCAGGCCACATGTGCCTAGTCTGTCCCAAGCCCACCTGTACCGGGTGCCACTTGGTAGAAAAATAGCACTACCTACAAACACCAGAAACTAGTTGCAACTCCTGGACAGAGAACAAGGGTGATTAAGAAGCCGAGAGGGGTCGAGTTACCGGAACCCAATGTGTGGTAGTAACTGTTCATGGATCACAAACACAGAACTCAGTTCCTGAGGACGGCTGCAATGAGACAACCCACCATGTACTCCTACATGGCCTCTCACCGCTACCTTTACCAAATCGTGTTCTCACACTTAGCTCACACACGGTAGGACATGTTCACACACCTCCAATTCATCCCTGATGAATCAGACCTGACTCAACTCTAAGCAATAGCAGGCATGACAAACAAGCATGAATGAGTAGGCACATCAGGGCTCAAACAACTCCTACTCATGCTAGTGGGTTTCATCTATTTATCGTGGCAATGACAGTCATGCGAGAGGATAAAGGGTTCAACTACCACAACAAGTAACAGTTGTATCGTTGTTGTCCTAATGCAGTAAAATAGAGGAGGAGCGAGAGAGTAGGATTGTATCGGAATGAACAAGGGGGTTCTGCTTGCCTGGCACTTCTGAAGATAATATAGTTCTTCATCGGTGTCATCGAATTCATCGTCGGAACCAAGTCTATCGAGAGGGGACAAATACCGGCAACACAGTGTAAAACACAATCAATGCAATGCAACAATATGATGCATGAATATGACATGGCAAAATGAGTGTGTTTTGGCTAATGCAACTTAGAACAGTTTAAATGAAGTTGGTTTGAACCAAGGGTTCAAATCAAACTTCATATGTGAAAGTTTAAATGCCATTACATGATTTGTGCTAAACAGAAGCTATAAGTTGTTCTAACATACATGAAAATGGTACAGATGGATAGATTGGATTTTTCTGATCATTTTTCATATATAATTTATTTCATTTGGAGTTACGGTTGAATTTCTATGATTTTTAGAAGTTTATACTATTTTCGGAATTTCCTGCATAAAGATAAATCCGAAAAACCTATTATCGCATCGACAATGCATCATGCTGACCTCAGCAGGTCAACAGCGCCGTCCAGGTCAAACGACCGATGGGGACCACTGGTCGATGACACAAGATCTTGCCGAGGTCAATGATAGGTGGGTCCGGTCAATGACCACGTCAGCAAAGTCAACCTGACGTGTGGGCCCAGTGGATTAGTCTAATTACCAAATTAGTGGGCGCTGGGGCCCATCTGTCAGCGTCTGTGGGTGATCTAGCTGGCGGGGATTAGTGCTAATGACGAGGCCACGCCGGCTCTCGCCGGAGTTTCGCCGGCGGCGGCCTAAACTGCGGCGGCAACTCACCGGACTTGAGCTGCGGGCGACGGATGGATGCGCGAAGGCCACCAGAGGGTAGCCCGCGCTTGACCGCGTCTAGCAGAGTGATCGGAAGGCCTCGGAGTCGCCGGAGATGACCACGGCGAGAACAGAAGCGGCGGCAGGAGCTCGGGCGAACTCGGGGTCGAGGCCACAGCGGTCTTAGCGTCTGCGGGTTAACACCTCGGCGTCTCACGCGGTGCGGCGAAACGTTGGGCGCATGCCCGGACCGAATGGTCACGGGCGTCATCGCCGGCGAGCTTTGGCGGCGGCGCTGTCGGGTGATAAAGGCACGGCGGCTACGGCATACTAGGGAGAAAACGGAGAGGGGGAGGATGATCAGGAGCTCACAGCGGTTCCAGTAGGCTTCGAAGCGGGCTCGGGGAAGGTCGGAGCTGAGCGGGGCGGCGAGGCCTATCTCCGCGGCGAGGAGGGAAAAGCGTCGGGCGGCGCTTTGGGGCTCTTCCGGTCACGTGGCTCGGTGAGGGTTGGCGACGAGTGCGGGAGCTCGAGCAGCTCGGGGCATCGTCGGAACGGCGGTGGTTGCGGCAACGGCGAACGGCGGCGATGGGCGTGTTCGGTGGCGAGAGGAGAGGCGAAGGAGAGCGAAGGGAAAAGTGAGGGGTCGGGGTCCAGAGCGGCGCCGCGCGAGAGCCGAGGCGCCTCGGTGAGGCAAAGCGGGAGGAGCCGTGGCGCCTCGCGCGTGCGTGCGGTGTCTCCCTCCTCTGCCTATTGGCAGAGGTAGGTGATGACTGGCACGACCAGATGGGCCGGGCCGGCTGGAGGAGCTGGGCCAGGTAGGTTAGGTAGGTGGCCTGGTGGCCTTCTCTCCCTCTCTTTATTATTTGTTTCAGTTTTTCTAATTTCTGCTACTGTTTTGCAAATAAAATACTAACCAAAACACTTTGGTTAATTCTGTAAATTTTTGTGAGGAATATTTGAATTATTTTCAAACCACACAACAAATTTCAGAATATTTGGAGCAACCAATATTTAATGGTAATTTTAAACTCCAACTCAATGTCATAATGATTTAATTCAATGACCAAAATGTCCTGGAAAAATATGCATCATCTCTGGTAGAGGCTTTCACCTTTTTCCATAAATCATGAACGTTTTAAAAGGATATTTTGAGGTCATTGAAAATATTTTGGTTGAACCTATTTGAATTGCATTTGTGCTAGGGTTTATCAATCCCCATTTCAAGTTTATTTAAATTGTAAACATGATGACAAGAGAAACAAGCAAAGGCAGCAGGGGCTGAGCTAGGGCTGTGACACTAAACTCCATGACTCCAGGCAATAATTTCAGTCCAAATTGCATTGCTTTTGGCATAACTAATTCCACTGCATTTTGTTATTGCTTGGACCAACTGCTATGTAATGAACCTATTTATATCTATGTTATCCTTCTGATGTAGCTTGCTATATTAGATTGGTCATTTTCTGCAATCATTCTAATTTCCCTTTTCATCTGGTTGCCTATGAAGCTCATCGACAAGGCAGTTGAATGAAGCCACTTATTAGCATGCTTAATATCTATGACTCTGTAGTTCGTTCTGTTTTATCATGTTCATACTCTATCCACTGCCTCTCGCGCATTCACACTTTTAGTATCAGACTTAATGTCAAGTGGCTATCTTTTGTGTTCTCGTGAATGCACTAAAGTCAATGCTGCCTTACGATTATGTCATGGTGATGTTGAACTCCATATTGTCTTGCTTCTATCACGTGTGAATATTTCTTCTTTCTTTTGTTTTTTATCTTGTTTGAATATGTACTATAAACTTGGATTACTACTGACTTAACATTAATTGCTTGACCAAAATGTTGGACCGGCACCCTTGCGCCAAGGCGCGATCCCGATCTAGTTACTAGTAGTGTGGGTCATTATAGCGCGCTACTAGTAAATAGTAGTAGCATGGGTAAATAAAGAGCGCAACTAGTAAGCGTCTATGTATAAACTTTTTTCTAGTAGTGTAGGCATTTAGTCTCCTAGCCCTATTTTCGCCGGTTGTAGCATTTATTTATTTTCTTTGACTTATTGTTTTGTTTGGAGACTACTTGTCCAAACCTTTTGGAACCTATTATTTTAATAAATGGTTGTGTGCATCAAAAGATGCAGAGGCTGGAGGTACGCCTCCTTTTAGAGAAAAAAAGGACCGAGCCAGCGCGCACAGGGACCGGCCGGGACAGACAGACAGACAGCGAGGGCTCAGAGCAACTCTAATGGGGCGACCCATTTCGTCCGACACCGTCCGTTTAGGTCGGCGCGGACAAAAAAGTCGGCCCAACGCGCCGACCCAGACGGACACGCGTCCGCTTGGCGTACGCCTGCCGACCCATTCCCGGCCCATTTTTGAGACAGATTTGTGTCGGCGCGGATGCGAGACGGACGCGCCCGCGCCTACTCCTCTCTCCAGGCCCGCTGGTCGGTTGCAGCCTCCATCATTTTCCCTCCAGTCCACCCAAAAACCCCTCCCGCCCATGCGCGCTCCCCGCCCCGCCCTCGCCATGGACGACACCCTCGAGACCGCTGTCGGCCTCGCCTCCCTCGCCTCGTCCGGCAAAGGCAAGCCTCGCGCCCCCCGCAAGACCGCCGCGCCCAAGCCGAAGAAGGTGCTGATGCTCGAACAATGGGCAAAGGAGTCAGCCAAGAGGAAGTACCGGAGGCATGCGGCGGACACGAGAGATGAAGCCATCGCGACGGCCGCCGCCGCGCAGCAGGAGGGCACCAACGCCCGCATCGCGGCGGCAACGAGGGAGGCCCTCTTCATGATGGGGTTAAACCCTAGCCAGCACGGCCTCGTCAACGCCGTCGTGGCCGCCGCGGCCAGCACCGGCTCATCCGCCTTCTCTCGGACGGTGCTGCCCGACTCGCCACGCGCGTCAGCTTGCAACCTGGTGGCCGGCTTCTATGTCTACCCGCAGGCCTCCCGCCTCTCGGGGGAGTGCTCGCCCGACGTGAGCGTGGTCGGACCTTCCACGCCCGCGCCCGCGCCCATCGACCTCAACGCCACATCGGTGGCCGTTTGGCTCATCATCCAGAGGCGAGAGGAAACGCGCGAGGCAGACGCCAGCCGACCATCTGTCAGGCGCGTGCAACCTGTTCGACGGAATGCCGGCCGCGGGCAACGACGCCTACATGCAGGACATGATCTTCGAGGGTGGTGCATAGGCCGCTGGCTTTGATCCGACAAGACACAAGGCCAGGACGGCCGAGGGGCATTCACGCCGTCCGCTAGCTACAATGAAGATCAGGTGGTCTTCATGCGTGATCAGGTCGGCCTGGACCTGGACGGCTTCCCTCTCGACCATGAGTTTCCGGATGACTAGGGGCTATAGGAAGAGAACGAGTGCGACATCGAAGGGGAGCCTTTGTTCGAGGATGAGCTTGCCAACCAAGCCGCCGGGACGAAGCCGAAGCGCAAGAGCAAGCGGACCAAGGCATACACGGCGGCCGAGGACAAACTTGTTTGCGAGTGTTGGAGAGACATTGGGCAAGACCCCCAGACGTGCGCCGAACAAAAGCATTCAACTTTTTGGATTCGTGTCCATCGTGAGTTCCATGAGCACAAGAAGTTTCCGCCAGACCAATTAGTAAGCGCGCGCAGATGAGTGTCCATTTCGAAGCGTTGGAGGGTGATCCAACAAGAATGCAACAAGTTTCGTGCCACTCTTGAGAGCGTCATGGGCCGCCCCGTGAGCGGCATCGGCATGCAATACATGTATGCTAGCAAGCTGCCCTCTTTTGTGTCATCAAGTTCATGCTTGCGTGTTCATTTGCATACCATTTTACCAATATGCTTGCATGGAAATATTTTGTAGGCATTTCAAGCTTTGGAGGCATTCAAGGTCCAACACAATGGCAAGTGCTTCAACCTCTTCATTGCTTTCGGGTCATCAAGGACGAGGAGAAGTTCAAAGCGCAATATGTCGCCCTCAAGTCGCGTGGTGGGAAGCAAGCCGTGGAGGAGGTTGGGGACGGCGAGAAGGCTCGGCCGCGGGGGAAGACCAACTCCAAGAAGGAGGACAAGCGGGATGCGGCATCCATCGCCTTGATCGCCACTGTGGAGGACATGATCACCAAGGAGGACTCAAGGGAGGAGAAGCGCCGGCAAGAAAGGGAAGAGCAAATGAACGCCTTCATGGAGATCCAAAGGAGGAGGCTTGACATGGAGGCAGAGAAGCAAGCACGGATGCTTGAGATCGAGGCCGCCAACGCCAAGACCAAAGTGAAAGAAGTGGCACTCGCGAGCATGATGACCGGGGTGGAGATCATGAATGTGGATCTCAACACCTGCTGCCAAGAAAGAGGCCGTGGTTTGAGAAGATGCAGGCCGACATGCTCAAGTTCTATGATGAGTGATCTATGGCGGCAAGCGCCATCTTTTTTGTATGCCGGCGGGTGTGCTGGCATGACCACGGGGCCGCGATGGCGTGGTCGAACTCAAGTTCCATCTTTTTTTTTGTGTGCTAGCATGTGTGCCGGCCGGCTGGCGAGTGCGCCAACATGATATTTTTTGAAGCCGGCATTGTATGCCGGCGCTGGCATAATGCCGGCATGAGACATGGCCGCTGGCATGATCAGCCGCGGGCTTTTTTTTAATGTTAAGTGCAAGTGCGGACATAAAAATGAGTCGGCGCGTTGGGCGCACAGCCAACACAAATCAAAAACAGAGTGGACGTCGGGCGGGCGCCTGACCCAAACAAACAAAAAGCGAACGAATTCGCCGTCCGTTTGGGTCGGCCAGTTGAAGCTGCTCTCACCGGACTCGCTCTCACGTTACCCTACCGAGACATCCCTACCCTACCGTAGTAACTGCTCGCTGCACCTGCACTGATGCTGACATCCGTCCGGCGGCCCCTCCCGTTGGATCCTGGACACACTAGTGCGAACTGCCGTGGCAGAAGCTGGTGCTTCAGCTTCAGTTTCAGCCTACGCCGCACCGCACGCACTCCACACAAACACGGCGTGCATGCAGAGGCCTCTCCATGTCGCCGACTCACTCTGTGGCGCTCCACGCACAGCGGCCCACCCGCAGCCTCGCTGCAAGTCGGGGCCCGGAGCCCAGCGACAGCGACAGCGACGGACCGGAACATGCATGGCCACAAAGGCGCGCGAGCATGGAGCCATGGACACAAAAGAAAAAAAGCCAAGTGAATAAACGGAGAGCGGCGCAGGTGAGGTGGGCCCAGGGCCGTAACGGTTTCCAGCTTTTTTTTCATGGTAATATGTGTCTCATTCATATCATAAAGAACAAAGTACAAGTCACATAAAGACCGACATGATAAAACTGAAAAGATAGCAGAACATCTCTTAGCTCGACACCAATGCCCGTCACCTGCCTCCGGCACCACCACAGTAGCCACCGAAGAAAAGAATGACGAAACACCTTCTCACCCGAGCTCGACGCGGCTCCATCGCTGATATGCAGCTTTGCGGACCTTCAAGGTGGCTCACCAAAAGTGAAGCCCTTACCGTTGAACGAATCAGACCGGGGCAACACCCCGGGCACGCCATCGAACTTCAGATCTAGCACCCCACCACGACTAAAACGCCGAAGGATGAAACCATATCTGCCATCCACGAACCACGAGCCCAGCACATGCTCCGTCTTCCAGATGTCGTCGATGCAGACCACAATCTGCATCCGCTCCTGGACTACCTCCCAAGCTCCGCACCGACGCTGGAGCAAACGTCGTCGCAACGGCGGAGCCCGAGGACACAGGTCCATCACGAGGATGCCGCCGCCGCCGCGCCATCCTTGCTTGAACAGACTGGTTTCCAAATCTATCCTCAACCATAGGACCGATGGCCTCGTCAGGGAAGGATCCGAAGAATCTTTATTCAGCGTTGTCATCGTTGCCGCCGAAGCAAAGACGATGAACAACCTAAAATCCTAGACTATGAGAGTAAAAATGATCCACATGCGTGGATCCGGCGGCTTCCCTCACCACCGACGACCAAGGTCGCCGATGAAGGGGAGCCGCCGGAGAGCGGCGTTGGAAGATCGACCTCCCCTGACGGCGGCTAGGGTTCCAGCCGCCAGGGGCGAGAGGAAAACATGTAACGGTTTCCAGCTTCGGCTCCCCGGCCGGTCGCGTCGCCGTTACGTTACGCAAATCTAGCTACGTACCAGTAGGTATTAGCCGTGGTGCTCTACCCCGGACGTACGTCTGTGCCACGGCGTCCCCAGTTTCGTCTTCCCGCGGTGTGCGGGGCACGTCGTCGGGATGTCTCGGAGGAACGAATGTGTGCTCTCCGGGGGGCATTCTACTCCATGCATCGTCAATGGATCTGAACAGGCTAGGGCTGTAGCATTATTACTTGTGTAATTCCGGTGTGATATAGTACTGCCAAGCAATTCTTTTTTTTTAAGTAACCACATATATTTGGTGAGAAAAACGGATTATAAAGAGTACACACAATGTCACCACTCAGACATATATAAATGTCTTGCAGTTGTGCATCAAAGACTCCGCAAGAAGTAAAACTAAAATTTCACTCCGGCAGAATCTTATGCCATGCTGAATCATCGTCCACCTTCGTCTTCCGCGGTCACCGAGGCAACACTGGAAAAAGAGGGCAGTTGCATTCATACCCAGATTTGTAGGAGCACCTTATGTATGCTTTTTGAGCCGGGGAACCGGACCGCCGCAAGCGACGATACCGAGACTTTGTGGCACGTCGCCGGGGTTCTTCCCGTGTCTGCTAGATCCCACCGCTGTCCACTTCAACCGACGTGGTCAAAGAAGATGAACGTCACTGCTTGCCGCCATCCACACACCCCACTGCAAGACACCAAACATAACCGCAACCGTCAATGCCAACGCCACCTGCAAGAGTGTCGTGCGTCGACCATCGGACAAAAAATCTCACTGGAACTAGAGACCGGCAAGAAGACCGAGCCACCTGCTCCTTGGTGCCGCCCATTAGAACATCACCGAGATGGAGGAAGAGCAGAAGCAGATTATTCCGACGTGGCACCGTCTCCACCATTGATGCAACACCTCTGACAGAGAACTACGTCTATCCTGTCTACGTACCAAGAAGATCACCGGGTCCCTGCCCGCTCCCGCCGCTGGAGCGGCAGACGAAGAGGACGAGGAACATGGCGTTGCTGGCATTGAGAGAAGGCAGGAGATCGCCTCCCGATCGCCTCGCTTGAAAAGGTAGTTATGGAAGAGCTTCTAGGCAGACTTTGTTCGAGAGCGTCAGTGGAAGGGTTTTCGCTTCCAGTTCATTCCGTTCAAAGTCAAGGTCTCACTGGCTCCATGAACATGGCCGATCATTCCAAGCCCATGTCAACTCCAATTATTCCATCATAATTAATCATTTTTTTCGAAACAGCGGCAAAAGTTTTGTCTCATCAATTAATTAAGAAGAAGAGAATTGCTCAGTTAATTTAAGAAAAACCGGGCAATAACCTACACAAACGGAGCACAAGCTAACTACTCACATGGCAAGAAACCCACAACCGCACAGTCGTCCCTTGTCAAACTCTCCGAATGCACAACATCCACAAACCTCGACATTGCTACTTCGCCAACTGAATCCCGACAAGAACACCTTGAAATAAAACATCATGCATCTCCCAATCCAAGTGGACAAGCCGAGAGACCGAAGATCATCCATCAAGCAACCATAGACGCCTTGCCTATGACGCCACTCTTGCTTTTGCCCACCTTCTTTTGTTTGCCCGTTATTGGTGTCCCCGTCAGGAGGCAAGCAATCGACCTGCCGAAACCATGTCTAGCAACCTCCCCGCTAGCGAGCAAGTCACAAAGTTTCTTCATGAAGAGAGCATCTGAATTTGGAGTAGATGCCAACACACTTGGCTCAATTAATGGCCATGCCACTCGCAGGCATCACCTGCTCGATGGTCGCAAATGAGGGAAAGGCAGCAACATCTGAAACTCCGCCTATCCTTTTTTTCAATCTATACGGAATGTATTAGTGTTGGTGGAGGGGATTGCTTACAACAGATGCTTCACATATTAGATTAAGCATTGCAGTCTGTCTCTCCTTTTCAGCTACAGCAGACACAACATGGCCCGTTGACTTTGGAATAAAAATACATCTCCAATGGTATTTGTTTACTCCCTCCGTCTAGGTGAGTAAGTCATCTTAGGTTGTGCACCATGACCAAGGAGAAGGAGAAAATGAGAGACCTTAATGTTTATTTGCTAATTAATAGCATTGCATGCAATGAACTAAGCACTGCATGTCGTGTTTGGTAGTCTCAAGTCATTAAAAACATGCACACCCATCATTTTTTATTGGTTGATATGTCAAGAAATAAGAAACGAGGTAGAAGTTAATGCATCGCGCCTAAGTGTTTTGGAATTATTTGATTTTCGTAAGATGACTTACACACCTAGACGGAGGAAGTAGATAAGGATTAAAAAAGGAAATTCACATACGAAGGTCCACGATAATATTAATGCATTTGCAAAACAGATGCCAAGCACACAGTTGGTTAATTAAATAATCTGTTCATTTTCGGGAAATTAATCGTACTACTGGTAAACGGATGGAAAACTTAATACAGAAAGGAGGATACCCAATCGAGCTATAGCCAGCTCTCACGGGTCTACGGTGCAGAATGCGTGCATGTGACACAAGTGTAATTGTGTAAAGGTACGTCGTGACGAGTCTAGTCTATAAAACCGTTGCGGCTGGCTAAAACGAGCAATTCTACACGGGCGCTCTTTCTTCGTGCCTAACATTATGTGCCATATATGCATGCAAGCTGGAGTGCTTCACACTACCAAAGCAACCTAACAAAGCACGTAGGGTACAGCACTGAAGGTACATGGCCTTATGAGGGAATTAAACGTGCACTGCCACCGCGACAAATGCTTTTCTTGCCATGTACCGATAACCACATGAACATTTGCACGTCATACCATGGCCGATCAAGTGTCACACGCAGCATGATTTTTGGCTATCACCTTTTTTTTAACACGCTATCACCTTTTCTTGTTAGGCGTGTCCTCATATCTTGTTAGGAGTAGCAAGTACATCTTGCACGTGACTCCGTTTACACGTCTCGCCGTTTGTGTGGTTTGGGGTGTTTCATCGGTCAACTTAGAACATCTATAACGGGGCACCCCAAACTGGTCTTAAACGTCCGGGCGGCCCACACGGTCACTAACCGGTCACGAAAATCTGACCCAGACGAACGTCTCAAACGGGCCTCAAACGCCCGGGCAGACCGGCACCCTTGATATCCAGCCCAAATATGAAACGGATATAAGCGCCTTTCACGTAGGACTGACGGCAGGGTCCCACGCAGAAACGCCCGGAAACCCGGCGGTCCGACAGACGCCTCCTCCGTCGCCGTGGTGTGAACGTGCTTGGCGCCGCTTCAGCTCGTCGCCCGAGGCCAAATCCGGCTATTTAAGTCGGCCAGCGTCCCCCAACCCTAGCCCATCCACCTCCTCCCTCTCTGCGCCGCCACCGGAGCCCGTCCACTTCCTTTCCCACGCTCTCCGGAATCGCCATGGTCCGGCACAAGATCACAACAGACGCCGGAGCGCCGGAGGCAGATGCAGAGGAGATCTTGGCAAGGCGCGCCACCCGCGTCGCTGCCGGCTGCCTCTAGACTCACCGGAGCCGGGGGAGGACGAGGAGCAGCAGCTGAGGAGGATGGAGTGGAGCAACCGGAGCCGATGGAGGAGGCGGAGCAGCCTGCTCCAGGGTTCACCATGGCAGAGGCGGAGTTCGCCGTCGCCCAACCCACGGAGATGGTGGAGCAGTTGGCCATCCTGGAGTCCATTCAGGATGAGGCCTATGTCGAGGCCAAGCGGCAGTTCCTCTGGCAGGAGCAGGCAGCGTCCGATGCGCTCTTTGCCAAACTCGACGCGCAGGTAGAGGAGGAGGAGGAGGTCGGAGCGGAGCAGCCGGAGGAGATGGAGCTAGGCACGGAGATGGTCGACATGTCCGACGAGGAGTAACTAGATCATCTACGTACTACGTAGGTTTTTAGTTTGCATGATTTTGTATGGATTTGATAATCTAGTATGAAATGTTCGGATGCAGCTGTGTTAATTTGAGGAGTGCCCGGTCACTGCGCGCGGATGCGTCCGGACGCATTCGCGGACGTTTGAGGGATCATATTTGTCATATCCGGCTATAGATGCTCTTAGCCCTTAACAGAGAGGACGGAATGGCTCCTAGGTTCAGGAAAGCTGAGCCCTGGGCGTATAATAAACTCAGAGCAAATGTTATAGTTAGGTTGTAAAGATATGTAAATAAAAGGTATATTTTTCGCAAAAAGGTACATATGCACATATTCCTTTCTTTTAGAAAACATATGTACGTATTCAAATCCTTTTATATAGTGCATTAATTTGTTTCAAAAGTTAAACTTGTATATTTTGACTGTAAAATATCAAAAGCTCCAATGTAGATATTATTTGTTTTTTACATATTATATTACTGTGGATATTATTTGTTTTCTATAAACTTGGTCAAATTTAGAGAAATTTAATTTTTAATACACATTATAAATAGGGAACAGATGACGTAATATTCTAATCTTTGAAGTAGAGATTGTGGGACATTTTATGGGCAAGCTAACTCTCTAACTATGAGGGAACCATTAGCTAGATGTTTTAATCGGGCTCTCACAAAAAATATGTTGTAATTGGCCACAAAGCGTATACATACCCATGACCCGGCCCTTATTGTGGAGATAATACCCTACTCCTGCTTCGATTGGCTTGATGTGTTGCATATGAGGTGGTTACAATGGAGGTTGAGATTATCCAGTCGTGACTAGGATGGACAATGTAATGAGCCTCAAACTACCCCTGGCCTCGCCTTATAAAGGGGGACAAGGCCTAGGGTTACATGAGTTGCTGCATACCTAGAGCCACAACGGGACTAGGAGTCCTCAACTTGCTTGACAAAATGATCATCTAATGAGCTTAATTATAATAGTGGATATGCAAAAGCTAGGAATTGTTACACACCCGATGCCTCCTAATTCTAATATGCACCAGCCATATGCATGCACTCTCACACAGACTAGGATAGCCACCCAAAAGCACAAGACAAGTTGTGGAAACCATGTGGAAGCTTGTGTGTTGCTTGTGAGGAGTGCAGTCATGAGTTCTCTGATTTATACTCCAAGTTTTGTCCTAGCTAGGTGATAAATTCTGGTAGGTAGTAACCAATGATTGTATTCACCTTTATATTGCCGTCTCAAGAGCCCATAGAGGGCATGGAAAATCAGGTTGAGTTTTCTAATCATTATAGTGTTGATTGTTTTGACTGGAAAGAATTTGAATCCCTACAGCGGCATTTCAATGGAGAAGCGCTAGGATGGCGAAAGTGAAAGACTCAGTGGCCCATCTGGTTGTGTTTCTCTTAGATTACATGTCAAATTCAAATTAACTTCAAATTATAATTGGAATTTGTAAAAGAGAAGAAGAATTTTTCCTATCTTGGCCATTCAGACTGAACATGAGTCTTTCCACAATCAAAATTTAAAACTCTGGTACTGATCATGTACTACTTAAAACAAATCGTATGCAACATCACACAAACCATTAGCTTAGATTATCTCTTGCCTAGATGGGCATCATTGTCATTAACAAGGAGAAGCTCTTTCCCCTAATCGTGGTGAAGTACGAGATGAGATGGTGTAGCACTCTTTGACAGCTTCATCGACATTATAGTCCTCGGTCCACCTGCGACCTCTTGCATCACGTTTGTCCACTGCGATAGTAGGCTAGCAATGGCCATGTCAGACCATGCTAAAATTGTGGGGCCTCCGAAGAACATCTTCTCTCTTAGTACAAGATTGTCTATAAGAACATAAATTAGTGTGTGCTTATTATGCTTTCAACTATTTCTTTGGGGATCTAAAAAAACTACTTCTTTGGGAAGCATGCATACAAAAAAAGTGTGCTTATACATAGTTTAAAAAGTGATATTGTATAGTAATGACATTGCTCATGCTCTTTTTTCTTTGCAGGTTTTCTAAAGCTTGCCAGTGAAAGTGTTTAAAGAAGTTGGAAGCGTCCGTAGAGTGACTATTCGATCAACAATGCAATTTTCCATGGCTTGTATTAGTCACCCACTATATCATTAGTTCCTATTTCAGAAAAATAATGCTGCAAAGGCTGCTGGCCAGACATCCAGATTTTCTTGTTTTTTCTGTTCTTTCATTTTTGCAAAACTCAATGAAGGCGACACGCGACGAATGGATCACTCAACTATCTCATGGGCTTGAACTAGCCCCCATTCGAGATGCTAAACGTGCTACACACCATCACCATGCCGGCCAGAGGCAATAATGTACGCATGGTTGCACCACCGCGGCATGGATGACTGGATGATCTAATGAGCTAGTACATTGAGATGTTGGCAGACAACCGTCCACAACTTAGTGTTTCTGAACACGCCGTCATTTGTGGAGAGGAAACAAAGCTTCACACGTTGTGCTCGGGATATGTCCTATAGTCTGGTCAAAATACAGGAATTTGTTTGCGGATGTGCGTGCCTAGGTTAGCACACTTGGTGCACTAGCTAATTAACTAGCTCGATCTACCCATTTGGCCATTTCAACAAACTTGGTAAACTGAATTAACACGCACACTTTTCCCTCACCCGTTCTGTGCACCACGATGTATATGTGCACAAAATTGGATTGCGTTGTCCGGACGGTTACGGGCGATTTGAGGGTCCGCTTTGAAGATGCCATAACACCTTAATATTCTTGTAAAAAGAACTAACACCTTGATAGGGAGAGGGACAGAATGACACCTGGACTCGGGTTCATGAACAGTTGAACCCGGGGCGAACAATAAACTCATGGAAAAGGTTATACTTAGGTTGTAAAGAAAATGCCAATAAAAGAGCACACATACACATATTCCTTTTCTAGAGAACATATGTACATATTCGAATTTTTTTACGTGGTGCATTAATTTGTTTCAAAAGTTAAACCTTTCTATATTTAAATAATATAATATAAAATGTATAAAAAACTACAATATATACCAAAATAGGATCAATGGGTCCATCTCGTGATTTTTCTGTGCATATTCTTGTATTGTAGATATTACTCCCTCCGGTCCTTTTTACTCTGCATATTAGGTTTTTCTGAAGTCAATCTCATCCAACTTTGACCAAGTTTATATAAAAAATTATTGATATTTACATAACAACACCAATATCATTAGATTCATCTCGGAATATATTTTCATATTATATTTATTAGATATTATAGATGCTAATAATTTCTAATATAAATTTGGTCAAACTTAGCTAAGTTTGACTTTCGGCAAATCCAATGTGCAGAGTAAAAAGGACCGGAGGGAGTATTAGTTTCTATAAACTTGCTCAAAAATATATAACAATTTAGTTTAAAAAATCAATACACATTGTAAATATGGAACGGATGACGTAATACTCTAATATTTGAACTAGAGATTGTAGGACATCTTACGGGCAAGCTAATCCTCTAGCTATGAGGGAACCATTAGCTAGATGTTATAATCGGGCATTCATAAAAAAATGTTGTAATTGGCACACAAAGCGTTTACCCAGGTTTGGGCTCTCATCGTGGAGGTAATACCCTATTCCTGCTTCGATTGAAGTGATGTGTGGCATATGAGAAGGTTACAATGAAGGTTGAGAGGACTAAGGTGAAGAATGTAATGAGCCTCAAACTACCCGCTGGCCTGACCTTATAAAGGGTGACGATGCCTAGGGTTACATGAGTTGCTACCTACTCAGAGCCACGATTGGACTAGGAGTCCTCAACTTGCTCGCCGAAATTATGATTTTCTGGAAGGTGGGGTTCCAATAGGACGAGGGGCCTGGGCCATACCTTGGCTTGTCGGGCCCTGAGGCTGGCTCGTCGACTGACTTCCAGCCGCCCGGCTACCCTCCTCAGTGCTATACACCATCAGCGCCCTCATTGGCTGCCATTGTGTACCTATGTAAACAGCTATCCGATTGTCACTAGCCGTTTGTATAAGTGTCTTGCTTTCCTGTTTCGTACTGTTCAGCTGCCCTCTAACACGCTACTCAGTTTCAGTCTCTTTCTATATAAATGACATGCTCTATTATTATGAACGGTCTTTCAACCTGCAGAATGCATTCCTTTCTATATAAATTATCTAATCTAATCCCGATCTATCAAACTGCTTTGCTTTTGGTCTATTTCCTTTGTGCCGAGCTTGAGGCGTCTCAATTGTATTGGGCTATACTTACTTTATTTGGATAATTCATGAGGTAAAATTTTGGTGCATTGCTTTCGGTGTCGAACCGTGCACTTCTTTGAGCATCTGGTTGCATATATTGTTTTGGATTTTTTGCCTGGACCAGGCAACGCATGCCAAGACCAACACCAAGTTTTCTGGTGTGTAAAAGTACCAATGTTGAACTGGAATGTTCAGTAGTTCTAAGTGAATACATTAGTAAGTCAAATCATTGAGGAGTTATTAATAGGCCTACATCATGTTGTATTACTCTAGAGATCACAAATATAATAATTATAAGCATAAACTTAGAACAATAGATATTGTAAATTCTTCTTGCATGTGCTAAACAATGGGCTCTGCTACTTGCTCCAAGAAAATTGTTGTGCATGGACATCATTGTTCTTTTAGCGTAGGCAGACTGGTATTTGTTTCCCTTACAGGCCATCATCTTTAAGAAAAGATGTCCATAATACCACGAACTGTTTGCCACACTTGAACAAGGCCAATGACTCTCAGCCGTGTCTCACGAGTGCTTGTTGCAAAATCAAGTCAGTAGATGCTTAATTAGCTGATTAGTTCTATTATGGTCTATTTAATAGTTGTAGTACGCTAACATCTCTACATTGCACATGCATATCAGAGATGTCAATGTTAATCATAACAGCGAGTATGCAAAAGCAAGGACTTGTTACACTCCCGATGCCTCCTAATTCTAATATGCACCGACCATATGCATGCACTCTCACAGGGACTAGGATTACTACACAAAATCGCAAGACGAGTTGCCGAAACCATATGGAAGTTTGTGGCCCTGTTTGGTTCGGCTGTGGATTTCTAAAAGCAGCTGTGAAAAATCTGTTGTGGAAAAACAGCTGTGGAAAATCTGATGTGAAAAAGATGTAGGTCATTTGGCAAACCAGCTGATACAACTTTTTCAGATTTTGGCCCGCAGCGGAATCAGATTTTGGAAAGCACGTCCCGGGCTGCTTCCACTTTTGGTTCAGATTTTGGCAGCAGATTTCTGGAATTGGATTCTGCTGGGTTCGCCCTTTGGTTCAGATTCTGCTGCGCGGCAGCGGAATCCGTCGATAAAAGCTGAAGCAAACAGGGCCTGTGTGTTGCTTGTGAGGAGTACATTCACGAGTCCTCTGATTTATACTCCGAGTTTTGTCCTAGCTAGGTGATAAATTCTGGTAGGTAGCCATGGATGACTGGATGAGAAATACCTCTCCTTCTTTTTCAGACAAGATATCCCATTCCATGGTGCTTTGAGATGTTGGCAGGCACCGTCCACACTTTGTGTTTGTGAACGCGCCGTCATATGTGAAGAGGAAAAAAAAAGCTTCACACACTATAGACTGATCAAAATACAAGAATTAACCATTCAAAAAAAATACAAGAATTAGTTTGCGGCTGTGCGTGCGCAGGTTAGTCCACTTGGTGCACTAGCTAATTAACTAGTAGCTCGATCTACCATTTGGCCATTTTGACGTACTTGGTACACTGGATTAACAGACGCACTTTTCCCGCGCACGTTCGTGTGCACCACGATGTATATGTGCGCGATGGCGACCTGCACCTTTTCGGGTTTGCTATTTCACATCTAGATGTGAAATATTATCTCACATCTAACTCACTCACTCTTGTTTTTTTTAAGTCTTCCACTAACTCATCCATGATTTTCTTTTAAGTCTCCCATGGATTTTAACAATGAGGGAGTTAGATATGAGATAATATACTTTAATTATTGCTGGTTTGCTACTTTTCAGCCAAATGAAATAAAAGTGTATTTCTGACTCGGCCGTATTGAACGTCATAAAACATAAAGTGTACACTTCATGCTTCATTAGCTGGTAGTTAAGCTAGGGATCGATAAAAAAAAAAAAGAGGATGTCGTCGTTAGGGTTTCCTAGCCCTGGCGATCTAGAGGCGTATGCCCAGCCGCCACCACCGCCGGCCGCCGTGCCGGCCGTGTGTGGCCTTCCTTCCGCGCCTAGGGCAAGCCTAGGAGTCGGAATTGTGGCGGCCGAGTCCGCCGAGCGGTCGCGCGGCCCCTCGTGGCCCCGAGACTCCGCGGTATGCGAGTTGGGTTCTGGGTGCCCTAACCCCCGACGCAAGGCTGAGACGCAGTCGGCCTACAAAAACCCATCTAGTGGAATGCACCAGGAACCGCGTAAGCCACCAGATCGCACAACTCTCAAGCCACCGCCGCCGCTGTCAGCCGAGATGTCGTCGTCCGCGAGCGAGAAGGGCAAGAAGTCGCCGGCGGCCGAAGTGATCCCGGAGGTTGGTGGGGGCGCATATAGGGCTCCCTCCGTGGACGCTGCTCGCCCGAAGCCTTCCAATGGGGGAGCTATGGCTGCTGGGCGGATCAACCCGCAGATGCAATCGTTGACGATCTGGACGAAGATGAAGACGGCGGACGAGGCGGCGGCGCCGTCGACGACCCGGCATCGCGCCGAGCGGGAGGTTGAAGGGCCAGAGGACTTCAGGGAAGGAGAAGATTCTGAGGGCGAGGTAGAGCTTGCGGAGGTGGACCTTGAGGAGGACGGTGTACTGCAGCAACAGGCGCATCCTTGGTCCGTGGTCATGCTGGTGTATTCCCTGGACCGGCCATCGCCTAGCGCCCTATTGGATAACATTGTAGATGGATGGCGGCTAAAGGAGGATTTTGATTACTCGTACCAGGGAAATAATAAGTACCTCGTGCACTTCGGGTGCGAGGCCGATATGTCAAGAATCCTTCGAGGGGGGCCATGGCAGTATGAGCACGATCCGTTGTTAATTGAGGCCTATGATGGTATGAGGAAAGTGTCGGACTATAAGTTGGATAAGATGAGGATATGGGTACGTATCCCATGAACTGGAGGACCGATGCAGTGGTGAAAGCATTATGTGTTAATCTGGGAAAGATCTTGCAAGAGGAGCTCAATGAGAAGGCTGGTAACTATGTTCGGGTCAGGGTGGAGATCCCGGTGTACCGTCCGCTGGAAACTTCAGTAGCTATGTTCGCCAAGCTGCAGGGTACAAGAACTAAGGGCTCCTTTGATTCATAGGATAGGAAAAGTGGAGGAATAGGAAAAATGGAGGATTGGCATGCCCTGTCCACATGAATCCTATGGGAATGGAAAACACAGGATTTAGCACAAGTGCGTGTTTGATGGGAGCATAGGAAAAACATAGGAACTTAGGGCATTATAATATTACTATTTTGAAGGTTGTGCATTCAAACAAGTAGCCGTTGGTCACTAAACTAGCCGTTAGGTTGCTGCAGTACATATACAAGCTCTGCACTTCATACAGCTCTAAGAACAAGTTTCGATTCATATGCACCAGAACGTTACAAGCAAGTCTTTGCTATAGCTGAAGTTTTGCTGAAGTTTTCCTCGTACTTGCTTGACCGTCTCTGAAATCTGAGGTTAGTTCTTCTAATGTACATATTCCCTTTGCTGCACTTGCTTGGTTGTCTCTCAAATCTCAACTTAGTTCACCTACTGTACATGTTTCCTTTGCTGTCGCTGGCCATCCGAAATTTAGAAAATCGACAGCGCCATGTCTGTTTTAGTTTCGTGGTTACAATTTTCAACCCACCCGGCCACCCCATAGCATCATGTCAGCAACAACCATCACCATCAGAAGCTATATTCTTTTTTAGTTTCTGCATGCTGTAACTTATTCAAACATATACAGAGGTAAAATGCAAGGAAAGAAGTATCAAATCAGGTGTCCTAATATCATCACCCAGTTCAATGATCTGCACTAAGCTGTATCAGTTATCTGCCAAAAAAATCCAGAGTAACACTAAGTGACTAGCATGCCAGAATTAGTCCTTGTTGATCGACCAATAAATTACTAGTACAAGTTTTAACTAGACAAATTAAGTAGTTTACATTTAAACTTGTGAAGTCATGATAACTCAGTAATTTTCCACATGCTTGTTTTCATAGCGTCCAATGGATCCTAGCTACTGTCGCAGATCAAAGAGTGAGGATGAGTTTGCTCTTTTTGTTCTTCCTACTTTAGGAGAACACTCATATTCCTCAAGGAGACCTATGCACACTTCAATACTCACAGGCGCACGACGTGTAAATGAAATTTTAAATGGACATGAAGACCTATGCAAAAGGCACTTCAGAATGGAGACTGATATATTTCAAGCTTTGGTTCAAAAATTGCACGAGAATGATCGCCTTGTTGATGGAAGAGATGTCTCAGTAGAAGAACAAGTGGCTATATTTTTGTATGCATTATCTAAGAATGCAACAAATGATACTTTGGCAGATTGGTTTCAGCATAGTGGACAAACAATCAGTTACTATTTTGGTGAAGTGCTCAGTGCAATTACTGAACTCTATTCTGTATACATACGTCCACCTTCCCTACACCCGCATCCAATCTTGAGTAAAGAAAAGTTCTACCCTTTCTTTATGGTATGTATAAATGCTTATGATCAAGTTAGAGTAACATAATTTCAAAATTTTACAGAGAAGATTATATGGCTTATGTACTTGTATTTATGCAGGATTGCATCGGTGCTATAGATGGTACACATATTTCTTCCTTCTTCAGTTTTAAATACTTCTCATGGAAGTCATCAGTAGCACTACGCTTCTGTTTTTTCCCACGCCTAGTGTCATGTTTCTCCGTTTGTGTGGATCTTGGAGGGGCTTGCACATGCTGAATAGGTGTAGATAGATGCGGGGGAGAATCCAAGTTGGTTTCCTCAAGTTCTTCATCTAAAGTAAACCGCATATCCGACTCACCGGTAACCGGCATAGTAGGTGATGGTGATTGATCGAGATCAGCCATCTGTGTCAACTGTGACAAGGGAACTGGTGCATACTTCCTCTTGCTAGTATAATGGTCCATGCCTTGACGCGTTCTCCCTTCAGCATAACGACCTAGAGAATAGTTCCAAAGACTTGCTTAGAACAATCAAACATTATATACAAAGTTTAGGCTGCAAGGTAAAATAGCTACAATGGAATTGTGAATATTATGTTGAAGTCACCTTCATAGAGTGGAGCTAATTCTTCATAAAAGGGAAATGGTCTTTCTTTCCATTGGAGAGCATCCTTGCTGTTCGTACGAGCAGTAAAGCTTGCCCAAACACTATCAGGTGCGTCTACCATTTTTCTGTCCTTATCCCATCCAAAGCCACTTACATCCAACAACTTTTTCACAGTACGATAGTCTCTCTTCAGATCTTGCTCCTTCTGTTTGACTTGGTTGAGAGTAAATGACTGATCAAACTTTTGATTCAGTTGATGAAGAATATTATTCCATGCCTCCTTGCTCCAAGCATTCTGTGTCCGAAAACCAGGCACATCGTGATCTTTTAGGAGTTTAATAAGGTACAGCTTCATTTGGTGACTCCATTTGGCTCGAGAGTTACCTTTTGTGATTCCTAGATATTCAACATAATTGTACAAATTTAGTTTCTAAATCAATAACAGATCAAAAAATAAAATAAAATTGCACATCTAAGTTTATCAGTGTCACCGTAACATCAGAATTTACCTATTTCTGGATGAAGACCTGTAGTCCCACCATCAACTTCAAGATCAATTGCACCATTTGATTGCAGATGATGGCATTGTCGCTCAGACAAGCAACGTCGATCAGCCATCTACATGCATCATATTGTTGGCATACAATTTTTACAGGGCACAAATCATATTTGTTCAGAATAGAATCCTTGAAAAGGGAAATTTTAGTGCCTTGTGCAGACAAAAAAATTACCACGTGATGATCCAATAGCTATGAAGAAAATAAGCTCATGCTGCTCATACAGTGCCAAAGAACCAGGGGAAAAGTAAAAATATGGGTACCATCAGGACACAGTCGTGCAACTCAATTGCTAAATAAACGGGCTAGACATGGGAGGGAACTTTTGGTCTATGGGTGTATATACACCCTATATGCAAAAAAAAATTAGTAATTCAACCAAAAGTCGAAAATTCCTGAAAATATTTTTGAAATAAACTTGACCTTCTATTGTACTCGTGAGAAAATAAATCCACAAAAAAATATACCTTTGACTTCTTTTCAAAAAAGACAAATTTTTGGCTAAAATAGTGTGAATAGTGACCTATAATAGCAAATAAATTTTGTCTTTTTTGCTGTGAAGTCAACTTTTGTTTTTTTTTTCATCCAGATTTTTTTACTAGTGCAAAAGTAAGTCAAGTGTTTTGTCAAAATAGTTCTTACCTATTTTGGCTTTTTATTAAAATAATAAAAAACAATTCCCATATAGGGTGTATATACATGCAGGTTCCAAAGTGTATTTCCCGGCTAGACATTAGCAAATACATAGTGAATTGAGAATTTAGTCAAATCTGAGACCTCTTATTTTTTTACCTAATAGCTGCAAATAAAATCCCCAAATCCTGAAATAACAAGCTCGATCTAAAAAATCGGAGAGAATCTACAGCAGGTTGCAAACTAATACTAAGCAAATCAATCTAATCTATGTGTATAATACCTAAAAATTCATGGATAATCATGGGAAGCAAAGGAGGACCGGATCTGGCTTTTGGAGTTGCCTCGTACCTTGTTGCTGGACTTCCTCGACGGAGGAATAGAAGCAAGGAGGCCGGCCGAGGAGCTGACCACCTGAGCAGAAGGCCAGGCAGCAGGCCGAGGACCTGGGCAGAAGGCCGGGCGGCCGGCCGGCCGTGGCGGCGCAGCACGACTAGGTCGATGTGGAAGGAACTGGGGGGCGGTGCTTTTGTTTGCGATGTGTCTCGTGATAAGTTACGCGAGCTTTTATTTACCGCGAAAACTGAGCGCGCGGTGAGCGAGCGCGTGCGCGCTTTTTTCCCGCCAGGATTCTTTCCGAGAGCTTCGACCTCTTGGAAACTTTCCTGTGAAATAGAGAAGGGGAAAATCCATAGGATTGATTCCCAAGGTTTCTATTCCTGTAAATCAAACGATTACCAGAGGAAAAAATCCATAGGATTAGAATCCTATGAAAATCCTATAAAAATCCCATGAATCAAAGGAGCTCTAAGATGGAGTTTGAGATTCAGTACGAGAAGCTGCCTCATTTTTGTTATACATGTGGATATCTTGGACACCAAGAGAAGTCTTGTGGTAGGAAACGCAAAGGAGGTTTGCCAACTGGCAAATACAGTGGCAAGTTGCGCTGCTCACCACCACGTCGTTTTGGTCGGCAGTCCGGTACGGTGAGGGCGAAGACGAACCCAACGGTATTTCGGGGGCTTGATTTCTCGTCCGAGAGCACGGCATCATCGGCCCGTGGACGCGGCAGCAAAGGGGCGCGACGAACGGAAGGCGGCTCGGTTCGGCGTCAGCAACAGGCGGAGGAGCATAGCACTGGGAACCCTGCGGTGGACGAGCTACTGGCTGCAAAAATGGAGGCTATGTCTGGGGGTAGCAAGGACGTGTTGAAGGAGCCACATGCAGCTACAGTGGGAGATGGTGCTAGCCACGGACTCGACACATCGGGTGTTCAGAGCTCCAACCACTCTGAACCAAGGAGTTCTGACATGATACCAGCCATGCGCAGTCTTTCACATGAAATCACCATGGCTAACGCTGATCTCTCTGATGATGTATCAACCCTGGGCAAGCGTGCAGCCGTTGGAGACCCATAGTACTTCTTCTGTTCAGGTGGCGGGAGATCTAGCTTTGGTGCCATATGATAATAAGGCCACTTTGGCCGATGGTGTGCTTTCAGGTACCCCAAAAAAGCGTAGAACATCGGGAACTCGGGAGGTGCAGCAGACCCAGCTTGAGGGCGAGGTGGCTGACCAGGAGATGGTGGACCGGACCAACAACTTGGAGGCTGTCGGCACAGGGGCCGCCGACGAACTGACGGGGCCGGCGGAGCCCCGTCAGGAGCAATGAATCTTCTCAGTTGGAACTGCCGAGGGGGTGGGAACTCTCGGACAGTTCGTGACCTTGTGAGTCTAGTGCAGGCTCACTCCCCGAGTATCGTTTTTCTTTGTGAGACTAGGCAGTCTAAGAATAAAATGAAACGTCTTCGTGCTAGGTTAGGTTTGAGAGGTTTTGATGCTTTTGATTGTGTCGGTCGTAGTGGTGGTCTTGCTTTGTATTGGCATGAGTCTTTGAGTCTTGATGTAAAAGAAATAAATGAACGATATATTGATGCGTATGTAACTGGTACGGCGGGTGAGCCACCCTGGAGGCTTACCTGTGTCTACGGCGAGCCACGGACGGAGGACCGTCATCGCATGTGGTCCCTTCTCCGTGATCTTCACCAAAAGGCCAACATGCCGTGGGTCGTTGTGGGAGATTTTAACGAAGCTATGTGGAGTTTTGAGCATTTCTCCGACACACCGCGCTCAGCAGGTCAGATGCTTGATTTCAGAGATGTTCTTGAGGTTTGTGGTTTGGGCGACCTTGGTTTTGCAGGTCTGCCGTATACTTTTGATAATCGTCGAGGGGGACGGGCTAATGTAAAGGTCCGCCCGGACCGCGCTGTGGCCAACAACATGTGGAGAGATGTCTTCTCTCATGCCAGGGTGGAGCACCTGGTGGCGCCCAGCTCCGACCACTTGCCCATCTTGCTTCGATGCGCGCTCGAGGAGACGAGCCAGGCAACAGGCAGGAGATGCAGACAGTATGAGGTAATGTGGGAACGGGACCCATCCCTGCCCGAGGTAATTATGAACACATGGACTGAGTTGGGTGCTATGCTGAATCTTGGTGATATTGCTTCCGGTTTGGGTAACTTGATGAAAAAACTGCAAGACTGGAGCCGCAAAAAATTTGGTAATGTGATTAAGGAAATTAACACCCGCTTAGAGGAGCTTATGTCGATGAATGCAGATAGGAAGGACATAAGGGAGGAGACCGACCGTATGAACGAGTTGCTATACAGAGAGGAGATGTTGTGGATGCAGCGGTCTCGTATTGCATGGCTGAGGGAATGCGACCGCAACACTCAGTTTTTTCACCGGAAAGCGGTGTGGCGTGCGCGGAAAAATCGCATTAAGGCACTCATTGATGAGGCAGGGGTCACGTACAGGGACCATGGTTCCATGGCGGCTATGGCCACGGCCTACTTTTCTAAGCTTTTTACTGCTGATTCTTCTCTCTGTGCGGATCCAGTTATAGATTTGATACAGACTCGTGTGACTGACAGTATGAATGATGGCCTGTGCGCAGATTTTTCAGACAAGGAAATAGCTGATGCTCTCTTCCAGATTGGACCACTCAAGGCGCCAGGGCCGGATGGATTCCCAGCCCGCTTCTTCCAGAGAAACTGGGCAGTTATGAGAGAACAGGTTATGGCAGGAGTGCGGGAATTTTTTCGACAGGATCATGCACGAGGGGTAAATGACACTTCCATTGTTCTCATCCCGAAGGTGGATAACCCGGAGAGGCTAACTGAGTTTCGTCCAATAAGCCTATGCAATGTCATATATAAGGTGGTGTCAAAGTGTTTGGTGAATCGACTCAGACCTATTTTGGATAATATTATCTCACCTCAACAAAGTGCCTTTGTCCCTGGAAGGATGATTACAGATAATGCACTAATTGCCTTTGAGTGTTTCCACTTTATTCAGCAGGAGAAGGACCCTAGCAAGAGCTTCTGTGCATATAAGCTGGATTTATCAAAAGCTTACGACAGGGTAGACTGGATCTTCTTGGAGCGAATGATGAAAAAGATGGGCTTCGCTCGCCGGTGGGTGGACTGGATTATGAGTTGCGTCACATCGGTGAGATACACAGTGAAATTCAATGGAACCCTCTTGGAATCATTTGCACCGTCGCGCGGGTTACGGCAAGGTGATCCTTTGTCCCCGTTTTTGTTCCTGTTTGTGGCTGATGGTCTATCTGCGTTGTTGAAAAATGGAGAGCAAAGAGGAGATTATACCCCACTAAAAATATGCCGAAGAGCGCCGGGCGTGTCTCACTTATTATTCGCAGATGATACGTTGCTCTTCTTCAAGGCAGAGGCGGACCAAGCTAAAAAGGTCCAACAAGTGCTAAATACATATGCAAAGGCCACTGGACAGTATATTAATCCGTCTAAATGTAGTGCCTTGTTTGGCACTTCGTGTCCAGCCATGATGCAAGACGTGGTGAGAGATATTCTCCATATTGGTACTGTTACTTTTGAGGAAAAGTACCTAGGCCTTCCAACGCCTGAGGGTCGCATGTCGCGAGGTAAATTTCAGAATCTGCAGTCCCGGTTGTTGAAAAGGATCATTGCGTGGGGCGACACCCTCTCTCTGGCTGGCAAGGAGACTATGATCAAGGCAGTAGCTCAGGCCATCCCTACGTATATTATGAGCGTTTTTAAATTACCTATGTCTGTCTGTGATGATCTGAACAGAATGGTTCGGAATTTTTGGTGGGGGGCATCGGAAGGCAAGCGGAAAACACATTGGATAGCATGGCCAAGGATACAAGCTCAGAAAAGCAAGGGTGGTTTGGGATTCAGAGATTTCCGCCTCTTCAACCAGGCGCTCCTAGCGAGACAGGCTTGGCGTTTGCTAACTAACCCCACCAGCTTGTGTGCGCAGGTTCTCAAGGCACGATATTATCACGACGGGCGCCTCGAAGATACGGTATTCTCGGGGAATGCATCTCCGACTTGGCAGGCGATTCAGCACGGCCTCGAGCTCTTGAAAAAGGGCATCATATGGCGCGTCGGGGGCGGGCAGGACATCCGCATTTGGCACGACCGGTGGTTGCCTAGGGAGCCATCACGCCAACCCATCTCCCTGCAGGGTACGTGCCGCCTAAGGAGGGTGGCGGAGCTCCTGGATGGCGAGGGGTCCTGGCGCATGGACCTGCTCCGTCGCTACTTCCTCCCTGCGGATGTCGAGGTCATCACCAGTATCCGTACGTCGACCCGCGTCACCGAGGATATTATTGCATGGGCACCGGAGAGGAACGGTATCTTCACCGTTCGGTCCGCCTACCGCCTGGCCATGGACGAGCACGAGCGTCCTTCGGCTTCTGCCATGAGCAGGGCACCGGATGGTCGTCGCGCCATCTGGAAGATCATATGGGGGTGCCCTGCTCCTCCTAAGGTACGTGTGTTCGCTTGGAGCACCAACTCACTTGCTACTTGGGCCAATAAAGCCTCACGACACCTTGAGCTTACTGACATTTGTCCCCTGTGTGGTGTTGAACGCGAGGATGGATTCCATGCGCTTTGCAGGTGTCCCCTAGCAAGAGAGCTCTGGCGAGTTATGGCCTTGGACTGGAACATCCCCAAGGTGGAGGCCATCGTCAACACTGGCCCAGAGTGGATCTTTTCACTGCTGGACCCCTTGGATGAGACGGCGAGACTGGTGGTGCTCATGACCATGTGGAGAGTATGGCATGTCCGGAATGAGATCACACACGACAAGGCGCCGCCCACTGCCGAAGCCTCTCGACGCTTTTTGCACGGATACATCAACTCACTCTTGTGCATACAGCAACATCCTGATGGTAACCTAGAGAAAGGGAAGATGGTGGTCCTGCCTTCACCACCACGCGCTCCAGAAAGTACGGCGCCCAAGGTGCGCGCACACTGGGTACCGCCCCAGCCGGGCTGGGTTAAGTTGAACACGGATGGGAGCTACATAGCGGCCACAGGTGCAGCGGGAGGAGGTATGATCCTGCGGGATGACAGAGGCGAGATCATCTACAGCGCATGTAGGGAGCTACGTACATGCGACAACGCTTTAGAGGCGGAGCTAGCAGCGTGCAGAGAAGGCTTGGAGCTGGCCTTGCACCGATCTAACCTACCTATTCTGGTTGAGTTGGATAGCGCGGAGGCGGTGTCGATGATTACAGCGCGCGAGATGGATAGATCGTCACATCGTGCACTTATAGAGGAGATTCGTAGGTTGGCTGGAAGCGATGCTAGGGAGATCTCTTTTACTCTTTGTAGTCGTCTGCAGAACGGGATTAGTCATGAGCTGGCCGCCTATGGCCGTAGAACTCCGCGCACAGCAGTCTGGCTTACTGCCGGGATGGACTTTGTTGTAAACCTGGCTCTCGCTGAGAAGCCTCCTTGAGTAATGAGAACTCCTTTTTCCTGCAAAAAAAAAGATATGAGATAATATCTCACATCTAGATATGACATAGGCAGACTCGCACCTTTTACCTGTTCACATCTAGTAGATGGAAATTATATATGTGGTGTTTCTGCCAATTAAATTGAATTAGCTCCGCGCGCACTAGCCGTAACTCTTTTGGTTGCCATACAAAATGATCGTGTCCTACGGTAGTCCACACACGTGCAGGTTTTGCTGAACGTTCAGTCTTAGTGGGATGCATATACTGGCATCCTGCAACCTTGACTTAACTGGCCCTCGCACCGGTGGTGAACCGGTGAAAGCACCTCACGTGCGATGCGGCCATGCACCTAGCGGGTGATGCAACGATCATGATCTAGTCTACTACTCCTGTTTTCTTTTTCTTTTTGAAAAGGTAGATAAGACCCCCGGCATGTATTCTTGATTTATATTTTTCAGACTGGCACACTTTGATTATTAAACTATGTGAAGTAAAGCCTAGCATCAATGTCGATGAATCAACTTACAAAAAAAAAACCAGATGCAGCTTCCACGCCGTTCCCTGCTTCTAATAGATGCCACACCTCCATTGATGCCATGCTGAGCATGGAGGGTCGCATGCTAAGGGCATTCACAATGGTTCTATCTTAGCAGTGCCACATAACATAAATGTTGAAAAGACCCTTCGGACAGTCCCCCTCCCCCCCAACCCCTCGCGTTGTCTCTCCGAGGCGACTCGGGCGGGCACCCCATCGGCAGCCGCCACAGCCTCCCCGCTGGCCACCATCTCCCTGCCGTCGGCGGCAAAACGACATCAGGCAAAGCCCGGCGACGCCTGGCGGCGGCGGGATCCATCCCACACGCGCGCGCCAGCCCTGCTGCCTCGCCCCTCTTCCGCGTTGGGCTCCGTCAGATCTGGGCTCGGGTTTCCCTCTGGTCACTGCCCCGCTGCCAGTCGTCGCCCCTCCCTTCAGATCCGACCTGTGTGCCGCTGTCTGCGTCCTTCCGGCGCCCCTGGGAGGCTCTGGTGGCTGCCTCGGCGGAGGCTCCACCGGCCATTCCCTGTTGCGTCCAACCTCCCTGCTTCGCATCCTTGTGCAGGCCTCCGCCGCCTCCCGCCCTCAACCGCTGGCCGCCGCCACAGCCCGCCCTCTTGGCTGCGGCGGAGTCCCATTCGCTGTTCCCTACTGCACCACGCCCCTGCTCCGCGTCCTTGCATCGGGCTCCGCTGCCTCCCGCCCTCAACAGCTCGCTGTCGCCATCTAAGGTTCTGGCACCACGCCTCCACCACCCCCCATTGTCGTCGTGCTTCTACGCATGCTCAACAACGAATGTGGCGTCGTGGCTCCTGCGACTTTGGATCCCTCCACCTCCCAGTTCCCCCAGTGGGCTGCCGCTGTTCGTGGCTTTACCCGCTGGGGGCGCCGCACCGGTTCCTCGCTGGTGCCCTCGGCGTCAAGGGTGCCTGCCAGTGTGGCTTCGCCGGTTGGATTCACCTGGGTCTGGGGCCATCCATTCCAGCGCTACCCGACACTACTGGCGGCTGCTCTGTGACTTATCGCGTGGCGGATGTGACCATGGATTGGGAGAAATCCTTGGTCGGCCTCCTACTAGATGAGACAGCGGCGACGCTTCCCGTCATTTCCATCTTGATGGCGTTGTCTTCATCCCCGGTCTAGTGATGTTTTGGGTGTTCTTTGTGGAGCTCTATGCTTGGTGATGCCCTTCGACTACACTGGTGGTACACAGGTGCTGTGGCGCCGTCTCGGCCCGGCGTGACCGTTCGAATGTACCCCATGACACAGGTGGTGTCGCGGCATTGTGCAGTCTTGGTTACCTGGTGCCTTTTGATTGTGTCGACGGCACAATGTCGTGTTTTAGTCTCGGCTCGCCGCTGCAGTTCAAGCGCCCGTGGTGCCCCTTGCCGTGATGTTTTGAGTGTGCTCTGTGGAGTTCTGTGCCAGGTGATGCCCTCCGACTACGCCTATGACAAACAGGTGTCGTGGCGTCGTCTCGGCCCGGCATGACCGTTCGAATGTACCCCATGACATAGGTGGTGTCGCGGTGTTGTGCAGTCTTGGTTGCCCGGTGTTTTTCGATTGCGTCGATGATGCAGTGTCATGGTTTAGTCTCGGCTCGCCGCTGTAGTTTGAGCGCCCGTGGTGCCCCTTGTTGTGTTGTGTCCACCCTCCATCGCCATGTGCTATCCGTGTGTTGTTTTCCTTTCTTTCTTCTTCCCGTGCCCCTGTACTTCTGGTTCACTTGAACCCTATCTTGTATTAGGCTGAAAGCCTATAGGCAACAAATGAATACAATTTAGGTGGGGAGGATTTCTTCTCCCCCCGATGAAAATTCCAAAAAAAACATAACATAAATGTTCAGGGGAGGAGAGAAAGCGAAAGAAAATCTCTAAGCGCAATATATCTCAGCACATATTAATAGATATCTGGTAATTCAAGGTTAGAATGAGATATACTAGAACAAGACCAAGCATACATATCAGTGCCAGATGAGCACATTTGCAAAAACAGTTGTGTAAAATATTGTTAGCATCCTTACTTTTTTTCTTGCCGTGAACATTGGGGAGCTTTATTGTTTGAACAAGGTCCTGGTACAATCAGTGTAAAGGTTTCTTACAAGAAAACTCAGACATTCGTCAGTCCAGCATTCGGAAACCGGCGAAGAATACCATGCTTGTTATAGAGGTCGGTCGGACTAGCGTCCCTTGGAACATGTCTAACAGTAAAAGAAATAAAACTTGATGGTATCTTCCCGACTTCATCTAAGATAGTTGCTACAATAGAACGAGGACAAAAGGTTGACCACTTGTGAGAAACCCCAGAGTTGAGCAAACATAAAGCCCTCTCAGAGAGCCATCGCTTCGGCGATGGGCAGATCTGTGATCCCAATGAAGCTTTTACACCAAGCTTCCATGAAGGCCAGGTGAGACCGAGCTACACCAGCACCTCCTCCCATGTGAGCTTCATTTTTTATAGCCACATCAATATTGATTTTTACCCAACCGGCGCCAGGCGGCCAACAACATTGATCATGAGGGATGCTGCATTTATGTGTAGGCATATTGAGCAACACAAGATCATCCCTAACCATCTTCACGGATCATCAAAAGGAATCTAATCATGTGTCCATCGGTTATGGTTATACCATATGGCATGCTTGACCATAATCAAGTGCCTGTAGGGTGATTAGAAATCATATTATTCAGCAAAATGTCCTTCGCTGACCAAATGGAGATCATTCCCATGTCGGACCATGGGTTTAAGTATTAGTTATATTATGGATTCTAGCGGTCAGACCAGATAGAGATCGGTTCACCAATTCAAACACGCTTGATTAGTTCCATCTCCAAGGTTGCACGTTCAATGATTATGGCTTCGAAGTAGCGGATGCCGATCTTGGAGCTTGGGCTTCCATAAAATGAGAGTTAGGAAAGTATTTTCCCCTTCAATGCTCAGGAACACAGGGAGTCCAGATGTGTAATCACCCGCGCCCTATGATTGCCTAGCGGTGCTAAATTGAACTGTTCAAAATCCTGAAACCCCATGCCACCCTTCACTTTAGGTGCCTCCAGCTTCTCTCATGACAACCAATGAAGAGATCATTTGTCGACGGAGCTGCTTGCTTGATTACCTCTAATGAGGTAGTATTATGCATTTCCACACTAGCCTCTCTAGATCACATAAGCACTTTGGATATTTCTACATTGACCTTAACAACTAGGGTCAAGATTAGTGGGACAGTTTCATTCCCAATGACTCCTAATCCTAATGTGTGCTAGCCAATTTAAAAAACAAGATAAATTGTGCGAACGGTGTGAGTTTTCTCAAAGGAGTACATGCATAGAGTTGGATGGTTTATATAGGGAGTTTGTCCTAGGCGACACATTCAGGTAGCTAGGTTATCTTGAATGAGTGATTATTTCCATCTCAAGAGTTCATAAAGTGTATGACATGTCAACGTGGGTTTAATGATGATGCCACTATATTGGCCAAGAAAAGATATATGTTACACATGAAAAGTAATAGGAAACCACCTCTTCTTATTTGGGCGCACGGCCGGTGACAGCCTCCTTACGTTGCTCATGTCATCTATCTTAGGCACTGGATGTCGCAGCTCTCGGCATCCCCTTATCCGTCCCACTGAACGGAGGTTATAAAACGTTGCCATGTTTAAACCATGTCGTGTCTTTGTCGCCACTGTCACTAGATTTCTGCACTAGCACTCTATGCTTGCACACCCCTGTGTCTCCGGCGGCGCGCTGCTGCTTTAAATATACTTAGCTGTTAGCAATCCAGACCAGTGCATTATCGGTATAGTAGTTCGAATTTACATGTCACATCATCATTAATCAATGTTACAAAAGCAATGGATTATAAATCTGCATGAAGAACAATTTAACTCATGCATATGCATCAAACCACCACTTACAAAATACACAAGGAGACGGTTATGCGTGATCGGGCAATTGCCTTTTTTGGTTGAGCAATTGCATTTCCAATCCATTAAACAAATGACAGGCACACGAGGTGTACGATTGCCAGATGGTCAATCCCAGTAGTACATGGAGTTCACTCGAGATTGTTCACCACGCGTCGGCCGCCCATCGTTGCCTCTATTGCCATTCACCTTTCTGGTGACCTGCCCTTCGTTGCATGTTCAACACATGATCAAGGAACCTCTTGGAATTCGGGAGCATCTTTTATTTATGGTAATTTAGGATTTTTAATGATAAATAATAGGTAAGAGATAAAATTACACGCTGAATACCCTTTGTGATTACAATTTTACCCATGAGATCTGGGTACTCCCTTCTTTTCAACGGTGGTACTCCCTTCGTGACAGTTGAGTTGGAGCACAAACCAAAACTGCTTGAGGAAGCTTGGGTCTACATGAGGGAGATGTGATCTATCTAGCCGCCCACCTAAGTTGGAGTCCACGAAGGTCCCAAAACCGCTTATAGGTTGCCCTGGGCCCCCTACTATCTTCGTCTTCTTGGTGGGCCTAAGTGGCCCACTTCTGGTCTGATTGTTGGGCTCCCCTTGGAGAAGCCACCCTCGGTGCGTGGCATCGTTACCCATCCTTGCCTAGCAGTGCTAAAATGAACTGTTTAAAATCCCGGAACCCCATGCCTCCCTTCACTTTATATGTCGCCAACTTCTCCCATGATAACCAATGAAGATATCGCTTGTCAATGGAGCTGCTTGTTTGACTACCTCTAATAAGGTAGTATTACGTATTTCTACACTAACCTCTCCAAATCACATAAGCATTTTGGAGATTTTTACATTGACCATAATAATTAGAGTACAAATTAGTGGGACGGTTTCATTCCCAATGCCTCCTAATCCTAATGTGCGTTGGAAAATTTTAAAAACAAGACAAATTGTGGGAACGGTGTGAGTTTTCTCTAAGGAGTACATGCATAGAATTGAATGGTTTATATCGGGAGTTTGTCCTAGGCGACACATTCCGGTAGCTAGGCTATCTTGAATGATTGATTATTATTATTATTTTCCATCGCAAGAGTTCATAAAGTTTATGACATGTCGATGTGAGTTTAATGATGATGCCACTATATTGGCCAAGGAAAGATATGTTGCACATGAAAAGTGTAAGTGATGATTGACTACAGTTGGTAGAATCCTCGACACTCTTTTTGCACAGACAAATGTATGATTTATTGACTTGTCTTGGACTAACAACTGAGATACCAAAATTCGATTTAGACTAGGTGATGCCATTATGGATGAATGCAAATGCAATGCACTACAAACAACAAGCTTACCATCATGCAAAAGTTTTTATCATCCTCTTCTTCCAGGAAACCTCATCTCCTGTTTTGGGGCACGGCCATTGACGGCCTCCTCGACGTCTCTTGCAGCATTTATCATCCTCTTCTAGCTCTGCACCGAACGGAGGCTATAAAACTGTGCCATGTTTAAACCATGCTGCATCACTAGATTTCTCCATTATCGTTCCTGCTTGCACACCAGTGTGTTTCCAGCGGCGCGATGCTCCCTTAGATTTGCTTAGCTATTAGCTATCCAAACCAGTGCATTGCCGGTGTAGAATTTACATGTGACATCGTTGTTACTCCATGGTATATAAGTGATGGATTATAAATCTGTAAGAAGAGCAATTTAACTCATGCATATGCATCAAACCACCACTTACAAAATACATAAGGAGATGGCTAAGTTGATCGAGCAATTGCCCTTTTGTAGTTGAGCAGTTGCATTTCCGATCAATTAAACAAATGACAAGCAAACAATGTGCAAGTTTGCCAAATGGTCAATCCTAGTAGTACATGGAGTTCACTCGAAATTGTTCACCATGCGTCGGCCGCTCATTGTTGCCTCTATTGCCATTCACCTTTCTTGCAAGACCCCGCTCCGTCGAACTTACCATTCGCTGCATGTTTATCACATGATCAAGGCATCATCACTTGTAATTTGGGATTATGTTTTATTTATGATAAGTCAGGATTATGATCAATGATGAATAATAGGTAAGAGATAAAAATTAACATGTTAAATGTTCTTTGTGATTACAATTTTACCCTCAAGATTGGGCACTCTCTTCTTTTTAACGGTGGTACTCCGTGACAGTGGTGTTGGAGTAGAAACCAAAAAGGAATAGACGGCCCATGGTAATTTCAGCGTAAACAACTCTTTAGATTATAATAGGCATCCTATCGGCGAGTTTGAAGCTCTTTACGTCCGTTCCACGACCGTCCGTCCATCTTTATGCTCATGAACGGGCCGTCATTTGTAGAGAGATAAAGAAGAACTTAGAAAGCGTCACACGCTGTTCCAGATGCTAGCTAGATGCTCTACTCATATTGACGAACAATTACCACACGTCCAGGTCCACGCGCACACAACTTATTTCTCCACGCTTTAAATTTCTTTTCCATGTCACAACGGAAATAATCGTCCAGTTGATGTAAACGGGATTAACACGCGCACGTACCGTTAGTCACCGCACTTTTTCCACGGTTTGCTCGAGTGCACCACATGGGATGCGCGAAGGCGACACTGCACCATTTACGAGCCCGTTCACATCCCGAGATCCTGTGGTGTTCTGCCAACTCAAGAACGCTCTTGATTGGTTAACGCACAAACACGATCGTGTGTGCTAGTCCACATGCACGCAGCTTGCTGCTCCAGCTGAGTCAGTGCGAGAGGATGTAGTGGAGTGTGTATGCAGCGTGCTACCATGGTGCTGCTGCCTTGACTGACCAGTGGTGGTGGTCAGGGCCGTATCTGAGAAAACGGAGGCCCAGTGCAAAATAAAAGGTGAGGCCCTCGGCATAACAAATAGCAATTAGAAAACAAGGCTTCCAACACTAAAAATATGCTTTGTTGCCTAAAAAAACTAAAATAGACTTTGTTATAGATATCATCATCCTTCGGATGTGTTTTAGCATTCGTCCTGTGATCTCCAGGAACCTCATCAGCACTAGTATCTAAACCTTGATTTTCCGAAGAAACATTCAACTCCTTTACTATAAACTTATTAGGAACTTCTTTTTTATGTCGAGTGAGTTTTTCAATCTTTTTCCTTTTCTTCTGTTTTCATGTCCCAACTCCTAATTCTAAAACTGAAGGAAATTTCAGAAAATAAAACTAAGAAGCAAATATCATGCACTAAAAACTAAACATATAAACTAAGAAGGATGAAATAGCCTTCCGTTAATTTGGGAACAAAACGATGTACCAGCACGATGTGCGGTTTTGATAGTCCACTTGATCTTCTTGATGAATTGGTTACCTAGCACAATTGCCCTCACAGGTCCAGCGACAAGCAACAAGGGGATTGAAAGAAGTAGTAGATGAGAGATGTGAGAAATTGAGTGAAGAAGACACCCGAATAAATAGATGGGCGATGATGGACCTGCCATACTACTAAAACTATAGTTGAAGAATCGGGAGGGGGAGAATGCAAATGAATTAATCTATAGGAGTAGAATCGGGAGCTGTTATAGGATCATGGGAAGACGCTAGAAGAAACAGAGATCAGAGAGAGAAGAGGAGGAGGTCTTGGGAGTAATTTGTTGTGGATTCCTAGGTACTTAGTGTTTACTTGATTAATTCATTAGTCGTGGATTTTTACGGGGGAGTAGCCACGGCTAAACTGGTCATTATTAGTTAGAAAAAGGGTGTGTCTAGGAATCGCGAAGTCTCAGTCGAATGATGTAACCTAGAGATGATTTGGCCCGTTTTGCCTCCCTGGATAGTGGGTTCTAATTCCCCCGTTATGGGCTTCAGTTCTGGGCTTTTCTTTGTCTTTTTATTGGTTTGGGCTGTTTGTTTGTTTGTCTTTTTTGCTAAAATGAAAAAAAAAAACTACAGCCCAGAAAGAGACAGCTAAAAACGCTATTCTGTACCTAAACGACGAGAATTCCTTCGGTTCCCTGTTTGTTTGTTTGTCTTGTTTGCATGCACAAGTCAGCTTGGTCTGTGTGTGTGCGCACTTTGGTTAGAGTTGGGTTCAATTAGTGAAAACAATCAGCTCCGTTCATCAGTTATAACAAAAACAGAGGTGGTCAGAACCTGACGGCGGCTACTTAAAAAAGCGATCACAAGCTACTTTGAAATTTTTCAGCCACTTCATTTCTTATTAGACACATTGAAAACTGCCCAAGAAAAAGGGGAACCCTCCATTTCGGAGCATCCAAAATTTGGGCTCTGCTCGAGCAAAAACACAACACAGGTAGAACAAAAAAAATCGTTGGCACCTTAGTCGCTACTTTGACATTTGAGCTACTCTCTTGCGTTGGGACATCTCTACGAATGGTAATTTTGTCACACATAAGTGAACCCTAGAGAGAAAATTAAGGTAGGGGTGCTGAATTTTGGCGCACAGACACAACGACGGGGATTGATTTACTTGGGCAAGTAGGTTGATTACATGCCCTGCAGGGCGCGAGTAGGCTGGAGTTGCACCGGTGTGCCCATGGATCTCGACGCCGATGACTGCGTCATGAGCACTGAGTATGGGCCCCATGTACGACCTTCTCTCGTCCTCCCCCCCCCTCTGTGTCTAAATTTAAACAGTGACGGCTGGATATTTCTAGGAGAACGTTAGAAGTTGAGGATTGGGGCCACATTCCAGTGACTTGAGAGATCCAGGGCCACACTAGTGCGACTTCCCGCTGTCCCTTCCAACAAAACAAAGTCTAGATATAGCGATGTTGAAAAGACATGTTGTTGCAGTCGAGGGGTGACACTTGCAGTTGCATGCGTAGTCGAGGGGTGACACTTGCAGTTGCATGCCTAGTGTACGCATGCAACTACACCCCGAGCAAAACAAAGTACAGTTCATCGTATTGGAAGACATGCAATTGCAGTAGGGGACGGTGCTTGCAGTTGCAAGGCTAGTGTACACATGCAATTGCAGCCCCTCTCTTGATGCCCTCTGAAAAAACAGAAGTCCAGTTCAACCATGTTGGAAGAGCCGCGCATGGCATCACATGTCCAGGAGGTGGACATGCAACTGTGGGACTAAAGGAGTTAGAAAACCCACCCTCAGTGATTTGTGTGATGGCTTGATCAGGGATCTACATGAATTGTAGTCGGGTACTGACACTCGCAGTTGCGGGTCTAGTGGCAGACATGCAATTGCAGTCTACATGGCTCGCATGCAGTTGCAACTCAAGGAATGGGCATGCAATTGGCAACCAACAAAAATAAAAATACATCCTTATTGTCACTCCGGCGGCGGTGACACACAAGACAAGCTATAATCCATATGAAAATGCACCTCGGGGTGGATATGAATTGCAATCGGGTGCCGACGCTCACAATTGCGAGTCTTGTGGCAGACATGCAATTGCAGTTGACATGGCCTGCATGCAGTTGCAACTCAGGGAATGGGCATGCAATTGGCACCCAAAAAAATTAAAAACAAAAATGCATCCGTGTCGTCACTCTGGCGGCGGCACACAAGACAAGCTATAACACATATGAAAATGCAGCTTAGGGGTCGACATGAATTGCAAGTGGTTGCCAACACATGCAATTGCGAGTCTAGTGGCAGACATGCAATTGCAGTCGACATGGCTCGCATGCAATTGCAACTCAGGGAATGGGCACGCAACTGGCACCCGAAAAGATGCATCCTTATCGTCACCCCAGCGGCGGCACACAAGATAAGTTATAACCCATATGAAAAATTAAGCTCGAGGGTGGACATAAATTGCAGTCGGGTGTCAACACTTGCAGTTGTGAGTCTAGTGGCAAACATGCAATTGCAATCGATAAGGCCGCATGCGGTTGCAACTCGAGGAATGGGCATACAATTGGCTCCCAAAAAAAAAAAATAAAATGAATCCTAGCCGTTACTCCGCGTGGCGTACATACAAGACAAGCTATAACCCATATGAAAATGCAGCCGGGGTGGACATGAATTGCGGTCGGATGACGACACTTGCGATTCTATGAGTCTAGTGACAAACATGCAATTGCGATCAACATGGCCCGCATGCGATTGTAACTCGTGGAATGGGCATGCAAGCGGCACCAAAAAATGCATCCTTATCGTCACCCGGCGGTGGCGGCACACAAGATAAGCTATAACCCATATGAAAAATTAAGCTCAGGGGTGGACATGAATTGCAGTCAGGTGTCGACACTTGCAGTTGCGAGTCTAGTGGCAGACATGCAATTGCAATCGACAAGGCCCACATGCAGTTGCTACTCAGGGGGGCATACAAATGGCTCCCAAAAAAATGAATCCTAGTCGTCACTCCGCCGGCGGCGGTGTCGTGGTTCTAAGTCTGACAGTAGAATGGGGGTAGGTATGGAGAGGCAAGATCCTAGCTATGGAGCGGTTGTAAACACAAGGATGTACGAGTTCAGGCCCTTCTCGGTGGAAGTAACAGCCCTATGTCTCGGAGCCCGGAGGCGGTCGACTAGATTATGTGTGTATGGATTACAGGGGTGCGAACCCTTTACACTGAGGAGGGGGTTGGCTTATATAGTATCCGCCAGACCCCTCCGGCCCTCAGTAATGCAGGGTTTAAAGTATATTAAGTCTAGGCGTTACTGGTAACGCCTCACATAAAGTGTCCTAAATGCCATAAAGACTACTTAATTACAGACCATTACGATGCAGAGTGGTTCTTGATCTTCTGGTGGTCGAGTGAGTCTTCATGGTCGAGTCCTTCGAGTCCGTTGAGTGAAGTCTCTCTTGGTCGAATGGAAGGCAGTTTCTTCTGAGGATGTCCTTGGGTAGGGTACTTAGATCAGGTCTATGACCCTACCCTAGGTACATGACTTCATCATTAGCCCCCGAATGGATCGAGGTTTGAGTGAGGAAGGAGTTGACAATATTTCCGACCTGCTTTTGTGTTCTGACATGTATCATCTTGGACCAATAATCTCTTTGTTGATAACATCAACTTTTCTTTCAGTCGCCTTGATCCATTCTTCTCTTTAGTCGAGTGAACTTTTGAACTTAGCAATCTCCCAGCGACGGATCGCAGGAAATCTCTCGTCTGACAGATCGATCTGCTGTTCGCGGATTTTGTGGGATCCGAATTTTGGGGAAGCACGCGAAGCGGGGCGGACCGCGGCGCTCAGATGGGATAAGGCATAGACGCCTCGATTCCCGCGCCGTCCTTTTCGCCAAGTATCGCGTACGCGCGACTGTTTCGGGATGTGATTGGATTGCCTGGGCCCACTTGTCGTCCACTCGGAAGCGGCTCTATAAAATGCGCCCGGCGAGGGTTTTTGAACAGTACTTCTCCAATCCCCTTCTATCCTCTCCACCTCCGCCGCGCCGCTTTGCTCTCGCCTCGCCCAACCACTCCTCGTGCGCTTCGACGGCAACAATGGTGAAGGAGAAGACGGCGGCTCTGGAGCGCGCGAAGAAGGCGACGGCGACGGGGAAGGCGAAAGGAGAGCGACTAGTCGGGTGGATCCTCGTCAAGGTCCCTTTGCCGCAAGATCGGGTCCAAGGATTGGATCCGGTCGACCATCACCGAGAAGGATCTCACTGAGATGGCCAACGAGGGTTTGATCCCCCACGGAGCAGCGAGGCTCCCGGGGAACGAGTGGCAACCACAGCCGGAAGAGGGTGAGTATGTTCTTCTGGCTACCCATGTCGACCGTGGGTTCTCTCTGCCTCCGAGTGTTTTCTTCCGTGGTTTCTTGAATTTCTTTGGGGCGCAACTCCACCACTTCAATCCAAATTCCATCGCCTACCTTGCTGCCTTCGTGTCCATGTGCGAGAACTTCCTGGGCTGTCGACCGCACTGGGGTCTGTTCAAGCACATATTCACTTGTCGTTCTCAGACAGTGAAAAAGGCGAGTCCAGATGACGATAAGATCAAGGTTATTCAGATGTGTGGAGGTCTGGGGATTCAGATGAGAAACAAGAGCACCTTTCCAGCCATGACTCTCCCTGAGTCGGTCAGAGGATGGCAGTCGACTTGGTTTTACTGCCAAAACGAGTCGACGCCGGAGCTGTCGAGTGGTCTCCCTCCGTTTACCATGGACCGAGCAAGCAAACCCTCTTCTCTGAAGGTGCTCCCTGAGGAGAAAGCCCAAGTGAAGATGTTGATGGAGCGTGTAGTCCAGCTAGTTCGGGAAGGAGTGACGGGTATGGACCTTCTAGAGGTCTTCCTTAGGCGACGTATCCAGCCTCTTCAGTACCGAGGCCATTGTATGTGGCTGTATTGTGGAACCGAGGATGAAACTCGGGTCCATCCAGAAGCAGTCGACGATGCCACACTGGAGAGGTGGATGGCCGCAGTCACTGGGAACAAAGACAACCCTCGAGGAGCCAGGAGAATTCCGCCACTCGACCATTCTAGCACTCCAGACAAGGTATGCCCACTTTATTTCCAATTGTAATCTTGCCATACTTATTCTGCTTTCGCTGCAAATTGGTCAATTGATCATTATTTTGCTGTCTGTCAGGCCCTCACCGAACTATACTCGATGCCCAATGGGGCACAGACGCCGACTGAGGAGGAAGAAGGAAGTGGGGGCGAAAGCCAGGAGGACTGGGATTCGGACGCCGCTGATGATGACGATGATGACGACTCTGATGGGGAAGAAGAAGAGGAGGAGGAGGAGGAAGTTGCACCGCCTCGCTCGGAAAGGCGTTCCAAGCTCATCCATGACCCTGCCACTGAGCGTGGTAAGGGGGTCGCAACTGTCGCTCAGTCTACCAAGCACCCTCGAACCACTTCTCCGGAGCCGACCGAGAAAGCTCCGAAGCAATCCAGGGTGGCACCGTCAAAGCCGGCCAAGGTTTTGCCGAAGATGAAGGTGTCGATCCCCACCATATCAGGGTAAAAATGCTACTTGAGTCTTTCCATTCCCCATGAACTTATCTATGGTCGACTCATAAATCAACCGACTGTCTTTTGGAATCGTAGTGCTGCTACTTCTGACAACTCAGCTAGGGCTGACGATCATGAGATGGAGGACGCTGCCACTTCAAAACCTGGTATGACTCGTAATTCCGTCTTTTAGTCGATTGGCTCTTAGTCTCTAATTCTGATTCTTTTCTGTAGCTCCATCCAATGTCGTTATCACCCTTCCTGACGTCGACGACGATGAGGAACCGTTGAAGCAAAGGAGGAGCAGGAAAACGTCTGCTGGCAGGGTGACTCAGGACGTGCGGCACGAGATATCTTTGTTGCGGAGGAGAACACCACTCGCCCACCGTATCTTCAGCGGTGCCGTTGACGAGTGCTCACCCAGCGTCGTCGAGTGCTGCACAGCCTTCACCCTTCTCGACCCACTCGTCCCGGAGGACCAAGCAAGTCTTTGCAAAAGAAGCGTCGCCAGCGGAGTCATGATGGAGCGGTGAAGGCCATCCGGGAGGCTAGCCAGCAGCCTATGGCGCCGATTCCGCTCTTCAAAGCAACGTTCGGTCGGTCGGTCATTGCACTGCTCATTAGGATATGATATTTGAAAATTCTTCTTTACAAATCCGTAGTAGTTGTCCTACACCCACCGGGTGTGTCGATTGAATTCGGGTTAGTGGGGCATGCTGAGTGCACCCACCGGGTGTAATCCCCAAGGCTATGGTGGATCACCGGCGATCGACCATAGGCTTTATAAGTTGTTCTTCCTTCATTCGACTAGGTGAATGGATTTCTCAAACCGGTGGGGGCGCTGAGTGCACCCACCGGTGTAGTCCCGAGGCGTGGTCGATTGCAGACGATTGACTACGATCAAGAATACGCCCTGTTTTTTTTGTTGGTCGATGGTCGACCCTATCTTGATAGAACTAGTGGGGGCACGCTGAGTGCACCCACTGGGTGTAGTCCCCGAGACTACGGTCGAATGTTTGTATTCGGCTGTAGTCTTAGAAACGTATGATTTTTCTTCAATCACTCGGAAGCGAATTGTCCTTGACATGTTGTCGACTGGTTCTTCGTAGAAATCCTGCGACCTTGCGGCTCGTTACACCGAGTTGGAGAACAAATATATCCAACTCGAGCTTGATCTAAAGCTGGTCCAGGAGAATTTGGCGAAGGCAAAGGAGGAGACCAAAGGTATGTTTGGTGAGGCCTCGACAACTGCTTTTGTCCCTCATTTGTTTCAAAGTCTGATCTTGCTGTAACTTTGCAGGCAAAGTGAAGGAGGCCCAAAAGAAGAAAGACCTTGAGCTAGCCGAGATCTGAAGACAGCTTTGGAAGACCAAGCTCATGACGAGAAGTTGGCTTCGTCACTGAGCTTGAAGAAGAAAACACCAATCTGAAAGCTGCTCTTGATATTGCCAATAAAGAAGTGAGTCGACTGAAAAGTGACAAGATTGCCCTGAACGACAAAGCCAGTGAGTTGGTGGGGAAGAAGAAAGATCTGGAGGCTTATCTGGGCGGACTCGCCAAGAAGCTGTTCCTCATGCTCGAAGGTAAACCTTTGCACCAAGCAAGTATTTTTACCGTGATCTTTCATTCGACTGTTGTCTTGACTCGGTGGTTGTGCTTGCAGAATTTTGCCAAAACTTTGAAGAGGAGACTGGTCGACTGGAACCAAACCTGGACCCCATCAACTCTCCGGTGAATGATGAAGTCGCCATGAATGTGTTCCGGCTTGAGTCTCGTGTTGCTGTTGTCACTGATTATCTCGCAAGGTTGAAGGTCGCCACTTCCCGCATTGACACTACGCTCTAGCCTGTGGAGGCGCTCGAGCGACCTCGAGTCTCGATGACTCGACTAAACACAGATCCCGGTCGTCGAGTGCAGGAGTGGAAGAAGTCTTCGCCAAAGCGGTGCGAGATGTTGCTCGTATCCGCCCGAGTCCATTGCAAGGATGCACAAGAGGACAAACTGGCGGCTCTTCGGGTGGCTAACACCAAGAAGCATGATTTCCGGTCTTTCATGGAGACTTTCATCGCCGCTGCCACTCGGATCGCGGATGGAATCGACCTTGATGAGTTTGTTGCACCTTCCAGCCCTCCACAGAAGGGGTAAAAAACTTCTTGAGCTTGACACTTTAAATTTGCCTCAGTATGCCGAGTGATTTTGTAACTGACAAACCTTAACAGGCCTAGCGCCTGAGCACTTTCGGTTCCGTTAGGTATCTATCCGAACTTGGATTCGACGTTTGAATATGCTTGCATTTGGATTGAGATGTCTTTTGCAGGTTAAAGCGAGGTGCTCACTGCAATCGACTTGTTCCCCAATTCACTTAGGCAGGCACTGGGCTGCGGCTAAGCCTCCGAGTGGGAGGCGTGCTCTCCACTCGGTAGGATTTTCAAAACTTAGGCGAGCACTGGGCTGCAGCTAAGCCCCCGAGTGAGAGGTGTGCTCTCCACTCGGTAGGATTTTTATAACTTAGGCGAGCACTGGGCTGCAGCTAAGCCCCCGAGTGGGAGGTCTGCTCTCCACTCGGTAGGATTTTTATAACTTAGGCGAGCATTGGGCTGCAGCTAAGCCCCCGAGTGGGAGGTCTGCTCTCGACTCGGTAGGATTTTTATAACTTAGGCGAGCACTGGGCTGCAGCTAAGCCCCTGAGTGGGAGGTCTGCTCTCCACTCGGTAGGATTTTCACGTTGTACTTGTGGCGTAGCTCGAAGGAGAGGGTCGCAGTCGACCTGTACCTCGTCCTTCTTGCGACCGCACGTTGTACTTGTGGCGTAGCTCGGAGGAGAGGGTCGCAGTCGACCTGCACCTCGTCCTCCTTGTGGCCACATGTTGTATTTGAACTTAGGCGAGTACTTAGACTGCAGCTAAGCCCCCGAGTGGGAGTCTTGCTCACCACTCGGTAGGTTTTTTCAAACTTAGGCGAGTACTGGACTGCTGCTAAGCCCCCGAGTGGGAGTCTGGTTCACCACTCGGTAGGATTTTATTGAAACTTAGGCGAGTACTGGACTGCAGCTAAGCCCCCGAGTGGGAGGATTGCTCACCACTCGGCAAGGATTTTTTACAAACTTAGGCGAAACGTATTCGCAGCTAAGTCACCCACTGAGGGGGAAATTTTTACATGAACAAATAGAAGTGACAAAAATCATTGGGTAAATTATGACACTATTATCTTGCAAAACATGGACTACATAAGTACTTTTATTACAACTCATCCGAGTGAAAACTTAAGTGTAAAATGGGCGGAGTAGCTCCGCGTTCCAAGCTCGGGGCTCGTCGATATTGTGCTTGACGTTGTAGAGACGGTACGCTCCGTTGTGGAGAACCTTGGTGACGATGAAGGGTCCTTCCCAAGAAGGAGCAAGCTTGTATTGTTTCTGTTGATCCACTCGGAGAACTAAATCTCCTTCCTGGAATGCTCGACTCTTCACGTTTCTAGCGTGGAAGCGACGCAAGTCTTGCTGGTAGATGGTCGATCGGATCAGAGCCATCTCTCTTTCTTCTTCTAAAAGGTCGACTGCATCTTGCCGCGCTTGTTCTGCTTCGGCCTCATTGTAGAGTTCAACCTGAGGAGCATTGTGGAGTAGATCACTCGGCAAGACCGCTTCAGCTCCATAGACCAAGAAGAATGGAGTCCTTCCGGTCGACCGATTAGGTGTGGTCCTTAGACCCCAAAGCACCGAGGGAAGTTCATCGACCCATGCTCCAGCCGCATGCTTAAGGTCACGCATCAGTCGGGGTTTCAACCCTTTGAGGATCAAGCCATTGGCTCGCTTCGCTTGTCCATTCGACTGTGGATGGGCGACCGAAGCGTAGTCAACTCGTGTGCCTTGAGATGTGCAGAATGCTCTGAATTCTTCCGAATCGAAGTTTGATCCATTATCAGTGATGATGCTGTGCGGGACTCCATATCTGAATATCAGTTCCCTGATGAAGCTCACAGCAGTATCGGCGTCAAGGTTCTTGATGGGTTTAGCCTCAATCCACTTGGTGAACTTGTCGACTGCCACCAGTACATGCGTGAAACCGCTTCGACCTGTCCTCAAGGGGCCCACCATATCCAGCCCCATACTGCGAAGGGCCAGACGAGTGGTATGGTCTTCGGAGCTGACGCAGGCTTGTGTGACATGTTGGAGTAAAACTGACATCCCTCGCATTTGTCCACTATTTCCTTTGCCATCTCATTCGCCCTTGGCCAGTAAAATCCAGCTCGGTATGCTTTGGCTACGATGGTCCGAGAGGACGCATGATGGCCACAGGTCCCCGAGTGGATATCATCAAGGATGATTCGACCTTCTTCTGGCGTTATGCACTTCTGACCAACTCGGTCGGCTCTTTACGTAAACCGTCCTTTGATCACAGTAAAGGCTTTGGATCGACGGACGATCTGTCGAGCCTCTTCCTCGTCCTCTGGGAGCTCTTTTCTCAGGATATACGCGATGTATGGAACTGTCCAGTCGGGAGTGATCACTAAAACCTCCATGACCAAGTCGACCACTGCTGGGACCTCAACTTCAGTCGGATCTGTGGCACTCTTGGGCTGCGGAGCTTCTTCGGTGAAAGGATTTTCTTTGACTGATGGAGTATGGATATGCTCCAAGAACACACCACTGGGAATGGCTTCTCTCTTGGAACCTATCTTCGCCAAATCATCGGCCGCTTGATTCTTCAGTCGGGGTATATGATGGAGCTCTAACCCCTCAAACTTCTTTTCCAGCTTCCTCACTGCATTGCGGTATCCAGTCATGGCTGGGCTTCTAACGTCCCACTCCTTCATCACTTGGTTGACCACCAAATCTGAATCGCCTTAAACCATAAGGCGACGGACGCCGAGTGAGATGGCCATGCGCAATCCATACAAAAGGGCCTCGTATTCTGCCTCATTGTTGGAGGAATCAAAGTGAATCTGGAGCACATATCTGAGCTTATCTCCTCTGGGGGAAACCAGGACAACCCCAGCACCGGAACCATTCAACATCTTAGAGCCATCAAAGAACATGGTCCAATGCTCCGAGTGAACTTGAGTCGGCTGCTGTTGTTCAATCCACTCGGCAAGGAAATCTGCTATTGCTTGGGACTTGATGGCTTTCTTTGCCTCAAACTTGATATCAAGGGAAGAAGTTCAATCGCCCATTTCGTCACTCAACCAGTTGCATCTCACAGTGCGAGAATCTCGAAAGTGGAGCGTCACGACGATCGTAATGGAATGATCGGAGAAATAATGAGCAACCTTCTTCGTGGTCGTGTAGATCCCATACACAAGCTTCGATAATGAGGATATCGTTGCTTTGATGGAGTCAAAACTTCGCATGATAGTACATTTGGCGCTGAACTTTGAAGGCTTTCCTTCTTCTTCCCGCCGACCGTAAATCTTTATCTTGACGACTTGTCCTGTGGCTGCAATATAAAGCAACAGAGGCTCTTTCTTGATGGAGCAGCAAGCACCGGCTGGGTGGAGAGCGAGCTTTTAGCTCGGCAAGCGCTGCATCGACTTCGAGTCCACTCGAACTTGTCGCCTTCTTCATCGACCGGTAAAGAGGCAATGTCTTTTCACCGAGTCGTGAGATGAATCGACTTAATGCGCCAAGCATCCAAGAAGCTTCGACATCGTGCACCCGCACGGGCATTTCATTCGAGTATAGTGCCAATTTTTTCTGGGTTAGCGTCGATTCCTCGTTCGAAACGAAAACCGAGTAACTTGCCACCAGGAACTCCGAATGTGCACTTTGATAGATTGAGCTTGATATCATACCTTCCGAGGTTGGCAAATGTTTCGGCGAGGTCAGTCAGCAGGTCGGAACCCTTTCGCGACTTGACCACGATATCATCCATGTACGCTTCCACATTCCGACCGATTTGAGTGAGCAAACACTTCTGAATCATTCGCATGAACGTGGCTCCGGCATTCTTGAGGCCGAATGGCATGGTGATATAGCAGAAGCACCCGAATGGAATGATGAAAGCTGTTTTTATTTCATCGGGTCCGTACAGACGGATCTGATGGTACCCGGAATAGGCGTCTAGAAAAGATAATCTCTTGCACCCCGCAGTCGAGTCGACAATTTGATCGATGCGAGGGAGAGGAAAATGATCTTTCGGGCAGGCTCGATTGATGTGTTTTAAATCGATGCACATGCGAAGCGACTTGTCCTTCTTGGGAACCATGACGACATTGGCGAGCCACTCGGAGTGGTATATCTCTCGGATAAATCCTGCCGCCAATAGTCGAGTCACCTCCTCACCAATAGCTTTTCTCTTCTGGACGGCGGACCACCGAAGATGTTCCTTGACTGGTTTTGCTGCTGAGTCGACTCTAAGGCGATGCTCAGCCAGTCCCCTGGGAACACCCGGCATGTCAGCTGGTTTCCATGCAAAGATGTCCCAGTTCTCACGGAGGAACTGGATGAGCGCTTCTTCCTATTTCGGGTCGAGTGTTGTGGAGATATGGGTCGGAGCTGCATTGGGGTCGGTCGGGTGAATGTGGACGGGCTTCGTCTCACCGGACGGTCAAATGCCGACTTCTGTGGCGAGCTTCTTGGCGCATGACAAATCACTCGGATCTGCATTTTGCTTATATCCTTCTAGTTCGACCGCTGTCACACGGGAACCGCAATCTTTGAGCCTTTTGGAAACACTCTTCGCTTTTTCCGATCACCAGGCGATGTGATCACGCCTTTGGGGCGGGCATCTTCAGTTTGAGGTACACGTAACATGGTCGAGCCATGAACCGTGCGTAAGCTGGTCTCCCCAAAATAGCGTGGTAAGCGCTCTGAAAATCCACGACCTCAAACGTCAGCTTCTCTTTGCGAAAATGCTTCGAATCGCCGAACACCACGTCCAGAGCTATTTGGCCGAGCGACTCGGCTTTCTTTCCTGGTATAACTCCATGAAAACTCATGTTGCTGGTGCTCAGTCGGGACATCGGAATGCCCATTCCTATTAGCGTGTCCACATACAATAAGTTCAGTCCACTACCACCATCCATTAGCACCTTCGTCAGTCGAGTGCCTTCGACGACTGGGTTGACCACCAAAGCTTGCCTCCCAGGGGTGGCTATATGAGTCGGGTGATCGGGCTGGTCGAATGTAATGGGAGTTTGGGACCATCTCTGATAACTGGGCGTCGCCGGGGCGACCATGTTCACCTCACGGTTAATAACCTTCAGTCGGCTCTTGCTTTCCACATCCGCAAAGATCATCAGAGTGGAGTTAACATGAGGATATCCTCCCTCACTGTCCTCCTTGTCTTCAGCTTTGTCCGACTCTTTTTCCTTGTCCTTGGGCTGTTTACCTTGGAACTGCTGGATCAGGAGTCGGCACTGGCGAGTGGTATGCTTCGGGTAGGTGATATTACCCTCTTCGTCTTTCTTCGTGTGGATGTGACATGGCATATCCAACACGTCATTTCCTTCTTTATCCTTCACCTTCTTGGGGTTCCAGGATCCTTTGGGTTTTCCTTTGAACTTGCCCTGAGTCACGGCCAGAGCCTCCCCAGGAGCCGCTGGTTCAGCCTTCCGCTTCTGCTTCCGACTGGAGTTTCCCTTCTCCGACTGACTCGGCTTGTACTTGCCGCTCCGGAGTCGGTCCTCCTCTTCGCCGTTGGCGTACTTGGTAGCAATTTCCATCATCCGACTCAGGGTCATATCTCCGGTCCGACCAAACTTCAAACATTCTCTGTTCTTGACACCATCCTTGAAGGCGCAGACTGCCTGATGATCAGACACGTTCTCCACGGTATGATGCAAAGTAATCCACCTCTGAATGTACTCTCTTAAGGTTTCATTAGACTTCTGCACGCAGACTTGCAGCTCTGTCAACCCAGCTGGTCGCTTACAGGTTCCCTCAAAAGTCCTAACGAACACTCGGGAAAGATCTTCCCAAGTGTAAATACTGCTTGGAGTCAACTGATTCAACCACGCCCTGTCCGAACCTTCCAACATGAGTGGTAAGTGCTTCATAGCCACCTCGTGCTCCGCGCCACGATCTGTCGGCCACTCGGTAGTCCTCAGCGAAGTTTCAGGCTTAGACTCACCGGTGAACTTGCTTACTCCATCGCCAACCTGAAGTTGGGGGATCACCGCGCCCCGATAGCCTCATTGAAACATTCGGACCGAAAACATGCACTCGGCTGCTAGTGGGCGCGTCTCTCGCATGACCACCCGATGAGCCCTGTTCGATTGACCAACCCTTGCACGATGATGGATCGCGTCGAAGCTCGGTTCTCGGGGTCGACCGAGCTCTTCGCCCATTAATCGAAGTTGACGTCGTCATCTTGCTGCCGAGGAGCGTAAGACCCGCCTCTCGGAGGAGGAGTGGGCACTCGACGCCTATCCTCACGATCGTATCGGTCATCATATTGGTCCCGTCGATTCTCGGGTCCTTCACGCCCTGGAGGCGATCCGGGGCAGGAGCCGATCGAACCGTATTCGCAGCGACGGATCGACTGTGAATTCTGTTGCGTGATTGCGACACGGCTGAATTCTGATCTCCTGCTGCCCGGAGCAAATCTCTGATCTGCATCAAGCCTCTGCCAGCCTCCGACTGAGAGGGCTGGATTGACTCTGCTATACGGGTTGCAGCTACTAAATTATGAATCAGGGTTCGATATACCTGAGTCGGCGGGAAGAGTTGACATCGATTGGAGTCGGGTACTCGTTGCCACGCGCGCTCGTCGAGTGCTCGCTGGAGGTTCTCCAGACGAGCGCGTTCAGCCAAGTTGGCCAAACGTGCCTCCTCCAAGGCGCGAGCCTTGGGGGTTTCTCCTGCGATGGGAGTATGCAGGGCATCCATGTTCCTGCGGCGAAGTTCTTCCCTTTGCAGGGAATTAAGTGGCTCGGGTTGGTACTCCTCATGGACTTGAGCGGGGTCGCCTCCACCGTCTACCCCGTCCTCGCGGGGAAACCGGGAGGGCTATGAGGTCCGTTGACCATCAAGACCTCCGCCGCTAGATCATCGCTATCGCTTTTCGGATGCGCGATCTCTCTGACGGCCGTCGACAGATCGAACAGCCGTAGAGGGACTCGTCGGGCTCGATTGCGCAACTTGGTGGTGGCCGTCTGGCGAGCCACCACGTGCCTCACCCACCGCTGAGCCTCGACCGACCAGAGCGCTTGCGGCTGGTGGGAGACAGTGGAGGTGGACGATAAGGAGTCGACCGATATGGAGTCGATGGTTGCGCTGCAGCAGAACGCCGCGGACACATGCGCTGAAAATGCGTCGCACCGCGGACGGGAGCGATCGACGCCGAGTGGAGCCTCCTGGAGCCAAGCGGAGTCGTCGGCGATGAAGGTGAGCGCGCCGAGACGGATCTCGCGGCCCTCGACCAAAACTCCACCAGAAACCATGATGGAAGCGATTGGAACAATTGCAACTTCTCCAAAAATCGCTAAGACACATGCCCCACGGTGGGCGCCAACTGTCGTGGTTCTAAGTCTGACAGTAGAATGAGGGGTAGGTATGGAGAGGCAAGATCCTAGCTATGGAGCAGTTGTAAACACAAGGATGCACGAGTTCAGGCCCTTCTCGGTGGAAGTAACAGCCCTACGTCTCGGAGCCCGGAGGCGGTCGACTGGATTATGTGTGTATGGATTACAGGGGTGCGAACCCTTTACACTGAGGAGGGGGGTGGCTTATATAGTGTCCGCTGCACCCCTCCGCCCTCGATACAGGTTTAAAGTACATTAAGTCTAGGCGTTACTGGTAACGCCTCACATAAAGTGTCCTAAATGCCATAAAGACTACTTAATTATAGACTGTTACGACGCAGAGTGGTTCTTGATCTTCTGGTGGTCGAGTGAGTCTTCATGGTCGAGTCCTTCGAGTCCGTCGAGTGAAGTCTCTCTTGGTCGACTGGAAGGCAGTTTATTCTGAGGATGTCCTTGGGTAGGGTACTTAGATCAGGTCTATGACCCTACCCTAGGTACATGACTTCATCAGGCGGCACAAAAGACAAGCTATAACCCATATGAAAATGCAGCCAGTGATGGACATGAATTGCGGTCGGGTGTCGACACTTGCAATTACGAGTCTAGTGACAAACATGCAATTGCAGTCAGTGGCACTTGACTAAGTGACTACACAGCTCTTTGACAAAAAGCGTAATACATCAAGTATAAATCATGCAAAAAAACATAAAATTATTATATTTGACTACACAACTTTAAAGTGACTACACATGATTTTATTCCTGGCACCACCACTGATTGCAGTCGACATGGCCCGTATGCAATTGCAACTTAGTGAATGAGCATGCAACAGGCACCCAAAAAATAAAAATAAAAAGCATCCTTGTCGTCACTCCGGTGGTGGCACACAAGACAAGCTATAACCCAAATGAAAATGCAGCTCTGGGGTGGACATGAATTGCAGTCGGATGCCGACCCTTGCAGTTGCGAGTCTAGTGGCAGATATGCAATTATAGTCGACATGGTCCACATGCAGTTGCAACTCAGGGAATGGGAATGCAACTGGCACCCAAAAAATAAAAAAAATGAATACTTGTCGTTACTCCGACGTCGGCGGCACACACAAGACAAGCTATAGCCCATATGAAAATGCAGCTCAGGGTGTGGACGTGCAACTGGCGCTCCCTCTCTCTAGTTTTTAGACGCGTTGCGACCCTTTCAATTGCAGTCGGCATGATTACGTGCAAATGTTATGCAACAAAAAAATTAGTAAAAATGTTGAAAAATGAATATGCTCGTTTATAGACTACTACAATAACAAAAACACACAGACTTTGTCTTCCACGTCTAGTTAAAAAAAACTTGCATGTGGCCATGTGAGAGAGATGAACGAACTTGCATGTGCCTATGTGAGAGAGATGAACGGCCAGCAGGAGAAAATGGGATGATATTGCTCGCTCCTGTCCCCAGGCAAATACTAGCACCGGAAAAAAGCCCAGCCTAGAAGAAAGCCTAAAAAGAAGAAAAGGCAAAAAAAAAGCACACAACGCCCGTCACGGTCAGCCCATAGCGTATCCCTGTCCAACACAAACGAAAAGGCGAAAAGGAAGGAAAAGAAAAGGATAACGGGCCGGTCGCACCACTAGAACAGGCTGATACTTCAATACAAGACATCAGCGATCGTTTAAATCTGGAAACGATCCAACGAACGGGGGCATCGACTGAGACTTCGCTAAAACTCAGTCGACTGAGTTTTAGCGGTCCCCTTGGAAAAACTGGGGCCCCGCTAAATTAGGGGCCCTGTTCGGTCGAACACCCTGCACATGTGTGTGGTACGGGCCTGGTGGTGGTGAACACTGCTGAAAGCACCTCACGTACGTACGATGTGGCCTTGCACCTAGACCTGCCCAGCCCGAGTGGTCACCTCAAAAAAAAATTTAAAAAAAAAACTCGCTACCGCCACTACCAAGTCTGGATTTGAACAGCAGTGGTAGCTATGTCGCCAGAGAGTTGGAGCGCTTTGAGCTGCAGAGTAATGAAGCTTGTGCAGAATTTTAATCAGGTCAGGGTCTGGGTGCGCAAGTTGGGCACCGGTGACCGGCCAGGTCACCACTCACCAGGGACGGTACTGCATAGCTGGCCGGCCATTCAGAAAAGGCAACGGTTGTGCGAGGATGCAATTGGCACTCCATAACTACAGGAGTTAATTAGCCCAATCACGTATACAACAGCATGTCATCGAATCCTGGTGTCTGTGCCCAAAGCTTCATTTATTAGGTCATAGACACATATTGCATTGGGACATGTGATGTTACAGTAACTAGCTAAGGCTGGTCACAATGGACAAGAACATAAGCTAGTAACATACACACTTCCCTAGACTATGTTACTACCTTCATAGTGGGTAGGAACATCTATGTAGTGTCATACAACGATATATTTATTAGGTTATAGACTCATTGTTTCTTGGAGTGTGTGATGTTCCGGTAACTTAGCTAGTTACCACAAGCACCTCTCTCTTCATTAAATATGTGTCACGTAAGCAAAATTGTATTGGAGTGTGTGATGTTACTCCTAAGTTCCTCCCCATTGTGACCAGCCTAAGTTACTGTAACTACCTCTCTCCTCATTAACTCATTGCCACATAAGCAAATTTGCTACTACCTCTCTCTCAGTTTACAGGGCGTGCGCGTACCCCTAGGTCGTCAATTTGACCAACCTAATACAAGTCATATATTACAAAAAATATATCAACATAAACTTTAGAGTTTCTACTTTCAAAAGGTATAATTTTTGTGTTATATAGTTTATATTAGGGTGATAAAATTGGCAACCTAGATATACGCGTAGGACTTGTAAACCGAAACGGAGGTAGTAAGTTGGACTCGATGTTACTGCTGAAGTTACTCCCACTATGGCTAGTCTAATAAAACCAGCGAGTACGACAACACTGTTTTTCTTCGAAGTTGTACTTGTACTACTCAGTCAAGACCTAACACAGGCAAGTGGCCAGGTGGATGAGTCCAACTTGACCTTGACCATGACTTCACTCAACGGGCAACGACTTGACTCAAGCATTGTTACTGTACGTCCGCTCATCGCGCTCTGTCCAGATATATACAAGTGACTCAGCACACGCGTCTACGAACGTGTACGTGTTTAAAAAACGACACTGACTTGTACTCCCTCAGTCCCAAAATAAGTGTCTTGACCTTAGCACAACTTTGTATTAAAATATGTACAAAGTCGAGACACTTATTTCGGACGGAGGAAATATAAACTTGGCTGTTCTTCTTTAGGAGGACGACTGACTCGACTCTTTAATCAACAAAAATAAATCATCGCAGTCCCTACATAGACATGCGCGAGCTATATTAGTAGCTAACTTGCGCGTCTCTCCATCGATTGCACTTGTTTGTATCATTGCATATTATACTTCATATATACGTACGTCTAGCCGTCGACTAGTATGGTTTTCGGCGGAAGCTAATCCATCCGCGTCTTTCCCCCTCCTTTCCTTCCTCCTTCGGGAGGTGCCTGATCAGTCCCACCTTTGATGACCTTTGCCCTTTGGGCCATGGAGACGCCGAGGATATCGGCCTCCCGCCAGTAGGAGGGACTTCGTTCTCGTTTTTTTTAGTTCAACAAATTTGTTTGGGCTGTGTGGCAGTAGCTCTGTCCCTATACCTGACCATACCTCGGGCCAGGCCAGGCTTCGGGCCGGGCCTAGCAAGCCCGATAAAAAAAACGAGCACGGGCCCGCCCGCCCGCCAATCGCTCGCTTCGGGCGGGCCCGCCCAACATGTAAAGACTGTCGGGCTTCAGGCCGGGCCGGCCCGGCCCGCCCTTCAAAAAAACGTGAAAACGACGGGCCCGGGCCCAGCCCGGGCCGGCCTTCGGGCTTAAAATCTAGGCCCGAGCCCGGCCTAGGGGCAGCGTCGGGCCGGGTCGGGTCGGTCTTTTTCGGGCCGGGCCGACCGGGTCGGGCTTCCCATGGCAGGTATATCTTTCCCTGATCCCAGTCTCGATGGTGCGTATAGTATCGTCGGAGGACGTGCGGAGGTGTATTTCAGTCGGATCTCGTTGGATTTCGTCCATGCTGGTCTTCGGTATCTATTTGGATCCATTATTTGTTCGTCTTCATTCGTGTGGTTACAGGTTTCATCTTTTCGATCTGCAACTCTCTTCATTGGCGATGGTTGCTGCTCTGGCGCGCTGATTCTTTGGGGCATTAGCACAACGACTTGCCGACTGTCTACTACAACTAGGTTTGCCCGGCTCTGATGAGGAAAGGTCGATGACACCGGCGCGCCTGCGACTCTCTCTAGTGCTTGTAGTCATCGCTAGGTAGTTCATGGACCCGGTTATAAATTTTATTTTCTCTAGTGTTCCCTGTACTGTCATGATTTATGAATAGACCTAGTTGTAGTAGGCTTTAGGCAACGGTGAAATCAAAAAAGAGAGAGGGGAGGGGGGTTTGCACTTCCCGTATCGGTGAAACATACCGGTATGCGGTTCCGCGGTATGGCTGGTTGCATGCGTACGTACATGCATCAAGAATGCACCCATATGCATGGGACCTTCGGCAACTACGGCCAGTGCGAGTGTTCAGAAAATCAGAAAAGAGGAGCGCAAGCAGGAAGGGACCCGTATGGCACGGTGGCTGGCGTACGTGCGTGCAGTACGTCTTCTGGACTATGACCAGCCGCTGCTGAAAATACATACTAGTACGGTGGAAGAAACGCTGCTGTCCAAAAAAAACGGTGGAAGAAACGTCGCGTACCGCGTCGGTTTGTGCAGGGAACCTTGAGAAATTTAATCTAATATAATAACACCGGCCCGGCCGGTGGCCGCCGGGCCGAGCGCGACCGCACGAGCCATTTCCAAGAGTTGGAAGGTTTATATAGGGGGTTTGTCCTTGGCGACACATTCTGGTAGCTAGGTAATCTTGAATGATTGATCTTTATTATTTTTTTGCATCTCAAGAGTTCATAAAGTGTATGACATGTCCATGTGAGTTTAATGATGATGGCACTCTATTGGACCAGAAAAGATATGTTGCACATGAAAAGTGTAAGTGATGATCGACCACTGTAGGTAGAATCCTTGACACTCTTTTTCAACGTACAAATTTACGATTTCTTGACATGTGTTGGACAAACATCTGAGATAACAAAATTCGATTTAGACTAGGCGACATAAGTATGGGTGAATGCAAATACAATGTACTACAGACAAACATGCTTACCATCATGCAAAAGTTTTTCTTACGGTACCCTGGTACTCCCTAAAGATAGAGATGGGAGTAGCAAGTAAATATGGGCTTTCATTTGATAGGGCAATTTAGTCTTTTTCCATCTCTGATTTGGGAATAATAATATTGCCTTAATCTACTTCTGTAGTCTGCGGTAAAGAAAACTGCAGCTTCCTGTTTGGGTGCACGGCCGGTGACGGTCTCCTCGACGTTGCTAATGTCGTCCATCTCAGGGACCAGCCGTCGCAACATTCACCATCCTCTTCTTCCCCTCCACCACATGGAGGCTATAAAACTGTGTCGTGTTTAAACCATGCCGCATCTCTATCGCCACCGTCACTAGATTTATCCACTGCTGCTCCATGCTTGCACACCCTTGTGTCTCCGGCCGCGCAATGCTGCCTTGATTAGTCTTAATTGTTAGCGATCTAAACCAATGCATTGCCGGTGTAGTATTTAAAATTTACATGTCGCATCGTCGTTACTCAATCTTATGGAAGTGATGGATTATAAATCTGTAAGAAGAACAATTTAACTCATGCATATGCATGAAACCACCACTTACGAAATACGCAAGGAGATTGCTAAGCGTGATCGAGCAATTGTCCTTTTACATGAGAAATTGCATTTCCGGTCGATTATAAACAAATGACAAGCAAACGAGGTGCAGGATTGCCAAATGGTCAATCCCACAAGTACATGGAGTTCACTCGAGATTGTTCGCCCGGGTCGGCCGCCCGTCGTTTCCTCTATTGTCATTCACCTTTCTGCGGGCCCGCTCCGTCGAACCAACCCTTTGTTGCATGTTCATCACGTGATCAAGGAACCTCTTGTAATTCGGGATTATGGTTTACCCTTTGTAAAACATAATACCCTTTGTGATGAATAATAGGTAAGAGATACAGTTAACACGTAGAATGCCCTTTGTGATTACAATTTTACCATTGAGATCAGGGTACTCCCTTCTTTTCAACAGTGGTACCCCGTGACAGTTGTGTTCGAATACAAACCAATACTGCTCGTTGGAATTGAAGGAATAAACGGCCCATGTGATTTCACGGAATCAGGGTACTGTAAAACAACTCTAGGCATGATCCTATCGGCGAGTGTATGCTCTTTACATCCATTCCACGACACAGTACGAAAGAGAAATTGAGATGTTGGCAGCCACAACCGTACGTCCATCTTTATGCTCCTGAACGCACCATCATTCGTAGAGACACAGAAAAAAGAACACACTACCGTGCGTTCTTATGCTTGTGGACGTGCCGTCATTCGTAGTCCGGTGAAAGTACGGGTCAGCATTGGAGATGCCCTAAGCCCATGATCGTCCGTCTTTATGCTCGTGAAAGCGTCGTCATTCGTGGAGAGAGAAAAAAATACTTACAAAGCTTCACACGCTGCTACGGATATAGTTTGCGGCTCTTTTGACTGCCTTGTGCGTAGGCAAGCCAATTTGGTGCACTAGCTAGCTAGCTCTACCCATCTTGACGAACAATCACCACACACACGCACCTTTGTTCTTCACGCTTTACGTTTCACCCTCAATTGGGATGAGCGTACAGCTCACGTAAACGGGATTAACGCAGGCACGTACGGTTAGCCGCAGCACTTTTTCCACGGTTAATTTGCTCGAGTGCGGCACGATGCGTGAAGGCGACCCTGCACTACACCTTTTGCCCGTTCACAACCGGAGATTACGTATGTGGTGCTCTGCAAATTTAGCACCGCGTGCACTGGCCGCGACGCTCTCGGTTTTTTTTTAGGGAAAAGCGACGCTCTCGGTTGGCACACGAACACGATGGTGTGTCCTAGTCCACACGCAGGTAGGTTTTGCTGCTCAAGTTCAGTCTCAGTGAGATATAGTGGCGTGTGTATGTTGCGTGATATATACTGTACAGTGATCCTGCTATCTTGACTGAGACCAGACGGCAGTCGTGATGGTGAACACTGCTGAAAGCACCTCCCGAACGTACGTTTGTGGCCATGCACCCGGACCGGCCGAGCCCGAGTAGTCAACATCTAGGTCGCACACTGCCACTACCAAGTCTGAATTAGTGCTAGCAGTGGCCAGTGGGCAGTGGAAACTAGTATGTCGTCATAGAGCTTCAATATTGGCTGAAACTTGTGCAGAATTTTACCCGGGCTGAGTCTACTGGGTGCGCAAGTGGGACACCGACCGGGCGGGTCATTTGGGACGCAGCGCAGTGATGTGTAGCTGGCCGGCCCTCAAACAAAAGGCAACGGTTCAACTTGGCCATCCATAACTGCAGGAGTTAGCACAGTCACGTACTGCATGCCGTTTAATCCCTGGTGTCTGTGCCCAACTTGGCCCAATAAAATCAGGCGAGCACTGTTTTTCTTCGAAGTTGTAGTACTGCTGCTCGGTGGAGAGTAAACGTAAGCACGCACATGACCGGGTGGGTGCATCCAGCTTGACCTTGACCCTCAGTTCACCCCACGCGGAATGACTTGACTCCAGATCTAGTACTGTTACTGTACATCCGCTCATCGAGCTCTGTCCAAGCTCCAAAAACAGAGACTGTGTCCCTCAAAAAAAAAAAAACAGAGACTGTGCGTCTTGACGGATATATACAAGTGACTCAGAACACGCGTGGACGTACGTGTACGTGTTTAGAAATCGACACGGACTTGTATAGGCTTAGCTGTTGTGCTTCACGAGGATGGCTCGACTCTTTAATCAACACAAATCTTGGCACTTTCGCAGTCACTACGTAACTTGCGCGTCTCGCCATCAACTGCGGGTGCGGCCACCGTGAAATCGAAAAGAGAAGGGCGACGTACCTATGCTAGGCAGATGCATGTTGGCGCTGCCCGTAGCGGTGTAAGGGCATCTCCAGCCGTTGGCTCCTCAGGAGGGCCAAAAATCGCCTCTCAGGCGCGCGGCGCTTAACGGCGACTGAGGCGTGATGATGCCCGCGTCGCAAGGCGTCGCGGATATTCAAAAATTTGAAGACGGCACAAACACGGCGCAAACACGACATAAACATAGCAAACTTCGGCGAGTTCGTTCAAACATAAACATATTTTACAAAAAAAAAACCGGCGGGCTAATCCCGCCGTCTCCCTCGCCGCCCGCCCAACGCGTCTACATGCCGAGGAGGCTGTAGAACCGCGTGTAGTCGCCGCCGTCGTCGTCGTCGTCGTCGTCGTCGCCATCGCCGCCTCCGCCGTCCTCCTCGCCGCACTTTTCCCGGTTGGCGCGGCGGGTCGGAAGGCCCGAGGACGTCGTCGTCGTCGTCATTGCCGAGATCACGACGCCGTGCTCGTCCTCGCGCCCACGCTATGGGCGGCGATTTCCTCGAGGCAACAGATCGCCGGACCGTCTCTCGCGGAGTAGTCCTCCGCGCCACCGCATGGCGTCCTCGTCGGAGAAGCGCGTCGGGCTATCTCCTCGTACTCAGCGGGAGGCGGGCTCCGGCTTGGGCTCGACGAGACAAAGCGGCGGCGGGCTCGGCAGACGGGCGCCGATCTGGACGCCAGAGCTCGAAAGCGCGCGCCACAGGCGTGTCTGGGGCTCCGGCTCCGGCTTGCGGGGCGAAGAGGAGGACCCGCCGTCTCCATGCGCCTCGGGGTCGAGAGCTTCCGGGCGTGAAAAGGAGGGGGCTGGGTAGTCGAGGCGCGGCGTGTTGCCGCCTCGATGTACTCGAGGACGGCGTCAGCGGCGCTTCTGGCGCGCCCACCATCGACGCCGGCGGAGTTTTGCTGCCGGAGGGCACGACGCCGCCAGGCCTCGAGCTGCTGGGCGTGGCGACGGAAGTAGGGCTCCCATAGCGGCTGTCGAGGCGTCTGCATGCGCGCATCCTCACCGCGCGGGCGGTTCGACCGATCGGGCGATCTCCGCGCCGCGCCATGCGGAGGGTACCGGGGCACGCACGCGCGCGGCGCCGATCCTCCACGCCGGGCACCCGCATGTCCGGCGGGACCGGTACTCGGCCTCGTAGAGGCGAGCCTCGTCTTCATGGAGATGGCGGCGGCGAAGCCGTTCGCCGCCGCCGCCGCGCTGGAAGCGTTCGCCATTGGAGGAGAGGAGAGGAGGAAGGAGCGACGGCGGAGGAAGGAGCGGCGGCGGAGGAGTGTGGCGGCGAGTCGCGCCGGGCGCGGCATATATAGGCCGACGCGCGCCCACACGCGCGACACCGTCGCGTCTGGCGTGGCGAGGCGAGGCGAGGGGCACGCGTCGTCCGGCCTTCATCTGCGCCGCCGTGAGCATCAATGGCGCAGTGACCGGCGCAGCGGCGGCAGCTTTGGCATTGATTCGCCACGGAAGCGAGGCGATGAGGACGACGAAGGGCGAAAGCAAACTAATCGCCGACGCGTCGGGCCCGCGGTTCCTTCGCGTAAAAACTTCGCCGGCGCTTCTAAGCGCCCAAATAGCGCGGTTCGGGCTGGGTCCGCCGGCGCTGTTTTCAGCCCAAACCGCGTCGGGCTCTGAGGGGCGTGGTGGCCGTTTTTGGCGGCCGTGCAAAAAACGCCTTAAGGCCTTCGAAGCGCGCGCTGGAGATGCCCTAACATGCCAGTGTGAGGTTCGGAAGTATGGCTGGTTGCGCACGTACGTGCATCAATAATGGATGCATGCATGGGACCTTCGGAAACTACGGCAGTGCGAGACTGCGAGTGTTCAGAAATCAGAAATTGGAGAGCAAGCAGGGAGGGACCCGTGTGGCACGGTGGCTGGCGTACGTGTGTGCAGTACGTCTTCTGGACTATGACCAGCCGCTGCTGATAATACGACTCCAGTAATTCGGTGGAAGAAACGTTGCTGTCCAAAATAATCGGTGCAAGAAACGTCGGCTCGTGGAGGGAACCGAGAGAAATTTAATCTGACGCCGGCCCGGCCAGTGGCCGCCCGGCCGTGCGCGACCGCACGAGCCATTTCCAATCATGCCGCGGCCAGCCCGGTTAGCTGTTGCCTGCACTGTCCCACCAGAGACTGACCCGACTACCGACTCGGCCCTCACTTCCCTGATGCGACGTGAGCGTGGGCATGCTCAGCCACTTCTTCGAGCTAGCCCAGCTGGACGGCCGCACGTCGAATGACCACACCATCGCCGGACAACGACGCGCACAATGTTACTACGTGCTCCGCCGCGCTCCCGGCCCGGCTGCAGCCTGCGGTCACCACGCACGCAACGCAACGGACGGCGCCGAACGCGTGAGGCGGGATTTGCTAGCTCGAGGCGCAGATTAGCTGCGGCCATGCGCCGATGTGCGTGCATGGTCATGGAGCTAGCTCGGGGATTTCGATACGATCCGGTTCCGTTCGTCCATGCATTGGTTGCGATTTTGTTCTCGGTCGATCGGAATCCAATGCAGCTGTGGGCAAGCTAGCTGCACGCATGGACCGTCCGACAAATCAGCCCAGCTCACCGGCCGGTAACGGAGCCAACTAGCTAGCTTTTGGCACATGCCTGGCCGGCCGCGTACTCGCCATGTCCAGGCAGCGGTGTTAACCATCTGCACCCGAGTGCCGGAAGCTGCATATATTAACGTCATCTAGTCTAGTATAATAGTTGTGCACTACGGTCATATGTATACCTGAGTTTGCTATTCGTTGAAGTTTGCCGATCGCGTCTCTGATAGCTTTGGTTTTTGCCTTTGCATACGCATAGATTTGCTATTATATAACTTGGCAATTTATCAGCATGTTTTTTGTATGCGTATGTTGGTGTGGGTTGTGTGCATCGTATCTAAGTATAACCGGTGTGTCTTTTTTTAGAGTACGCCAATGACATACAATATTTTTATAGAAGAGAGCAAATATTTACAAGAAACCGACTAACAATGCGAACATCAGTCGTCGGCACACCCACACCCAAAAACAAAAAACTAACTCCTCACGAATCTGTCTAGGCCACCCACACCAAACCCAGCACTCGACCAAACACGAATGTCACCAAGTATCGCCATCGCGAGCTCTCCAGGGCCCACCACCTGCTCCGGACGGTTGAATACATGAGCGTTTCTTTGCTTCCAGATGGCCCACAACGCTCCGATGACCAGCGAGTCGAATCCTCGCTTCTCTTTTTTGTGAAATCTTCTCCTAGTCCTGAGCCACCACTCCTCGAGTGTCTCCTGCCCGTCAGGACTGCCAACATTTACCTGCAAAATGCCAAAACACGTGTGCCAAACTTCGCTCGCGTAGGGGCACTGCACCAGCATGTCCTCAGCATTATCTTCTTCTTGCAAGCAAATGTAGCAAGCCGAAGGCTCATCTTGAAGACCATGACGTGCTCTCCTGTCTGAGGTCCACAATCTGTGTAGCACCACGAGCCAAGTAAAAATCTTGCACTTTAGCGGGGCCCAACTGCGCCAAATGGTTGCGGCCATGGGGAATCGGATCCCGCCCTGGCAAAGTTGCGCATACGTGGATCTCGCGGTATAAGCTCCTAAGGGGTCGTGTGGACAACTAAATTCGTCCTCGCTTTGCAAGTCTCTCTGCTAAGGATGGCAATTTTATTCATGGACATGGATATCCATGGATATCCGACCCGAATGGATAGGGTTAGATATGCTTTTGTGTCCATGGGCGGCGCCCAAACCTGACCCGATTGTTCGTGGGCAGGGCATGGATATAATCTTGTACCCATGGATATACCCAAACCCGACCCGATAGAATGACTTAATGGGAAAAAATCTGCTACCCCTGCCCTACGTTCACATCTCCCACGACAATTTTACACTTTTTTTATCTAAAACATGCATAAGAAATTACATCATAACTTTTATAACAGTCAATCCCCTCCGAAACATACTCCAACACCCCTTCCCTTATTTTTATCTCCTTAAATGACTTGTCATCCTCATCTGTTAGAAAAATACTAGATGATCTTAGGTCGTTACTGGATGTTGATTTACCATAAGTGAAGCCTAGCCTGCCACGAGGTGAAGAATGGAAGAGTTTATGTTAATATTGTGTTAAGTCTTATTTATATGTCTCAAGAGGACCCAATGGATATCCAGTGGATATGGATATCCATCGGATTTGGACATGGACATAATTTTTCACCCATGGATTTTTTTCATGGGCAGGCAAAGACTGTCGTCATGGATATGAGTATGGATTTGATATTGTTCAACCCGATCCAAACCCGACCCATTGCCATCCTTACTCTCTGCACCATAGCAATCACGTGCCTCAGGTGCACCATCTGAAGTAAACCCATGAAGGAGAATAGGGAATGGGTGTCGCTGGTCCATCTCCGGTGTGTGTTGATTGTGTTCATATCCTATTGATGCTTTATTTTGAGCCAATGAAATCCACATTTTGTTGAAAGACTATATACTTGAGTACTAACCTTACTTGCTAGCATTGAGTATGGCATAGTAATCGGTATTTGCTAATATTTGCTAATTGTGCCTGAAACTGCAACTTGGATGATCGGATTAGTCGACTTTGCCGTACGCCTGAGGCCGAGATGTAGGCACCGTGGCGGGGCGGGAAGGAGGCGTGGGGACGCCGGCAAGGCCGAGCCAGGAGTGACACAGAGCCGGACACAACACGTCAGGGGCGTCACCGATGGAGGGGAGTCAAACGTTGATGGTTTCGGGTGCAGAAGAGGATGGGGGTTACGGGGAGGTCGTCGATGATCAGATTGTTCAGGGTTCAAAGGGAGGTCCTACATGGCAGAATGCACATGCACATCCCGGTGCGTCCGCGCCTCCGCGGGCCCTCACATTCTTCTCATATCTGAGATGGATACGAGGGTTCGCGGGCAGCCCGGACGTAAAAAAATGATATAAGGGTCCGGATGGATCGTGTTTTTTTTTTCTTTCTCCTGTCCGGTCACCGACCGGGCGTGTCCGCAGACATATGAGGGATGGTCTGAGATGTTCAGCTATAAATGCTCTAACTGCAGGAGTTACCACTGTCACGTATCGAATCCTCTTGTCTGTGCCCAACTTTGGCCAAATAAAATCGGCGAATGCGACAACAGTGTTTTTCTTCGAAGTTGTGCTGCTACTCGGTGGAGAGTAAACATAGGCACGCACATGGCCGGGTGGGTGGGTCCAGCTTGACCTTGACCCTCAGTCCACCGAACGCGGAACGACTTGACTCCGCTATTGTTATTTTACTACTACCTCCGTCCTGATTTATTTATTTTTTTGCGAGAAAATTTCCGATCTATTCATCTTCAATCATGGCAGTACAACGAATACCAGAAATAATAAAAATTACATCCAGATCCGTAGACCACCTAGCGACAACTACCAAAGATTTGAAGCGAGCCGGCGCGTCGCCGTCATCGCCCTCCATCGCCGGAGTCGGGCACAACTTGTTGTAGTAGATACGTCGAAGTCGTCGTCTAAGGCCCGTGGGACCAAATAGCACCGTAACGACAACCGCCGCAGATGAAGAATAACGTAGATCAGAAAAATCCAATCCGAAGATTTATTGGTCTTATTGTAATCTGTGTCAAATTTTGATCATAAATTTAACTAATGAAATATTTATGCATGTCATTAAAAATTATATCATTGAAAACCGTGTTCAAATAAGAATTCAACAATATAACTTTTGTTGATATGCACTATTTTATCAGTTAAATCTTTGGTAAAAAATTATCACAAATTACAATGGGGAGTAATAAACCAGGACGGATGTAGTAAGTCCGCTCATCGCGCTCTGTCCAAGCTCCAACCAAAAAAAGAGCTGCACGTCTTGACGGATAAATGTACTTCCTCCGTTCGGAATTACTTATCATAAAAATGGATGTATTTACAATAAAATACATTTAGATATATTCATTTTTTGAACAAGTAATTTTGAACGGAAAGAATACAAGTGAAGTGACTCAGAACACGCGTCCACGTACCGTACGTGTACGTGTTTAAAAATCGACGCGGACTTGTCCAAGCTTAATTAGCTGTTGTGCTTCACGAGGACGACTCAACTCTTCAATCAACACAAATCCTCGCACTTTCGGGCGTCACTACGTGGACATGCGTGATCTACTATTCCTTCCGTTTTTATTTAGTTTGTATATTAGCTTTGGTCAAAATCAAGTTTTACAAACTTTGATCAAGTTTATAAAAAAAATATTAGGATATAAAATAATGAAGCAATAATATTAGATTTATTATTGAATGTACTTTCACATCGTATTATGATAAATGTCTATTATTTTTTATAAACCTGGTCAAACTTTACGTAGTAACTTTTGCGCGTCCCACCATCGATTGCGGCCGCCGTGAGATCGCAAAGAGAAGGGCGACGTGCCTATGCTAGGCAGATGCATGTTCGCGCTGCCCGTAGCGGTGAAACATGCATGCGTGCGGTTCGGCGGTAGGTATGGCTGGTTGCATACGCAGTGCATGCACCAAAATAATGCATGCATGGGACCGGCGTCCGCCTTCGGGAACTATGGTCATGGAGCTAGCTCGAGGATTTCGATACGATCCGGTTCCGTTCGTTCATTCATTGGTTGCGATTTTGTTCTCGGTCGATCGGAATCGGATGCAGCTGTGGACAAGCTAGCTGCTTGCAGGGACCGTCCGGCAAATCAGCCCAGCTCACCGGCCGGTAAAGGAGCCAACTAGCTAGCTTTTGGCACATGCCTAGCCGCCCGCGTACTCGTGATGTCCAGGCAGCGGTGTTAACCATCCACGCCCGAGTAGTTGTGCACTTGGTTGTGAATTGTGATCGGGTATGTATACGGTGGGTGTGGCTAGGTCTCAGTCGACTGAGACTTCAAGTGATATAACATATAAGAAGAAGAAAAATGTGTATGCGTATATAGTGGGTGTGGCTAGGACTCGGTCAAGTGATGTAACATGTAAGAAAAAAAAAATTGAAAAGCAAAATTTGCACGGATCTCAATGTAAGATCTCACGAATATAGCATCGGCCGAAATTGGTTAAGTCTCAGTCGATTGAGATTTAGTTATACAGTACTATATTCATACTTCAATACTAACCTTGTTTCCTAGCCTGAGTACGACAAACTAATAAGTTTTGCTTATTATGCCTAAAAATGCAACTCGGATCATCGACTTTGCCAAGCGCACAAGGCCAGGATGTGGGCGCCACGGTGGGCGGCAACGAGGCATGGGGACGCCGTCAAGATTGAGCCAGGCGGGATATAGAGACGAACACAACGCGGCAGCGTCATCGCCGACAGAGGAGAGTCAGAGGTTGATGGTTTCGGGAGCACAAGAGGAGGAGGGGGGGTGGGGGGAGGACGGGGAGGTCGTCGCCTATTTGATCATTCAGAGTTTAGAGGGAGGTCGGGCGTGTCAGCACCACGGGTGTTGGTTGTCAAATGCCTACATAACGGTTATCTGGCTTTCCCGGCTTTGCTTGCGGTTTGTGGGAATTTTAGACGTCCGGACCATGTCGCGAATGTTTGGTGCATGACGTTGGATGGCATAACGAGTCAAGACAGCATTGTCCCGACATTTATGAACGTTTTGATGCAAAGCGTTGGAGTTGCCCTATACTTACCCCAGCTGGTAGAGGAAAGTGTGTGTTAAAGAGGCGGGTTCCTTCCTCCTCATTGATTGCTGTGCACCCCAAAGGTCCTAGCAAGGGAGGGACCAGGGCAGTGCGCGCAGATGCCGGCCGGGACAGACAGCGAGGGCTCACTCTACTCGCTCTCAGTCTCACGTTACCCTACCAACACAAGACGGACCCATGATCATCAAAGACGCCATGTGTAAGTGTAACGCAGTAGCTGGTCGCTACGCCGTGTGGTGCGCCACGCACGGCGGCCCACCCGCAGCCTCGCTGCCTGTCGACGGCGGGGCCCCGCGAGCGAGCGACAGCGACGGAGCGGGGCATGCAGAGCCGCACACGGACATGAAAGGGAAGCCAAGTGAATCGCGGGCGGGCCCGGCGACACCGAAGATGCCAACGCAAGCGAGCTACGCAGGCAGGTACGCTCCTTTCCATCACGGCGACGCGGTTTCCTCCTCCTTTCCTTTCAATTTTCTTTACTCCAACGGCTCCGCTCTGCTTCCTTCCCTCGATCACGGAGAGTGGTGAGGTGGGGCCCGTGCCCGTAACGGTTTCCAGCTTCGGCTCCCCCAGCGCGGCGCGGCGCGTCGCCGTTACGTTACGCAAGCTAGCTGTAGGCTGTAGGCTGTAGCTAGTGCGGACGGCGCGGTGCGTCTCCGGTCGAACGCCGTACATGTACGTGCTCTCGCCGGCATCCTACTCCATGCATCGTCAATGGATCTGCTGGACTAGCTAAAGCCAGGGCTGCACCTGCATTTGTGTTGGGATATGCTCATTTCATTCATCTGCTAACCAATTCATTCTCTCCAAATTCAAACTATCACATGACCGATCATTCCAAGCCCCATGTCAACGCCAATCATTCCATCAGTGCTTAACAAACGCCGCCTATCCTTTTCGAGTAGTCTACTTATCGGGTATGTAGCGGTGTTGGTGCAGGGGATTGCTTAGAACAACTGCTTGCACAGACGAGATTAAGCTGGACCTCGCTTTTTGGGGCAATGCATCGCAGGCTGTCCCTCTCTTTTCAGTGACAGCAGACACAGCATCGCCAACCGACTTTGGAGTGAAATATACATTTCAAATGGTGTTTGTTTAGATAAAAAAAAATAAGGCTACATACGCCGGAAGGTCCACAATAATGCATTTCCAAAAAAAATATCAAGCACACCAATAATACCTCCATTTCAAAAGAAACTTTAAATCAACTAAAACCATGACAAGTAATTTGGACCAGAGGAAGTATTTAGTCAAATACTTTGGTCATGATGTTTCGGGGAAAAAACGTGTATCGTGTGGAGCATAAGAGTATCTACAGCCGGGCGCCACAAACCGGTCTTAAACATCCGGACGGCCAGCCCGGTCACTGATCGGTCACGAAAATCTAACCCAGCCGGGCGCGTCAAACGACCCTCAAACACTTGGGTATTCGGCGCCCCTCATATCCAACCCAAATATGGGACGAATATGGAGGCACCCGGGCACGCCCGCCACGTCAGCCCGGCCCTCCCCGACCCCACTCCGTCCCCACTAATATCCCCAATCCAGAAACCCTAACTCACTCCAATCTCGATCTGTCTCTTCTTCCTCCCTCCGATTTCTCCGATTTGATCCACTCCAACGACTCTGATGCCTGCGCGACCATGTCGAGCGCCTGCAGCCGCTCCTCCTATGACTCCGACGACGAGCTAGCCCTCTGCATTGCCCTCGAGAAGTCCAAGCTGGACACGGGTGGGAATTCCGGATCGGCCTCGCCGCTCTCCCGTCGGCGCAGCGAGGAAGCCGACGCTGGCTCCTCCTAGCCCGTGCTTGGCTTCGTACGCCATGCCATCCTCGGGCCCTGCCGCCCGCTGCTTCCCCACGCGGGCAACGGTGGGTGCTTGTGCCCGCCCAACGGGCATGGACACGCACGCCGGAGTCGGATGCGCGTGCCGGCGGCTGTGAGAGGCAGCGGGAAAGGAAGAGGGACGCGGCGGAGAGCTTCGTCCGCCACCGCCGCGAGTTACCCGCCGAGCCCGACGAGGACGAGCGGCTCCTCGCATGGGTCTACCGACGGTCGCTTACGACGGCGGAGACAGACGCTCGGCGGCTCCGCCGGAAGAATGCCAATGCTCTCCGGCTAGCTATCGAGCAGTCCGAACACGACGCCAGGGAGAAGGCAAGGGAGACGGCTCGGCTGGCGAAGCTCAAGTGCCAACGGGACCGGGCCGTCCGACGCCTCAAGGGCCTCATCATAGTCCTCCTCCGATGATGATGACGACAACGGCTCCTTGTCCGACGACTCGGGCGATCCTCCAGTAGCCACCGGCGGCTACAGCTGTGCCGGCGACCGGAAGGGAAAGGGGCCGGCCCGAAAGTGGTGAAGATCTGCTTTTCTTCAATTTAATTTCAAGTTATAGATGTGGTTTTAAGTTGTCTATCGTTTATGTGAACTTTTGTGGTCGTTTGACCATCCGGTCGTGATATTTTGGTGAAAGTATTGTGCTTTCCTATGTACCGTTTGCTGATCTGCATAGTTTAATTAACGTTGCATGGTTTAGTATGGATATAGGGATCAGATATGAGATACACGGATGTGGGCGACATTATTTGAGGAGTGCACGGTCACTGCCCGCGGACGCATCCAGATGCGTCCGCGAGCGTTTGAGGGGTCATATTTGTCATATGCGGCTGTAGATGCTCTAAGACATCTACGTAAATAGGTTGCAAAATTAATCTCTCAAATGTCCGCGGAGGCGTCCGGACGCGCCCACGGACAGTGACGGGGTGGGACTTAAATTTTATCATTACATGCAGGGCCATGTACGACAATCATCCCGTTTGTCTTGGGTTGTTTATGCTGTCAAAACACACCGAAACTTGCTCATACTTCCGATATTCACATATGTATTAGTCCACCTCACCGCCTGACGAGCTAGTCGGCCATCTTAAAAGCCGGGTCGTCCAAAAGCGATAAGCTTTTAACATCATTGCATCCTTTGCTAAGAAAAAAGATAGACCGTCACTATGAGATTCATACCACGGTCTATCTCCTCCAAAAGGGAAACTTTTGTGCTTTTTATGAATCACAAGGTGTCCATAAAATGAAAATGGGAAACATTCATGTCAGTGCTTTTTATGAATCACTATGTGTTGATAATTTTTTTTATGAATCATAATGTGTCGATAAAATTTGATGTACAAAATAAAAATCTACTGCCATTGTAGTAGGGGTATCGACATATATGAATGAGACAAACTTGACACTCGATAAACAATCATCAGTTGATGAAATGCAGTCTAGTGTCAAGTTAAGTTATCCCTTCACGCAGCGAGAATTGATAGACCTACACAACATTAAAGAAGCCTGCCGGCATCCGTCGGCGCGGCTATTTTAAGCTGGTTCGCGTCCAACTTGCAGCGATGTGGGATTAAAATTTGGTATAGAAAGGAGGTTCTGTCGCTGCAGGTAGGACTACTACGACTTGCGGTGGGGTCGTGGACACGCCAGAGCGTACCCGCAAGCTCCATATCCGGCTCATATTTAGGCTAATATGAGTGATGTCGATTAGCCCGAGCATTTGAGGCGCCCGTCTGGGTCGAATTGTGACTGTTCAGTGACCGGGCAGGACGTCCGAGTGTTTGACGGGCTATAGATGCTCTAAGCCGACGGAAGACGATAACGGAAAGTTGGGCACCCAGTTGAGCTATAGCTAGCTCTCACGAGTCTAGGACGCAGAATGCATGCACGTGACCAAGTGTAAAGCGCGTCTTGACGAGGCCACAAAATCGTTGCGGCCCGAAAGAGCAATTCTACACGGGCGCGCTCTCTTCGTGCCAAACATTTCGTCCCATATATATTCATGCTTTTTTTTGAACATCAATCTGAATACAGTCATTTCATACACTGCCAAGATACACTCATCCCTATGAACGCACACACGCACACCCTACCCTATGAGCACCTCCGAAAGACTGAGCCGGCATATCATCTTGAAATTTCAGATTTGCTATTTCATATCTAGATGTGAAATAGCTATCTCACATCTAAGTATCTCACCATTGGATTATTGTCTTTAAAATTCGTGCGCGGGTTGATATCGCGGTTGTCTTGCGTCGTGCTTGTCATGCTGGCCGGCCCTTGTTTACTACTGATGTCGCGGTTGTCTTGCGTCGTGCTTGTCTCGCTGGCTGGCCCTTGTTTACTACGCGGCAATTGTATTTCAGTGTGTTGCCTTGTCCCGCATCGGGCCTGCTTTTTACTTGCGCTGCAACACAGAATGGATGGATCGTTGTCCACGAACTAAAGAGATCGCACCGGGTGGATGCAGTGAGTGGTGTTGTCCATGTGATTTTTTTATTTTTTTATCACGTCTAATATTTCTTGATTGAGACAAAATACTGTATATTTAAATCGGTAACAACGGAGGTACATTCTAGTTGTGGTTCCAGTTGTGTTTTGTGCAGACTTTTTTTTGTGTGTGTTTCAGTTGTGACACAATAATTTTTGCATCATACAAATGAATTTGTGTGGTTCAGTTATGACTAACCGTTGGGAATTTTTATGCCAAGCTATGTACCTTTCTCCAATCACAATCCATCAATGCATTACATGCCATCGTCTGAGTCTTCTTGAGCTGTGCTTCCAACTGGTGTAATTTTCTGAGATAAATTACATGATTGGCAAAAGAATTTGGACTGATGCAATTGAGACCCAACTTTTTTGTCCCAGTTGCAAATCCAACCTCGACTTGCAACCGGGATCCAACATTTTTTGTCCGAGTTGCAAGTCCACCCTCGACTCGCAACTAAGGCTCGACTTTTTCTTTGTCCCAGTTGCAAGTCCACACTTGAGTTGCAACTGGGTCTGACCTTCTCTTGTCCCAGTTGCAAATCCATTCTTGACTCGCAACTAGGAGCCGACCTTTTTTTTACCAGTTGCAAGTCCAAACTCGACATTGAATTGGGATCCAACCTTTTTTGTCCGAGTTGCAAGTCCCTCCTCGACGCGCAACTAGGGCCCGACATTTTTATTTCTAGTTGCAAGTCCATCCTCGACTCGCAACTGGGGACTGGTCTTTCTTTGTCCCAGTTGCAAGTCCACCCTCAACTTGCAACTGGGTCCAACCTTTTCTTGTCCTAATTGCAAGTCCATTCTCGAATCGCAACCGTGATCCAACCTTTTTTGCCCGAGTTGCAAGTCCATCCTCGACTCGCAACTGAGGCCCGACTTTTTTTTGTCCCAGTTGCAAGTCCACGCTCGACTTGCAAATGTTCACAATTTCCAGAAAATATTAAAATTTCAGAATTTGTTCGAATTTAACAAATATTCATAATTTCAAAAATTATAAAATTGGTCATATTTTTTTAAAAAGACAATCAGATATTTAAATGTCCGCACACAGGTTAGTCTCGTCCCAGCATGCTACCATTCCCGTCATTCGCTTGTACGTGCAAAGCAAGTCTCAGACGAGACACACAAGCAAGCAGCTTGATTTGATCTATAGTACTCCCTCTGTAAACTAATATAAAAGCGTTTAGATATTTAGTTATCTAAACGCTCTTATATTAGTATATAGAGGGAGTAGCTAATAAGATATGCACGTGTAGCTCTTTTTAGTGGCAACGGCCAAATACTTTTGAGTGTGTAGTTGTACGAGCTGTAGCCTTTTGTGTATATATAGTAAAAAAATGAAGAAAACAAATAAAAAGGTCCACAATGTAATATGATGTCATGTTAGATGTGAGATATTATCTCACATCTAGATGCGATATAGACGGACCCTTGAAATTTACGAAGTCACCGTAGGCACCTTCGTCATCGACGGGAACGTCTCCTCCCACTGAATGCGCATCGCCGGAAATCCTGAAATAAATTCAGAAATAAATGCGAGCACCAGGATTTGAACGCGGTGGTGCTGTGATATCTGCAGCCCTTCTAACCATCCAACCACAGGTTGGTTCGCCATATATATTCATGCTACTGGTACCTTTCCAAGGGTAACCAAGGCAACCTAACAAAGCACGCAGCGTACAGCACGAAAGGTATACGGGCTTATGGGGGAATTAAACGTGCACCCCCACCGCAAGAAATGCTTTTCTTGCCATGTACCCATGCCCACATGACCATTTGCGCGTGGATGATACCGTGGTCGATCCAGTCATGCGCATAGCGTGATTTTCGGGTACTGCCTTTTTCATGTTAGGCGTGTCCTCATATCTTGTTAGGAAGTACGAAGTACATCTTGCACGTGACTCCGTTTCCAACTCACGCCCTTTGTGTGTTTTTTAACGAGACGTAAGCGCTCATAAATACGCGTATACATTTATCCATATGAACGCACACACGCACATATCTCCAGTCCGCCAGGGTTCAAATCCTGGTGCCCGCATTTATTCCTGGATTTATTTCAGGATTTCCGACAAATCACATTCAGTGGGAGGAGACGTTCCCGTTGACGATGAGGCGCTTATAGTGACTTCGTAAATCTCAATATGATATGCCGGCTCAGTCTTTCGAAGGTGCTCAAAGGGGTAGGGTGTGCATGTGTGCGTTCATATGGGTGAGTGTATGCGCGTGTATATGAGCACTTGTGTATGTACTGATGTTGAAAAAAAGAATCTTACCCATATGAGCATCTTTGAAAGATTGAGCCAACATATCATATTGGGATTTACGAAGTCACTACAGACGCCTCATCGTCGACGAACGTCTCCTCCCACTGAAAGCATCGCCGAAAATCCTGAAAATAAATCCAGGAATAATTAGAGCAACATGACTTGAACCCTGATAGGATACCAGTATCCATCTAACCATCCAACCACAGATTGGTTCGCCCCTTTGTGTGATTTTGGGGTGTATGATTTGAACACAAGTCCTACCCACTGCAAAAAAAAAAGACGACTTTTCTTACGGGATAAAAAAACACTACAACCATTCAAAAGCAAAATATGAGCTAGATGTCACATGCGAATGCACTGGTATAATTTCTCGACCTGTTCCACCAACCACTATGAAAGAGAGAGAGCATGAAATTTCGGTTTTATGATGGAGTAATTGCCTGGTGAGCGAGCCAATGCCGCGTTGAACTGAATGCTAGGGTACTTCAACAAATGTCTATAAGCTAGGTTGGTGGTACGTAAGGGGATCTCCAACGCCGACCGTTAAACCGCCCGCATACGTTGGGATCACGCGGTCCGGACATGTTTTGCCACCTAACACGGGTCTTTATCGGTCCGCCAAGCAGTTCAGACGTGGTTTCCCCCGCAAAACCGAGACAAAGTTAGGGGGGGGGGGCTTTCTGGGCTTCCGAACGGCTGTCACGTCCGTGTCTGACCGTCCTGGCCCACCCGAAACACCCACCCACCCCCACCTCTCCCGCGCTTTCCATCCAACCTCTGCGCCGCTTGCAGCGCCGCATTCATGCCGGCCCAGAGCATGCAGCGGCCAACATTGATGACGAGCACCGCGACAGGATGTGAAGGCGGTGTCGACGGGGTCACATCCTCTCGGGGTGTCGTCGATTGAATGCGAACTCTGCACCCCGAAGAACCAACTCCCGTTGTTGCGCTGCAATGAAGCGGGTAGACCGGCCATTCTCATGGCCTGCCCACGGCTATTTAAGTGGTGCGCCGGCGATGCACCTCCACACTTCCTTCTGTCCTCTGCCTCTCCGAGCCCCTCCAACTCCAGCAGCGATGCCGATGTCTTGGTTCTTCCTGCTGGCAGGCGGAAGCGGTGGCGGCGGTAGTTCATCATCAAGCGGATCTTGGCACCACCGCCCTCGCTCTCCAAGACCCTTGGCACGTACGGCGGCCGGTTCCTCCGGCAAAGAGAAGATAGTCATCTCCTCCGGCGACGAGGAGGACTAGAAGCCACAACAGCACCGGAACAGTGTCCACGCCTCCCCACGGAGGCGGCTCTGACGGACGAAATTTTCCTCCTCTAATGGAAAGAGGGGTTCTGTTAGGTCGGTTAGAGGAAGAAAGCGAAAATTATCCCTCTAACACCAGATAGGTGGTCGGTTAGAGATGCTCTAGACTTTTTTCTCAAATGTTTCCGCACTTGTGTTGACCAATTTTTCTGTCAAGTTTGTCGGTTACCACGAATGAAAGCGTGGCAAACTATTGGCATCCCTAACCGAGCCACAAAATGAAGCGTGGCAAACAGTCGGCCATGGACCAAAAGGTGGAGACGAGGACCAACATTCGCCGGAGTCAAGTTTTTCTCTTTTTGAAACATTCGCCGGAGTTAAGTTGAAGAGGGGAGTGACTCGCCGGCGCGGCGAAAGAGACCTACGAAGTTGGCCCGATGCATCCGAAAAGAATTCCGCAACACAAGAAGGAAGGGGATGAGGCGTGGACAGGGTCATCACGGCCGTTGGCGTAATACGGTAATCCGCGATGGAATCGACGCGTGCGGGACCGGGCCTCCCCTCTCACTATCCACAACGGGCCCACTGTCAGGGACCGCACGCGCAGCTGCCAGCGCGGCCCACGCACACGCACAGCTAGCCGGATCCGACTCACACACCTTCCTCCGCTCCTTCCTCCTCCGACTCGCCAATGGAGGGAGGCTCTGTCTATAAATACCCGACGTCTCCCTCTGGAACGAACCTGCAACCACCGCAGAGCACGCCATCGAATCCAATCCAATCCAATCGAGCGAACCAAAGCCAATCAAAGACAAGAGTTTCCTCCTTGTTAGCGCGTCTAAGTAGACGACCACGATGGGCAAGATCAAGATGCCGTCCCTGTTCCGCCGCCGCTCCTCCTCCAAGTCGCGCTCCGCGTCGCCGCCGCCTACTCCCCAGGAGGAGAACCGGCCGGCGTCGGGCGCGGGGTCCCCGGCGCGGTCGGCGGAGGAGGAGATGGAGCGGGTGTTCCGCAAGTTCGACGCCAACGGCGACGGCCGGATCTCGCGGCCGGAGCTCGCCGCGCTCTTCGAGAGCCTGGGCCACGCGGCCACGGAGGACGAGCTGACCCGCATGATGGCGGAGGCGGACGCGGACGGCGACGGCTTCATCAGCCTGGAGGAGTTCGCGGCGCTGAACGCGACGGCGGCCGGCGACGACGAGGAGGACCTGCGGCTGGCCTTCAAGGTGTTCGACGCGGACGGCAGCGGCGACATCTCGGCCGCGGAGCTGGCTCACGTGCTCCACGGCCTCGGCGAGAAGGCGACGGTGCAGCAGTGCCGGCGCATGATCGAGGGCGTGGACAAGAACGGCGACGGGCTCATCAACTTCGACGAGTTCAAGGTCATGATGGCCTCCGGCTTGGCCGCCAAGATGGCCTGATCCGCGCATCCCCTTCTTGATTCAGCGATTTCGTCCACGCCTTCCTCCCTCCTTCCTCTCGCGTGCGGTACGGTGCGGTGCGGATTAAGTGCGAATTAAGTGTACATAATTCAAGGATTAAAGGGCGGCCATTAGAGCGTGCGTGCGTGCGTTAGTAGATTCTTTGGTTTCTTTTCTTTTCTTGATGGTGCCGAGTAATAACTACATAGTAGAAATCTCTCGCGAATAACCGTATCGCGAATATGGATCTGAGATCAAAGAAATTGACGAGGCTTAAAGGGGATATAAAAAGCAGTGGTTGCTGGTTAATTGGAGTCTTTGCCACATTGTTGTTGTCATCTCTGCTTTCAGCTTCAACTTCTTTTCACGCGCTTGTGAGCTGTGGGAGGTGACGTCTGAGGACCAGATTATTAGTACTCCCTCCGTTCCGAATTACTTGTCGTAGAAATGGATGTATCTAGATGTATTTTAGTTTTAGATACATCAATTTCTGCGACGAGTAATTTGGAACGGAGGGAGTAGATGATTGGGATGTCTGGATCTGTGTTTCTGTTGGGAATCTGGATGTATGGACGCCCATAACCTGGAAACTGCAGCGCCATCTTATTCTTCGCCCGTCGGTTCTGCTCGTTTTCTTGTTTGGTTTCGCAGTTGCGTCCAGGAGGGTCTTCGTCTTCTGTGCTCGGATTATTTAAGTAAGATCTAGACTCCGGCAGTAGGGTCGAGACTTGTTCGCTGCTGAAATATTTGATAGGTGTAGCAAGTTGAAATTCAGACATCAGGCGTGCAATGCACGACTGCACCCGCGTAGACTTTGCCTGAGGGCAGGCCAGGCATAGTGGAGAGTAGAAACACTTGCAATTTTTAACGGAGAGATTCGAGGACCTGAACCCTTCGAACAGTCTTCTCTGGCTGAACTAGTAGTGCTCACTGCCGAAACATTCTTACCGATCTGGGAATATATATATATATATCTTCGGGATGAGATTATTTCGTCAGTAGTGTTGGTATCAAGCTTGGAACATGGGCTCGCAGCCACTGACAGTGGAGCGAAGCCGGGAATATTCTCGAGGAAACGGGCAGCTGCTGATAAAACTGCGGTAAACAATGCCGCAATGATTGATTGCAGCATCGCAGCGGTAGGCCGGCGGTGGAATGGAACTTCTCCGAGCATACCTCATTCCTCCTAGTTTATCTGGCTACTAGCAGAAGAATAAGCTGCAAGATTTGGTCTCGCGCTTCACAGTTTTATTCTAATCCGCAGCCTGCTGCAAGTGGATTAAGCATATAGGAAGAAAAATATAAACGTACTATACCACGAATAAAAGATGCATTGCGCTGAGATGCGTGCAGCTTTTACTGGGCCAGCCACCCGGTTTGGCCCGGCCCGGCCCGGCCCGGCTCTCCACGTGCACCTGCTTCGGCCCGCTCCGCTCGTCTCATGCACCGCTGTGGGTAGCATCATGAGGTGGAGCGGAGTCTGCCAGCACCCTGGGAGCGGGTTGGGAGGATGAGTGGCTTCGCCTTCGCCTTGGCGAGCGTGTTCCAGGTCTCGCTGCTACCTGCTGATTTTATTTTGTTTTTGGTTACCTGCTGAATTTTGGTGCCTGGAGCCTGCAGTCTGATGTCTCAAGGAATCTCTTGTAAACAATGACCCCAAGAACAGGCCTTATTTTTAGGAGAAAATGAATCCACATCAGTGTTAAACACGCGGTGAAAGCTAAGTACCAACAGCCAGCAGAGAAAGTTATGGCATCCATTACAAAAGGCTATCAAAACAACACACAACACATCATCAGCTAGCAAGCAAGCAGAAGCTTTTCTTTTTTCGAATTAAAGTAGAAGCCTGATTTCTTCAGATTGGCTGCTGTTAGTTGGTTTCTGACATGAGTTTTGGCCTATGATTCTCGGTTTGGTTAATCTACAATGTGAATGCTGTTATTCTCAGTAAATTATAGACTACTGAGGGTTCAGACATCACTCTCGGCCACCGCCGTATAAGTCTCTGACGAACAAAGAAACATGCTCCTATAGTTGTCCATCTAGAATGCCTGAAAGTGTAGTGTAGGTCTCCTATAATTATATCTGCTGATGCCAACCATGTTTCACATTACAGAAGATGATTTTGCCCTGTGTCATGCTCCCAGGAAAAACTGAAGCTCATACAAGCCAGCGACACTGCTGCTGTTTTCAGTGCTCTCTCGTTTCGTGCCCACAAAATCAGACTACTTGGGAGCTTGACAGTCGAGAAGAAAAAACTCTGTTGGGGTATTTCAACTCAAAGTGCAAAACCTCCCTTCACCAACTGTCACAAAACCCAGATGCAGAGGCCGGGGGTCATCCTCCTTTTCTAAAAAAAAAAATGTCACAAAAGACTGCGAACTGACATATAGGCTTACATGTAAAGCTGATTCAATCTGGTATGCTGACTGATTTTTAATCTTTTGGAATTTGCAATGAGGCATGAGCCACCTCTCAACTTGATGATTTGTTTGTTTTTTGGAAAAGGGGGAAGAATTCTTTTTGTTATTGACATGCTCACCGCTGCTACCTTGTGGGGCTTATGGCTGCTTTGAAATGAGTTTGTACTTCAGAGCCGATCTTGGCAAAACATGAAGTGTGTCTTGGGAATGGTGGGAGCTCTGGTGCGATAGTGGAAAGTGCTCTGCGCCGATGCTCAGGGCTCAGGCTACACTGATCCTCGAATGTCTGCGTCTGCTTGATTACCATCTAGGAGAGTTACTTAGGATAACTTTGGTTTGATCCTTTTACTAGGTGGTTTCTCCAGGAGTCTGTTCTTGTGCGCGTAACCTTGTGCTCCTTTGAGCTTCCTACTGCACTTTGCACCTACTATAAAACTTATTATAAGTCTGTCGCAGCTACTGATGGTTGGGCCGAGAGTCTACCTTAGAAGAAGAACTTGGAGATTCCAGTTACTTTCAAAGGTAAATCGTTTGCTAGCTTAGACCCACATGAACTTGATGTTTATTCTTCTAAGGTAGACCTATGCATTGGCAGTAATGAAGAGGAAAAAAAGATATAATTCTTGACATTATCAACAACGAAAAACATAGGTGTTTGCAATTTGCTAATGATAATCCGGAGATTGTTCTCCCTGATAATTTAGACCTGATTGAATCAAATGATCATCCTTCCAATTTTGAAAATGTAGACTCTCCAGATGCTGAATCAGTTGGCACTGATGTTTCAGCGATGGTTTGTCCTACTTTGAACACCAAGAAGAAGCCTTGTGGCTTATCCCACCCCTTTAGATATAAATGATTGGTGCCTTTTGGAATATTAGAGGCCTTGGTCAACCTGGTAAAACTCAGTGCCTTGCAGATTTTATCTGTAATAATCAAGTAGATTTCATCTGTTTTTCAGAGACTAAGAGAGAAGTTATTGATGATCACATCCTTAGCAATATTTCTGGTAGGATCTCTTTTGACTGGCATTATTTACCTGCTATTAACACGGCTGGGGGGATCCTTGTGGGTTTGAACAATGATTTATTTGAGGTGATTGGTTTTATTAATAAGAAATACTGCATCATAACTACTCTGAAAAATAAGTTTGATGGTTTTATTTGGCACCTTGTGGCCGTCTACGGTACCTCTTACAATGAGCATAAACTTGAATTCTTTGCTGAGTTACTGATATCATGGATGGTCTTGAATATCCAGTTTTGCTGGGAGGGGATTTTAACCTAGTCAGATCTTCTGCTGACAAGAATAATGGAGTGGTTAACAACCAATTTGCTTACCTCTTCAATGACTGGATTAACAAATGGGGCCTGTTAGAAATTAGTGTAGCTAACAGGAAGTTTACTTGGAGTAATAACCAAGACAATCCCATCTTTGCAACCATAGATAGAATTTTTGTTTCCCTTACTTGGGATAACCATTTTCCTTTGTCAGTTGTGACTGCACTCCCTCGTGTGGGTAGTGATCACACCCCATTGATTTTGGACACGGGAGCTCGGAAGGTGACTTCCCCCAAGATTTTTAGATTTGAAAAGTGGTGGCTTGATCACCCTGGTTTTAAGGATATGGTGGTGGATACGTGGAATACCCCTGTCCCTGGTAGAACAGCTATAGATATCTGGATGAATAAGAGTAAACTTTTTAGGAAGAAAGCCAGGGGCTGGAGTGTTAACATCGAAGCTGATTTGAAAAAGAAGAAAAGGGAGCTTTTGCTCGAATTTGACATTTTGGACGTGTTCGCTGAGAGGAACCAGATTAATGATGATGATAGAACTAGAATGGAAGAAATTAAAAAAGAACTTGCCTTGATTTGGAATAAAGAGGAAACTGCCTTGTGGCAGAGATCCAGAGATCGTAGGATTCGGGATGGAGATAAAAATAATGCGTACTTCCATGCTATGGCTAACCATAGGCATAGGAAGAAACACTTGTCTGAGCTGATAGGTGATAATGGCCCTGTTTACTCCACTCAGGAGCTATTAGAGGTTGCTACTTCCTATTACAAAAAGTTATTCTGTTTTGAGAACAAACATAATATTTGTCTGGGGCCTTCCTTTTGGGAGGAGGATGAATTAGTTACCCAGGAAGAAAATGACCAGTTGCAAAAGAGTTTTTCCGAAGAAGAAATTAAGGAGGCAATTTTTGGTTCTTATGCTCACGGGGCCCCTGGCCCCGATGGACTATCCTTCTTATTTTATCAGACATTTTGGGATGTCATCAAAAAGGATTTCATGGCTCTGGTCAGAGACTTTGAGGCAGGGGAACTAGATGTGCAACGTTTGAATTTTGCTCTGATTGTTCTAATCCCTAAAGAACCAGATGCCAGGGAGATGAAAAAGTTTCGTCCTATTAGTTTGAGTAACTGTGGTATTAAAATTTTCTCTAAAGCTATGGCAAATCGGGCCTCCCCTGTGGGACGTAGGTTGATTTCCTCTAACCAAACGGCCTTTATTAAAGGGAGATATATTTTAGAGAGTGTGGTTCTTGCCCATGAAGTAATTCATGAAATAAAAAAATCAGACTCACAAGGTTTGGTGCTTAAACTGGATTATGAGAAGGCATACGATAGGGTTAATTGGGATTTCCTCTTCGATATGCTCCAATCAAGGGGGTTCGGTACCAAGTGGATTTCTTGGATTAAGAGCACTCTTGTCAATAGCACCTTTAGTGTTAGGATAAATGATACTACTGGCCCTTATTTTGTAGGGGGAAAGGTCTCAAGCAAGGGGATCCGCATTCCCCTCTTTTGTTTAATCTTGTTGCGGATGTCTTTACAAAAATGCTCAAAAAAGCTGCTTCCCATAATCTGATTTCTGGGCTGTTGCCCCATGTTATCCCAGGAGGTGTGGTTAGTCTGCAGTATGCAGATGACACCATACTCTTTCTGGAAAACTCCACCCAGAAAGCTAGAAACTTCAAGTGGCTTCTGTCATGTTTTGAAAATCTTTCTGGCATGAGAATTAACTTCCACAAGAGTGATCTTATGACTATTAATATAGATGACACAGTAGCTAATGAGTTCTCTCAAATTTTCTGCTGTAAAAAAGGCTCCTTTCCTATTAAGTATCTGGGAGTGCCTTTGCACTATGACAAACTGAAAAGAGAGGACATCCAGCCTGTTATTGACAGGATCATCAAAGGTATTTCTGGATGGCTGGGGAGATACCTTACTTACAAAGGCAAAATTATCCTTCTTTGTGCTTGCATTATTAGCATACCAGCATACTTGATGTCGGTGATCAAATTCCCTAAATGGGCTATTAATGCCATTAACTCTCAGATGGCTCACTTCTTCTGGGGGGATGTAGGTGAGCAACACAAATACCATTTGGCAAAATGGGGTTTGATTACTAGGAAGAAAGAGTTTGGAGGTTTAGGGGTTCCCAATACCAAAGAATATAATATGGCTTTATTGGCTTCTTGGGGTAAAAGATTTTTTACCAACCATGAATCTGATTGGGCTAAACTTCTTGTTTTCAAATATAGAACTAACTCTCCAAACCTCCTTTGGGCTAAAAGTGAAGGCGGCTCTACCTTCTGGAAGAGTATTACTTGGGCCCTGGCTGCTGCAAAAACTTTTTACAAATGGAAATTGGGGGATGGTAAACTTATTAGCTTTTGGCATGATGTGTGGATTGGGGAATGTTCCCTGAAAGTACAATTTTGGGACTTGTTCAAAATTTGTAATCAAATGGACTGTACTGTAGCTCAAGTGTGGGATGGTGAGGACTTGAAATTAACTTTTAGAAGATGTGTTGACAGAGCTGGACTGGATTTATGGAATCAACTTGTCGGTTTGGTTAGGCAATACCCTCTTCTAAATGAATTAGACACCCCCATTTGGGGTCTTGAACCTAGTGGGAACTTTTCAGTTAAATCCTTCTATAATCAGATCAATTTTGGGGGTGTGAGCCCTAATATTAGTACTAAGATGTGGAAAATTCCTTGTCCACAAAATATTCATATTTTCTTGTGGCTTTGTGTTCATAACAAGGTGCTGACTAGAGATAATTTGGCAAAAAGAAGGGTAGTTGAAGATCCTTCCTGTGCATTACATTCGAACACAAGCAGTTCAACACCTGATGTTTGACTGTGTGGTGGCCCAACATGTTTGGGGATTTGTTGCAGAATTCTTTGATGTTGGAAATATTTCTCGTTTTGAACATATTGTGTCCTTCTGGCATATGTATAAATCTAAAGCTGTCCTGAACATGGTTTCATCTGCTACCTTGTGGAGCTTGTGGAGACTAAGAAATGAATTTTGCTTTCAGGGGCGCAAATGGAGGAATGTGAACTGCATTCTTGCAAAACTAAGTTGCTTTTTGCACCAGTGGAAAGTTCTCTGCGACGATACCCAGGCAACCCTACTGCAACGATGCATCTTGCTGTTGGACAAGCGACGTGGGGAACTCCTCCGGATCGCCTGGAGACGAGACTTGGGGAGGCCAACTGAGACCAACTAAGTTCAAGGGCGCCTACCTGCTGGTGCCTTATCCTGGTGGCTGTCTCCCATGTGCGGTGCAGCAAATTATGTAGTTGTTTCCCGTACTTGAGTTCTAGTCTTTGTGGCAGCTTTTGTTTCTTCTGAGCTTTGTTGCTCTAGATACTCATTGTTCCTGTTGTTGTACTCTTTGGACCTGGTTCGTGCTCTGCTTCAATAAAATGGGGCAGGGGGGGGGGCAACCCCCTTTCGTTCAAAAAAAAAAAGTTGGGGCGGGGGAAACTCCTTTGATTCAAAAAAAAAAAACTGAAGGGACAAAGGGAGGGTCCGTGATACTTTTGATGCATATGCCCATGGAGGTTCTTGACTTTGCTGCTCTCTCTGAACCTGAATACGACCTTCCTATATTTTGCACCAACGCTTTTACTACTCCCGCACAACACAAAGTATTGTTGTTCTGTAAGTGTCATGAAACTTGCCACCTTTCCTGATGAAATATACTAATACTGCATCAGCAGATGTAAAATTGGATGAACTTGCCCCTGGTATAACAGTTCCAGACGAACTTGATAGGAATACAAGAAGACATATTGAGAGTTCAGTCATGCACAACAGTCTCCGCAGCCTCCGCCCATGCGACACAATTCTTTGGTACTTTGTACTCTCCCATGGAGCACTCGGCATGGAAGGCTTGGGCATCACCAAAAGTCAAGTTCTTTGCTTGGTTGACCATTCAAGATAGGATATGAACCGCCGATAGATTGGCTAGGCTCATTAGCCAAATTGCGGCCTTTGCCCCCCTTTGCAAACAGGTACAGGAATCCGGAGCGCACCTCGCTGGGAGAGAATCTTATTGTAACTTCGGGCTTGTAACACACACTCTATTCTCCTCTTAATTAATATATGAGGCAAATCTGTTAAAGAGAAACAACACAACAGTCTCTACGGTGCCGTTTGGGATGCGTTTTTCCTGTCCGGTATTTCTGAACTTGTCATGCGCTTTGCCTCCTAGAATAGATGGCAGTACAACGATTCTTCAGTTTTTAGTTTCGAACGCGCCATATACGCTTGCCGAGCATAGTGGAGCAATAGTCAAACACGGGAGAAGCAGCATTTGCACTTGTTTAAAGCGAGAATCCAGACCCTGAATCTTTCTGCCCAGTGACCAACATAATCCGATTATATTCTTCAGTGTCAAGACATTCTTACTGATCGTATCGTAGAGCATAATTCTTCAGGGTTTAGTATACTACAGTAATGGTGTAAGCAGCAACGGAACATGGCCTAGCGAGTGATGAGGAAAGCGGGGAATATTCCCTTGGAAATGGACAGATAACATTGTTGTAGTGGTTGCAGCATCCTGCTGGCCGGTGGTGGAACTGCACTCTCGGTAAGCAGAATACTCCTAGGCGAGAAGATTTGGTTCCGCCTCATGTGATCTACTTCCTCTGTACCGAAACGTAAGACGTTTTTTTGTTTGCATAGGCGATAAAAATCGTCTTGCATTTTATACCTGCTTAAATGTGTGTTTATTTACACGAAAATGCTCCAAATCACTTGACTGAAAACATATTTACACGAAAATGCTTCCCTCCCCTCCAGCTATCCCTCTCTCCTCCCAGCACACCCTTTGCAGCAAGCACAGCTAGTTCAGGCCGAGAAGATTGTTCGGAGGATTCAGGTCCTGGAATCTCTCAGTTAAAAAATGCAAGTGCTGTGTTTACTAGTAGTACATAACAGTAGAAAAAAATACAGTACTGCTAAGAAAGATGCATTGCGCTGAGATGCGTGCGGTGCTGCCCGGCCCGGCGGCTGGGCTGGGTTGGCTGGTTGGTTAGATTGAACGGAAGCTGTCTCATCCACGTGCTCTGCTCCGTTGCTCGCACTCCACCGTTGTAGCCTGTAGCATCAGCTGGAGCGATACTGAATTTCGGTGTGTGCTGCGCTTTGCGACCGTGCTCCAGGTTTATCTGCTGCCTGCTGAATTTTGGTGCCACCAGTGCCTCGAGTCTGAACGAATCTCCTGTAAACAATGACCCCGAGCACAAGCCTTATTTTTAGCAGAAAACAGGGGTTCCATTAGAAATGAAGAAGCCACAACATTCAGCACATGAGCGTCAAACACGTGGGGAAAGCGAAGTACCAACAGCCAGCGGAAAAATACGGATCCATTACAAATCTCTGAAAACAACACACACTCTGCAACACATCAGCAGCCACAAGCCTTTTTTTTTCTTCAGTTGCAATCAGGTGACTGAAATTAGTCCGTGTTTGTTTGCTCGGTTTGGTTGATCTATAAAAATCTTTATTAGTTGCTGTTGTCTTGCCACGTGAAAGGCCCGACTAATAACAGATATGTAGTAGGATATTATTGACTACTTGAGGGTTCAGAAATCACTCTCTGCCACCGCCATATGACGGATAGGATAGAAATCACTCTCTCCTATATCAATATCAGCCTACCCCAACCATATTTCTCATTACAGAAGATGACTTTGTCCTCTGTCATGCTTCCAAGAATAGTTCAACTTCACACAAACCAACGACAATGCTGCTGTTTTCAATGCTCTCTCGTTCACTGTTCCCAAAATCAGACTGCTTCGGAGCTTGACTGTCAAGAAGAAAAACTCGCTTCACGTATTTCGTCTCCAACTTCAAGTTTCCTTCAGAGAAACCCTCCAACAACTATCCTAAAACACCATCAACTGACAGATAGGTCTACATGCAAAGTTGATTCAATCCTGTATGACAGATAGGTCTAAAACATCACTCAGTTTTTCACTGAAGGGACATGGGCGTGTCATTGATGATTTCACTTATCGAGGATTATGATCCACCAAGCGCATATGCCCATGCAGGTTCTTGACTTTGCTGCTTTCTCTGAACCTGAATACAATCTTCCTATACTTTACGCCAATGCTTCTACTACTCCCACACAAAGTATTGTTGTTTTGTAAGTGTCATGAAACTTGCCCCCTTCCTGATGAAATATACTAATACTGCATAGGCAGATGTATAATTGTATGAACCTGTCCCTGCCTCCCTGGTATATAACAGTTCCTCATGAACTTGAAGGCTTTGGCCCCGCTTTATTTATAAATAAAGCAAACTGCCCAAGCAACAACCAAGTACCAACCAAGGCACACCACACAGAGTACACGCGCGAGATAGTACAATAAGGTTCTGCTGATGGCACCAGAATAACAAGAATACACTTGATTGGAATACAAGAAGACATATTCAGAGCTCAGAACTTTACTGCAATACAAGAAGACATATTCATATTTGTGAACTTTGTCGTGTGCTTTGCCTCCCGGAATAGATGCCGCTGCGAAGATTCTTCGGTTTTTTACTTTCGAAGGCGCCATGTACGATAGCCGAGCATAGTGGAGCAATAGTCAAACACGGGAGAAGCAGCAGTTGCATTTCTCAATGCGAGAATCCAGAACCTGAATCTTTCTGCCCAGTGACCAACATACTCGATCGGATTATATTCTTCAGTCTCAAGACATTCTTACTGATCGTAGAGCATAATTCTTCAGAGTTTAGTGTACTACAGTAATGGTGTAAGCAGCGACGGAACATGACCTAGCGAGTGATGAGGAAAGCGGGGAATATATTCCCTTGGAAATGGATAGATAACATTTGCTGTAATGGTTGCAGCATCCTGCTGGCCGGTGGTGGAACTGCGCTCTCCGTAAGCAGAATACTCCTACCGTCCTACGCAAGAATATTTGGTTGTTGTTCAATAAAAAAAAAAAGATTTGGTTTCACCTCATGTGATCAACTTCCTCTGTACCAAAATGTAAGACGTTCTTTCATTTGCTTAGGCAATAAAAATTGTCTTGCATTTTATACCTCCTTAGATGTGTGTTTATTTACACGAAAATGCTTCAAATCACCTGACTAAAAACAAAATTGCGTCCATCTCCTTTGGGCATCACGTGCCCCAGTGGGGAACCACACCGCTTTTCCCCTTCCTTCTTATCTCTTCTCCCCCCAGTCGAGCATGGATCTCACCGGCGTGAAGCTTCCCCTCCCCTCCAGCTATCCCTCTCCTATCCTAGCACACCCTTTGCAGCAAGCCTTGGTCATTCACCAGCCCGGTCTTGTAGCGTCGACCGCCATGAACTGTTTGCAGGTGTCTTCCCTGATTAGCTGATCTCTCCTCCTCTGATCCAGACTGGGAACAGGGCACAAGAGTTGGTCTTTGCTACCCCCAAATATACCCGGAGCTCTTCAAGCTCGTCCCCCTCTCGCCTCCTCCTCCTCCTCCTGACGCCCTTCATTGATGCCACGAGCTCCCCACCCACCATCAATGTTGCGAGCTTCGCAACCTCTTCAATGCCTTTTGCAACAAGGATCATGTCGCGATCCAAGATGCTTTTGCAACAAGTGTCCTGTTACAATTAGGGTCTACAACCGGGGCTATGTGTTATTTACAATAACCTGACGTACTACCAAGTGGCCAAGTTCTGCAAGTTGCTGTTCTAAAAAAAAGCAACTTGCTTTCTTCTTTGGGAAAAAAGAAACTGCATTATCACATCAAGATGCGTGCAGCATGGGTTGGTTGGATGGATGGATGGATGGAACGGGACGCCATCCCACGTGTCCTTACCTCTCCCCTCTCATCCATGCCTCGCACACCGCAGCGGAGTGGTGGAGTGTACCAACTGGGCTGGGGAGGGGAAGGAGCAGAGGGGATGAGCGGCGGCGGCGGCGGCGGAGTGCTGGGCGCCGGCTCGTCGTACCAGAGCTTCGTCCGCACCGCGCTGGAGCAGACCCGCCTCCGCACCGCCCTCACGCCCCACCCCTCGCAGGTAGGTTCCTGCTGCTCCTGCCTCCCTTGCTCGCCTTGCTGAGCTCCATGTTCCCCTTTCCTTACAACCTTGCAGAGAGCAGAGTCCTACTAGTTCGGTACACGCTGCGCCGGCGAGCATGCTCTGTCTGCTCGAGGTGGCTAGCAAAGCTGTAACTGCGTATAGGTGTCCATGCTAGCCCAGCCCGTTAGGCAGGTGTCCACGAATTCAGATGCGCCTGCTAATTGAAAAATTCAGTCTAAGACAGAGAAGCAAATTCAGTACTGCTGAATTTCGGTGCTTGGTCTTTGTCTGACGCACTGGGTGGAGTCTGAACGGATCTCTTGTAAACTATGACCGCAAGCACGAGCCTTACTTCTTCAGATATACTTATAATTATGGACTAGTTAAGCCGTTGAGGGTCAGTCTCCGACTCTGGTATAGGCGTTTTTTTAAGCAATTGTCCATCTAGAACATCTTAAAGTGTAGGTCTCCTGTGATATCAGCTGACGCCAGTCATGTTTGTCATTCACAGAAGATGATTTTGTCCTGTGTCATGCTTCCAGGAAAAGTTCAGGCTGATACGAGCCAACGACGATGCTACTGTTTTGGATGCTCTCTCGTTCAGCGCCCCCAAGATCAGACTGCTTCGTAGCTTAACGGTTGAGAAGAAAAACTCTGTTCAGGTACTCCAAGTGCACGTTCCCTTGACCAACTGTCACAGAAGACTATGAACTGAAATATAGGCTTATATACAAAGTTGATTCACTCTAGTAGTCTGATTCCGGTACTTCACCTCCAAGTTCAAGTTCCCTTGACCCAAACCCTGCAACAACTATCCCAAAAGGCTATGAACTGAAAGATAGGTTTACATGTGAAGCCGATTATATCTGAACATTACAGGTTCAATTTGTTCCATCTAATTATATCTGCAGTTTCATAATATTACAGTTTTAATTTGCTCTATGAATATTGCACAGTCGAATCAGTGGTGATTTTTTTTTTTTGAGATCTCTTATCTCTGTCTAAAACATCACCCAGTTTATGAATGAAGGGACAAGGGAGTGTCACTGAGGATTTCATTTATCGACGCATATGATCCACCAAGCTATACTGATAATGCATATGCTCATGCAGGTTCTTGACTTTGCTGCTTTCTCTGAACCTGAATACGATCTTCCAATATTTTGCGCCAACGCTTTTACTACTCCTGCACAGAGTATTGTTGTCTTGTAAGTGTCATTCATATGTAATGTCATTCAAGACTTAATTACTGCGCTTAAACTGGAATATGAATAATAGCCTGAATGAACTATTTGAATTGCTTGCAGGGACCTCAATCCACTATACGATATAACTGAAGACAAGGATTACAAAGATAAATACTACATGAATTTGATGCCTCTTATACAGAAGTATAGTGAGGTACTTGGATCTTATCCTTCACCCAGATGTATTACCCCAGTCTTCTTCTATTAGCTTTATACACAGAGTGTTATCTTTATTTAGAGAAAATGCAGCTTCTGCCATGGGGTGGCAAGATTACGAGCGAATCTCTGAGATTCTTCTCTCCAATCGTGATCTGGACTATATTTGAGCCCACTGAACGCAACCATCATGTTCTATATTCAGCTTTGATGGATTACTATAAGGTATTCACGATTGCTTTGTTAAATTTCTGAACTGTTGTGCCAAACATGCAATTTCAAGTATCATGCTCTCTGTTTTCTCAAGTTTCTTATTCTGACGATGCAGGTTTGGCTTCAGTTAACAGATCAAGCGACTGAAGAAAATGACAGAACGAAAGTTGTTCGTAACAGAGAAGCACAACATAGATATCTCACATGGAGGGCTGAAAAGGTTTGTATTTTTCGCAAAAACCATGTGCAGAAAGTTATATTCATTGACTAGTGATTTATCGTTACACTGTAACTTGCGCCAAATTAGGACTGCTCATTAGATATTATCATTTGTAAAAACAGCTGCTACGGAGCATCTTCCACTAATCTTGCGCCTTTTCTATGAGCAGGATCCTGGGTTTCCACTTCTGAAGAAGTTGATTGGTGAAAGCCATGCCAAGGTTTCTCTTCCTGCAATATTCACTATATTTATACACACCCAATTCATGTTATTTGCAGAGTTGCTTATTGCTTTGATATTCAGGATTTGGTGACTGAGTTCCTGTTCGAAGGAGTGCATTCTCTTGGAAGTAAATCTTTCCTGGACTATTTCCCCGAGTACGCGCGTGACGACGGGACAGTGAACAAGAAGAGGAGTATGGTCGGGAAATCTTTCGAAACTAGGCCCTGGAATGCTACCGGAGAATTCGTTGGTGGTAAGGATGCAGGACGAGATCTTTAGCTGTAGGATCTGCTCGTGCATCCTTCGGGTTTTCTTGAATTCGCCTTGGGATGCTACCGGAGAATTCATTGGTGGTGAGGATGCAGGATGAGATCTTTAGCTGTAAGATCTGCTCGTGCATCCTTCGGGTTTTCTTGAATTCGCCTTGGGATGCTACCGGAGAATTCATTGGTGGTGAGGATGCATGATGAGATCTTTTGCAGTAGGATCCACATGGGCATTCTTAGGGTTTTGCTGAGCTCCTAGCAACGATCATTAAAGCGACGCTCTTGCTTCTCAGGTTTCATTTTAACTTTCTTCGTTACACGCTGTCCGGGCTAATTTGCATGTGTAATTTCGTCTAAGTTGTCTGTGTAGTTAGAAAACATGTGTAATATTTGATGGACCCTGATAGGTGCCACACATGTGGCATGAACACATGGCAACTCCAAACATTTTTTATGGCAAGTTTAGTGACGCGAATATGACAACTTTAGTTGTCAAGCATGGCAACTTTTTTTCGGATGGTAAGTTTCAGGGTTTTTTTTCGGGTTTTTTTTCGGATGGTATTTGATTGGGTGCAATGTAAATAATTACGTACGGGTATCATATACCGGTCACCTATTTGGGAGGAAATATAGGTCCAACATAGGACAGAAACAGCAGCCGTCGTGCAGAATGAGGCTGCCGTTAGAGACAGGCAAATCCCACCCGCACAAAAGAAAAGAAAAAGGCTAATCCGTTTAAAAAACAAAAATGCTAGACATACAAAGACTTACACGCTTTTACACGCTCCTTCCATCTAACAACCAATCACAACCTCTCCGCCCCCCCTCCCCCCCCCTGATTTTCAGAGGGGTGGACCGCCCCGCTCATCTATTGACCAATCAAGATTAACCATCTTGATTAAGGCAGTGGCGCAAGCAATACCAACCTATGTCATGAGTGTGTTCCGTCTCCCTGCCTCGGTTTGTGATGATCTAACTCGGATGATGAGGCAATATTGGTGGGGGTGGAAAAAGGCAAGAGGAAGATGGCATGGCTTAGTTGGGAAAAGATGATACTACCCAAGAGTATGGGGGGTATGGGTTTTCGTGACATGAGGGCATTTAACCAAGCTTTGCTTGCGAAACACGCGTGGAGATTGCTGGATAACCCGGATAGCCTATGTGCACGCTTACTCCGGGCTAAGTATTACCCTAATGGGAACTTGTTAGACACGGTGTTCCCTACATCGTCGTCAGCTGTGTGGAGGGGTATTATACATGGTCTGGAACTTCTCAAGAAAGGACTGATCTGGAGGGTAGGAGATGGATCTTTGATTAAAACTTGGAGAGACGCATGGATTCCAAGGGGGCATGACTTCAAGCCCATCACCCCGAAGGGTACATGCAGGTTTAACTGGGTAGCTGATTTTCTTGAGGAGTCTGGTGCGTGGAACGTGCAGCGGCTAAGGCAATATTTTTGGGAGATGGATGTCCGAGAGATTATGAAGATCCGAACGTCTTCTAGCAGGGGCCAAGACTTTCTCGCTTGGTACCCGGAGAGGAGTGGAAGATTCACTGTGAGGAGTGCGTACCGGCTAGCTACTGGCCTCACACGCATAGACATGAGCTCTTCGAGCTCTTCGCCTGATGGCCAGCGCTCCATATGGCAAAGGGTCTGGGAGGCCAAAGTCCCTTTGAAGATGCGCATCCTTGCTCGAAAGCGTATGCAGAGCATCGCGATTTAACGATGCAAGAAATACCGTCACATTGCAACGCGGGATACATGTCCTGTGTGTGGAATGGAGAAAGAATCGAGTTTCCACGCTCTAGTCACATGCGGGCATGCTCGCCAGCTTTGGGTGGCGATGAGCCAGGTCTGGGAGCTCCCAGAAACGGCGGTGTTACAGGAGACCGGCGAGGAATGGCTTCTAAATCTTTTGATCAACTGTCATGATCACATGCGAGATTATGTTATCATGTTAGTCTGGAGAATATGGTCTTTACGAAACGACCTGACGCATGGTAAAACAGTGCCAACAATGGAGGTGACAATGGAGTATCTGCAAAGCTACATGTCCTCCCTACACCTGGCACGGAGATACTCAACCGAGGAGATTATGAAGGGAAAGATGCCAATGAAGAAGGAAGCACCGGTACAACAGCGACCTGAAGCTACACCGCAGCCATGGCCGAAGCCTCCGGAGGGGCGAGTGGCCTTATCAGTAGATGGAGCGTTTCAGCAGTCGGACGGGTCGGCGGCCGCGGGAATGATTCTACGATGGTCGGATGGGAGTGTGATTTTTGCAGCTTACAGATGCATCTTCAATTGCAACGATGCTCTAAAGGCTAAGATTCATGCATTAATGCAAGGAATGGCCTTGGCGATCCAACACTCGGAAGAACCGGTGATAGTGCAATCCGATTCCTCGGAAGCTTTACGGTCATTGACAGGGGACAGTCTGTCGCGCTCCGCTTATGGACATCTAGTTGCTGAGATCCATCGTCTCATGGGTGAAAGGGAATTTATTCCGTCGAAGATTAATCGAGTTCAGAATAGGGTTGCAGATCGGCTGGCGTATTATAGTCGTACGGAGAATACTACTGCTGTATGGCTAGGTAGGAGTCCACTTTGTGTGGAGGAACTTGTGCCACTTGATTGTATCCCTATCACTCTGGAATAAAAATCCTTTTACCCTCGCAAAAAAAAAGCCTGTAAATCGTTTGTACGTGTAGCATTGCCGGTTGAAAAATTATACATGACTGCTCCAATACCTTGTCGGCAATGCTGGCTCTTGCCTCTCCTCGAGACGCATAACGCGTTGTACAGCCCAGGGCCATCGAGGGGGCATCTGGCACCGGGCGCGAGGAACGATAGGCCGTATCCGCCGCTGTGGATCAGCATCAGTGCGAACGTGCCCAGCCGGCGGCCTATGGAACATTAACGTTCTTGTGCACCTTCTTGCTGCGGCCTATGGAACGCGGTGAGGTGAGGCAGCGGGAACTGCCTTCCAGTGAGCGGCTCCAGGAGAGTCAGGTCACGGGCATTGTCGACGGTGACCACCCGGCCGTAGTTGCAGCCTATGACGCGCGTTGGATGCACGGACGGTTTCTTGCCGTCCATGACCACGCCGATGAAGTCTTGGCGGCAATGACAGTGCCTCGAGCGGAGGCAGACCTTGTTGGTCCACCGCTCTTTCTCTTCGCCGATCCTGGTTTCGCACCACGAGCACTCGTAGTGAGGCTCCACGCAGACGTAGTGCGGCAGGTTCGGCCGTTTGAGCATGCCGAGGCACGCGGCGCCACGGCCGGCAGACGGCGGAGCAGCCGACGTTGTCGAGGGGCCCGACGCGCCGGGCGATCTCGTCCAGGGCTTCATTGGGCAGGTCGACGTGTCCCCGACGAAAGTCGATAACTTTTTTTTGAGACATTGTCCTTTTTTTAGCGGTTTTTGAGACACTGTCGATAACTCCTTTTTTTAGCGCAGCAGTAGAGTCGGGCCTGGAACGCAAAGCCTGGGCCGGATTTCTTTTAGCCCAGTTTCAAGGGAGAGCTGCGGGCCGTATGGTCTCCCCTCTCAAGATTTTTGTCATCGGACTTCACTGGTGCGCCGTGCGCCAACTTTCGTCTACACCGCAGGCGGACGGACCGAAAAACCTGGACCAGGCGTACCTGTGTCTGGCCCCAGTCGTTGCTCCACTCATTTCGCTGGTTTCAGTGGATAGACCCTAGGAAAAAATAGATAGCGACTGGAGTTGAAAGATTGCCGGACATGGCTGAAAAGTTTGGGCGAGATGTCGAGCCCGATTAATAAGAGGTGAAAAAGACCTTAAAGAAACAAGAAAAATCTTGAAAGTGGTTTTCTGAGCTTGAGCTTGCGCGAGCTCGAGTGACAAGTAAATCAAAAACAAATTGTATTTTTTTAACCACACATTGACAAATGTTTAATTGCTTGCAAAGTTTCTTCACGAAATGACATTCGTGAAGACATGGTAAAAAAAAATCGATGCCCCAAAATGCCTTTGTAAATAACACTTTTGGAGCATCGATTTATTTTGCCACTGTTTTCACGAATGTCATCCGATGTTGAAACTTTGCAAGCAATCAAAATATTTGTCAATGCTAAAAAATCAGATTTTTTTTATTCAAAAGAATCATTGTTTTACCGTTCACCCCAAGCTCACATGAGATGAGCTGAGTATGAGCATTTTATGTACCTCGATCGAGAAATGAGCTAATCTTGAGCCAACTCTAGATCACCCGATGTTAGCTTGATAGTTTTGATTTTTACTTAAAAAATTGTTTGCTCATGATGAAGTTGTGGCAAGGCAGCGGCTAGCATGCAATGGTTGACAGAAGGTGGGGAATATACCAGGCCCATGCTACGGGCTTACCAGGACCGTCGGATCTCAGATTCAACAGCTGAGCTCACTCAGGAGCATGGGCGTGAGCACCACACTTTTTACTTTACGACCAGGGAGCGACACAAACAACAAACAAATAAGATCAAGTCTTTGAAGTGAACTGATGAGTCAGTTGCCACCTCCCAAATCCATCACGTTGGGCCCACCTCCCATAACTGATGAGTACGGCTACAAACGAGTCGAGTTCGATCAAGTTGGATTAGGGCTCAGTTCAATTTATACTAAAATTCAAGCGAGCTAAAGATGCGTGAAGTTCAAGATCGAGCTGTAGAAAATGACTCATACTCAATTTGTAACGATGTCCAGTCGATATCGAGCTAGTGTGAAGCTAAAAAAGATGATAATTTGAATAATCTAAGACAGTTTTACAAACAAGATAAATCACAACACAACATGAGCAACCACTATAAAATTTGATTTATTCTCTCTCAGCTGAAGACTAGTACTACCTCTATACACTTTTGTAAGATGTTCTTGCAATTCAAATTGAACTGCAAAATCATCTTAACTTAGTGTACAAAGGTAGTGCTTAATAGCAAAAGACGAAAACGAAGGTGTGTCTTGTCTCAAACTTTGTCAAAAAATAATAGGATATTTAACACAAGGCGGACCACGTACCACATTGAGGCTAAATTATCTTTGCACTTAATAATTTTTCATGCTTTAAAATGTTGAAATATCATACACAACATATATATCAAGATTATTTAATATAATTACATAGTATCAAACTATCGAGCTAAAATCAAGTGATCTAAGGTTGGCTCAAGATTAGCTCATTTCTCGATCGAGCTGCATAAAATGCTCATACTCATCTCGTTTCTTAATCGAGCTACATAAAGTGTTGATACTCAGTTCATTTCTTTTCGAGTCGGTGTCGAGTCGAACGAAAATATGAGTCAATCATGAGCGGCTCACGAGCCTTGAACTTTTCTTGATGCCCTAATATAGAGGTGCATGCTATTAATTTTTATCAGACGATGTTTCTGTGCAGGAAGAAACTAACCCAGAGATTATCACTTCATGGGTTCCACAACGTGGCGATGATGCGATGAATGTCATGCTTTGCTCGCATGCGATGGATGAAGAAATTGAGACTTGTCACGCTAGTTACTATCGGGAAGCATACTAACGAAGTCGGACCATCCAGGCCCTAGCGCAAGCGCAAGGCCAACTGGTATTTTGACCAAGCCCAATAAGAGTTTTGATTTAACCTGGGTTGGTGGTATACCTGGCCATGGGAAGCTCGGCCCGGACGGTGCTACTTCTTGAGCTTGCGTTAATTTTTTTCTTGAAGAGGAAAGAGTGATGCAGCAAAGTAGAGATAAGTATTTCCCTCAGTTTGAGAACCAAGGTATCAATCCAGTAGGAGAACAACACACAAATCCCAATACCTCCACAAACAATCAAACAACTTGCACCCAATGTGATAAAGGGGTTGTCAATCCCTTCACGATTACTTGCAAAAGTGATATCTGATAGAGATAGATAACAAAAGATACAATATTTTTAGGTTTTTTGGTTTATAGATCTGAAAATAAAAGATTGCAAAATAGTAGATTGGAAACTAATATAATGGAAAATAGTAGATCGGAAACTAATATGATGAAAAATAGTAGATCGGTAACTAATATGATGGAAAATAGACATGGGGGCCATAGGGTTCACTAGAGGCTTCTCTCATGAAGGCAAATAATTCGGTGGGTGAATGATACGTCTCCAACGTATCTATAATTATGAAGTATTCATGCCATGTTTATAATAATTTTATATGGTTTTGGTATGATTTGCATGGAACTAACCCGAACTGACATTGTTTTCAACAGAACTACCGTGTTGTTGTTTTTGTGCAGAAATGAAAGTTCTCCGTGAAACTTTTTAAGAATTTTTTTAGAACAAAAGGGACCCCCGAAGCTTCGTGGAAGGACCAAAAGGTGAAGGAGTAGGGCACAAGACACCGGGGCGCGCCAGGTGAGGAGGACATGTAGTTAGGATAGGGTCTTAGGCCTGACCTAGACACCCCGCCCAAGGACAATGCCCTATAATCAAAGACATTCAAAGACCAACAGAAAGTACCGACTGGAATCACCTCAAAGTACAATCGACTCGACAGAAGACTCCACTTGGATATCTCAATTTCACTCGACCACAGTTGGGTCGCTCCACCATATGAAGAACCACTTGGAGTACAGAAGATATAAAGTCACCTCAGGATGGCAACGGTCAGGCGTTCACTCTGTAGTATTAAAGATCATTTATGGCTGCCGTTACCAGTAACGCCCCTACCTTAACTCACATTCAACCCTGTGTAACTGAGGGCTGCGAGGGTCCTTGCGCACTCTATATAAGCCACGCCCCTCCTCAGGCACAAGGGTTCGCACCCCTTGTAACATCAACGCATAATCCAGTCGACAAAGCCTCAGGGCACCGAGACGTAGGGCTTTTACCTCATCCGAGAGGGCCTGAACTCGTAAACTTGCGTGTACAATCTCACCGTAGCTAGGACCTTGCCTCCTCCTACGTACCCCCTATTCTTACTGTTAGACTTACTCCCACGACAGTTGCCGCCCACCATGGGGCAGGTGTCTAAGCGACTTCCGGTGAGGTTGCAAATTTCGTTTTCTGTCAACATGGTTTCCGGCGATGGTTTGGCGTTGGGACGCGAAATCCGTCTCGGCGCGCTCGTTTTCGTCGCCGACGACTCCGCCTGGCTTAAAGAAGCTCCCCTCGACATCCACTACAAAAAAAGACACATCCGTGACATTTTGGGCCGAACGAATTTTTTTTCTGTCATACATATGACACTTCTATGACGATAATTGTGACAAAACCTGGTATCATCATAGATGTGGTGAGCTCCTACTTCTATGACAAGAAATCATGACAGATAATGGGCTTTTCGTCCTGGGCGGGCCGGAGACGCAGCTGCATGACATACTTTGGGCCGTCCATGACGGAAAAAACCATGGTAGAAGCGAGAGGGAGGAAAATTTCGGGTTCGTTCCTTGTGTGGGAGGTCGGGGCGAAGCGATCGCTGCTTTCTCTCGTCAGTACACGCGTGTGTGCGGCGTTAGCTCTAATCAACTGGCGAGGCATTGGGCTCTAATCAACCCGGCGATTGACTGCAGTTACGCGTTCTCGAACCCGGCGATCGATCGATGGATGTTAACTTAACCCGATCGGCGATTCGCCGCTCATCGCCGCTAATCAAGCGGTCGATTGGATGAATAGTGAGAGTCGCGGGGCGGTTTGGATGAGCGATGGCGGTGGCGTTGCCTCTGGATGAACAGGACCCGTGGTGTGGAGGGTCGGATGAGCGATGGGTGTGGAGGGTGCCCGTGGAGGGTAGTTGAGCAGACCCGTGGTGTGGAGGGCTGGATGAACAGTAGACGGTGGAGGGGGGGTTGAACAGTAGCCGGTGGAGTAGCGCGCGGTGGAGACTGGATGAATAGGAGCCCATGGAGGCTGGAGGAGGTCGACGGTAGTCCGTGGAGGCTGGAGGAGGTCGACGGTGGAGATGAACAGTATCCCGTGGAGTCCCTTTTGCAGTACGCCACACCCCTCCCGATGAACAAGACCCCCGTTTCGACCGTAGGAGGTCCGTTTCGTCCGTTTTGCGGTACGCCACACCCCTCCCGAACAGGACCCCCGTTTCGACCGTAGGAGGTCCGTTTCGTTCGTTTTGCGGTATGCCACACCCCTCCCGATCAACAGGACCCCCGTTTTGACCGTAGGAGGTCCGTTTCGTCCGGTTTGCGGTATGCCACCCCCTCCCGATCAACAGACCCCGTTCCGAACGTAGGAGGTCCGTTTCCTCCGTTTTGCGGTACGCCAGGCCTCGTTTCCATCGCATGTTTCGTCCAAGCCCTCCCGATGAAGACGACCACGCATTCCATTCCGACCTAGCCGGTTGGCTCCCCATGAACACGACGACGGCGATGTTTCTCTGTTCCGACCCAGCCATGTACGCATGCGCGAGTAGGCATTCGAGACCCTGCCCATATGTACACATATGTGGCCGTATTTTCTTTCTTGCACCCTGGCCGCTGTACGTACATGTACATGCTACGTGCGCGCCTCTACTACGACACGTACACGTCTCTACTACGACTCGTGCACACCTCTACATCGACCAGTATATATGTGCGTACACGTTCGTGACTAGAATGATAACGCTACGTACGCTTGACCGGTGGGTCGGTATCGCCGTGCACTTCCTTGCTCGAAAGATGTAGTGGTGGGTCCCAGCAATCGGGGCTTAATCGTTTTTGCGGACGCACTTCCTTGCGTGCGAAGATGTAGCTGGTGGGTCCCAACAGTCAGGGGGGCTAATTGTTTTTTTGCCCGGACGCACTTCCTTGCGTGCGAAGGTGTAGTTGGTGGGTCCCAGCAGTCAGGGGGGAAACATTTTTTTTTTCGCGAAATGCGGTGGGCCGTCCGGTGGGTCCCAGCTGTCAGGTGGAGGAATAATTATTTTGCGCGTAATAAGGAGGCACTTCTTTGCGGCCGCCGTGGACCCAGCTGCCAGCCTCTCCACGCACAGTACTCTTCCGATGAAAGTCGGTCGTTGACCACATTGACCACGCCGCGCCGAGAGCACCACGGCGGTGGATGACGGCGAGTCCTAGGAAGGGGACGATGCGGAGCCGGGGAAGACGCAGCAGTGGATGCCCACGCGAAGAGGAGTACGAGGGTGAGGCTGCCGTCGCCGCAGAATAACAGGGGGTGTGGGTGAGTAGAGGATGGCACGCCAACGGTGGGAGTAGTACAGGCGGTGAGGCCTCCGCGCATCACAACCCGACCACGGGAGGCAGGAGCACGCGGCACGACCGGCGCTGCTTTGGGCGGCTGGAGCACGAAGACCAGAGGTTGAAGAAGCACTACGGCCGTTGTATGGATATCGTACGGTCACTGGAGCTAGAGTCGTTCATATTGACTAAGTTGACAAAACCCTCCGTCCCCGTAAACTTAGTAGGCCCACAAGTCAGCCTCCCACCAAGGTAAGTCCCAGCTAGCAGGGGAGTATTCATTTTTGTGCGCAATAAGGAGGCATTTCCGGTGGGTCCGAGCTAACAACGGGGGGAACATTTTTCTGCAAAATACAGGGACCCTTCCGGTGGGTCCCAGCTATCAGGTGGAGGAATCATTATTTTGCACGTAATAAGGAGGCATTTTCCTGTGTGGGCCCCTACTGTCAGCCTCTTCCGATGGCTGTTGTTTGTTGACCATGTTGACCTCGCCGCGCCGAGAGCACAAACGCGGTGGACGAGGGCGAGGCCCAGGAAGAGAGCCACCTGGAGCCGGCGAAGCCACCGCAGCGGATGCCCACGCTGAGGGGAGAACGAGCGCTGACTGGTTGGCTGCGGGGTGAGGCTGACGTCGCCGGAAAATAACAGGATGTGTGGGTGGTTAGAGGATGGCTGGCGGCAAAGACAGCAGCCACGGAGGAGGGAGCGAGCAGTCCACGGCGCCCGGTTTGGGCGGCTGGAGCAGGAAGATCAGAAATTGAAGAAGCACGGCGGCAGTTGGATGGACATCCAACAGTCACTGTTGTGTGTTGACTAAGTTGACAAAGCCTTGCGTACGCATCAAAAATTTTTTTAGGACAGCGTCATCGTCAACCTAGTAGGCCCAGAAGTCAGCCTCCAAATCTGTGGAAAACAACATACAATCCATTAGCCATTATTTTCAGTAATTTACAACCCATTTGCTAATTCTTAAAGATATTTCAAGCCCATATTCTTTTTGTTAGCATTACAGACCATATATTCTGGGCACTGCTAAAAAATTCAACGAAATTTTGCATATTTTGGTGGGGTCCGAACTCTTTTAATCACAAAATTTCGATTCACGTTAAAAATAGTTTTCAAAAAATTATATCAAAATAAAATTCAAAAAACAATTCTCCGCAAAAAAAGAATGAAATTTAGAATCTTAACTAGCAAGATGCCCGTTCGTTGCACGGAACATGAAGATGCATTTGTATGAGTAGTTTATCTTGTGGGAGAAATGATGATATTTTAATGTAATTGCGAGTTGGCTTTGGTTTTTATAAGAGTAGAGAGTAGAGAAATCCTGAAAAAAATATGATATTTTAATGCAATTGCCGGTTGGCTTTGGTTTAAAAATTTACAGCCCATTTCTTACAACTAATAACCCGTTTTCTGGGGAAGCCATTTCTTATCCCTCCTCATCTTGAAAGATTTGCAGCCCAGCAGGGCTGAGAAAAGCAAGTAGGCCTCGGTTTTGGTATTCCCCCCAAAAAAAAAGAACTGCGCTAGCCAATTTCAGAAAGAAAAAATATATCAACTGGGATTGTCATGTGCTTAATAAAAGCGTTAGCATGGGCTAGAAGGTCCACAGCCCCCGACAACAAGCAGATTGAGCTCCGTCTCTGGCCCGAAAAACAATCGGGCGAAACTCTTGGGTCCTCGTGTTATTTGCTCGTTCTGTAATTTTCTCGTTTATTGACTACATTGACCATGGCGTGGAACCTAGTTGTCAAACAATTAGGAGGATGTTTTTTTTGGCTTGTAATAATGAGGCACCTGCTTGCGAAATGCAATGACCCTGGAGGGTCCCTACTGTCAGCCTCTCCACGTACAATCATCTCCTGATTCCTCTTGGTTGTTGACCATGTTGACAACGCCAGACGGCGGCGGGCACAACGAGCTAACCAAGGCGGAGAACGACGGCAAGGCCTCGGACGGGAACGAACAGCAGCCATGGAAGATCTTGGCGGTGTAGTGGCGGTGGAGAAGTCGAGGAAACAACATGCAAGTCAAGCATACAAATGGTACAAAAAGCCCAAGGAATAATTGTTCATCAAATTTTTAGAAAAAACCCAGATTGAACATGATAGTAACATCTAACCCAACCACTCTTTTTGCAGTCACAAACAAATGGATCAGTCTGATCCATAAAATCAACATCCTGTGCAAAAAAAATATTTTAGGATGTCTACAACTTATTGTAAATATAAGCCGAGCATGTTTAGAAGCCCATTTGTCCACCTGAAACTTCTTTTTTTGCTGTTCAACATGTTCGTCCATGAGAAATCTCTTGCTGTAAAAATTAAGCCTCATGGACAATAGTAACCTCGCGTTCAACAGGAAGAATGTGATAGCGCTTCTGTTTGCTGGTTGGATGCATATCGTCCCATCATTATTGTCCTCAAACGAATGTCATGAGAACTGAGAAAATCCTTGTGCTTATTACGCCAACGATTGGTTATATGTTTTTCTCCATGTGGTTCTCCCTAAGTAGACATGAAGATTGAAAACAGTTAAGGTCTAAAAAAAGAGTATGTCGAAAGAACGACAGCTGAACAGTTAATTCTAATACAATATATACGGGCTTTCAATGTGCATGAAATCATCACCTCTATGTATAAATTCTCCAGAGATTGAAAGCATCGCAGCAAGCCAATAATTATGTCTAGATCAAAACTATACATTCTGATATATATGATCTTGACAGAATCCAGCAGCATTGATAGGCTACCAATGGAAGAACTCTTCATTGAGCATATAACATAATATTAGTACCCAAAGTGTACTCCAAGATGATACAAAACTTATGCGCACAAATGAAAAATGCAGCATATGATTACAAATGTGTAGATGATAATATACGGTACCTGAAAAAGTGAGGAGCCAAAAACCAACTCCTTGTGATTATTAAACGGGTCATGAATTACATCCAAGGTCTCCAGTTTAGGCGCAGAGACGATAGTTATTTCTGAAGGTGTATAACAATTATGAAGGAGCAACCTTTCAAGTGAAGGGGCATCTTCGATGATGAGCTGCTGTCCTTTAAAACAAATTCCAATGCTTTTAAGGTGAGGCGACTTTATTTGGAGACAACTGATACCGATTTCTATTCCCAAAACAATCAGCAAGCGCTCCAGGGCAGGGCAACTAGAGTGGATGATGCTGTGCAGTGAGGCCTCTGACAGATAAACCACGACAAGTGAAAGTTTTTTTAGTAGTGGGAGTCGAAGCATTTGTACCAGATCGTCTGGTGGATGGCATTGGGCGAAGGTGGTGGTGTGGAGAGAGGAGGAAAACCGCGAGATGGACAACAGTGGTGTGGGCACGAATTCTTGGTATGCTCGTGGTAATGGTAGAACTCAAACTGCTGGAGTTTTCCGAATTCAGGGGATGTCAGCCAAGTGTCCACCTTGCCGGGTATGGACAGCAGGTAGCTTGTCGGGATGCAGAGGCATTGAACGGGGCCCTGCTGGTGAGAAGAGACGATGGCTCTGATGAGATCAAATTCAGGAAGGACAGATATCTGACGATAGTCGAGATTGAGGGGTGCGGTGCGCCATAGAGGGCGCCACCGAGTTGAGAGGACTTGTGTGCGGCAGCAATCCTTGGTGGGGAGAAGCGAGATGATCTCCTCAAGGATGACGCCCGGGAGATCGCTGATGCGGTCCACCGGAGATTCTACCGGTTCCTCAGATCTGGGGGGGTGGGGGGGGGGCTCGCCGCTTCTCCCAGCTACGAGTCTTGGGATCTACAATCAAGCGTCGCCCGTGGCGGAGCCTCATCTTCTTGCTGGGGCCAGCCGACTCCATTTTCCTTGTGGGCGTCGCGCCGAGCTCACGGGTTTGAGCAGAGTAGCCAGAGACGAGCCTAGTGGCAGTGCGAGTGGGGGAAGAAGGAGGGCTGGGGATTTCTGTAGGAGTGTAAGAAGAGGAGCAGGCGTTTTATGTACGAGTGAGGAAGAAGGTGAGCGGGGTTTTCTGGACGAGTGAGGAAGATTGGGGAGCGGGGGGAATTGGGTGGGGGGACGGAAGCGGGAGAGCGAGCTGTTCGTGTTTATAAGGCCCGCTGCACTAACTACTCGCTTTTTCCCAAGAACCGCTCTCTTCTTTTGCGTTGCTACATTGGAGCTGGGCGCATGGGCTTGGCTGACTGGCCATGCATGCAGGATGCATGTGCCCGCCGGCCACAGCATGCGCCTGGTTTGTTACTAGGCCTATTTAATAGGGTGGTTATGGAGTAAATTAAGGAGATTTATTTTCTCTGTGTGCATCCACCAAATTAGAGGATGCGATACTGGATGCAGACACTCACATTAAACTAACATTCAGAAGAACAAAAGTTCAGCATGTCTATGCATCTCAATGATGTTGGGGAACGTAGTAATTTCAAAATTTTCCTACGCACACGCAAGATCATGGTGATGCATAGCAACAAGAGGGGAGAGTGTTGTCCACATACCCTCGTAGACCGTAAGCGGAAGCGTTATGACAACGCAGTTGATGTAGTCGTACGTCTTCACGATCCGACCGATCCAAGCACCGAAGTACGACACCTCCGAGTTCAGCACACGTTCAGCTCGATGATGATCCCCAGACTCCGATCCAGCAGGGTGTCGGGGATGAGTTCCATCAGCACGACGGTGTGGTGACGATGATGATGTTCTACCGACGCAGGGCTTCGCCTAAGCACCGCAACGATATGACCGAGGTGTAATATGGTGGAGGGGGGCACCGCACACGGCTAAGGAACGATCACAAAGATCAACTTGTGTGTCTAGAGGTGCCCCCCTCCTCCGTATATAAAGGGGGGAGGAGGAGGGGGCCGGCCAAGGGGGTGGCGCTGTTGGGGAACGTAGTAATTTCAAAAAATTTCCTACGCACACGCAAGATCATGGTGATGTATAGCAACGAGAGGGGAGAGTGTTGTCCACATACCCTTGTAGACCTGAAGCGGAAGCGATCACAACATAGAGGAAGTAGTCGACGTTCTCCTCGCGATCCGACCGATCCCGCGCCGTTACTCGACGCCCGAGTTCTTGACACACGTACAGCTCGATGACGCCCCTCGTACTCGATCCAGCCGAGTGTCGAGGAGAGTTCCACAAGACGACGGCGTGGTGGCGATCTTGATGTTTCACTGCGCAGGGCTTCGCTTAAGCTTCGCATGACAGATAACCGAGGTGGAATATGGTGGAGGGGGCACCGCACACGGCTAAGGAACGATCTAAAGATCAACTTGTCTGTTCAAGGTGCCCCCTGCCCCGTATATAAAGGAGCCAGGGGAGGGGCCATGGCCAAGAGGAGGCGCCCCAGGAGTCCTACTCCTCTGGGAGTAGGATTCCCCCAATCCTAGTTGGACTAGGATTCCTGGAGGGGGAAAGAGAGAGGGGGCGGCCCTTCTCCTAGTCCTAGTAGGACTAGGGAAGGGGAGGCGCCCTCCTAGGGCTGCCCCTTCTCCTTTCCACTAAGGCCCATCGAGGCCCATTTACCTCCGGGGGTTCCGTAACCTCCGGTACTCAGAAAATTCCGTTTTCGCCGGAACCATTCCAACTCCAAACATAGGCTTCCAATATATCAATCTTTATGTCTCGACCATTTCGAGACTCCTCGTCATGTCCGTGATCACATCCGGGACTCGAACTTCTTCGGTACATCAAAATACATAAACTCATAATAACCGCCATCGAAACCTTAAGCGTGCGGACCCTACGGTTCGAGAACAATGTAGACATGACCTAGAACTATTCACGGTCAATAACCAACAGCGGGACCTGGATGCCCATATTGGTTCCTACATATTCTACGAAGATCTTTATCGGTCGATCGCATAACAACATACGTTGTTCCCTTTGTCATCGGTATGTTACTTGCCCGAGATTCGATCGTCGGTATCCAATACCTAGTTCAATCTCGCTATCGGCAAGTCTCTTTACTCGTTCCGTAATACATCATCTCACAACTATCTCATTAGTTGTAGTGCTTGCAAGGCTTCATGATGTGCATTACCGAGAGGGCCCAGAGATACCTCTCCGACAATCGGAGTGACAAAACCTAATCTCAAATACGCCAACCCAACATTTGCCTTTGGAAACACCTGTAGTACTCCTTTATAATCACCCGATTCGTTGTGACGTTTGGTAGCACCAAAGTGTTCCTCCGTAAACGGAGTTGCATAATCTCATAGTTACAGAACATGTATAAGTCATGGATAAAAGCAAGTAGCAACATACTAAACGATCGTGTGCTAAGCTAAGGGAATGGGTCATGTCAATCGATCATTCTACTAATGATGTGACCTCATTAATCAAATAACAACTCCTTGTTCATGGTTAGGAAACATAACCATCTTTGATTAACAAGCTAGTCTAGTAGAGGCATACTAGTGACATGTTGTTTTGTCTATGCATTCACACATGTATTATGTTTCCTGTTAATACAATTCTAGCATGAATGATAAACATTTATCATGAAATAAGGAAATAAATAATAACTTTATTATTGCCTCTAGGGCATATTTCCTTCAGCCTCCCACTTGCACTAGAGTCAATAATCTAGATTACATAGTAATGATTCTAACACCCATGGAGTCTTGGTGCCGATCATGTTTTGCTCGTGGAAGAGGCTTAGTTAACGGTTCCGCAACATTCAGATCCGTATGTATCTTGCAAATTTCTATGTCTCCGTCTGGACTAAGTCCCGGATGGAATTGAAGCGCCTCTTGATGTGCTTGGTCCTCTTGTGAAATCTGGATTCCTTCGCTAAGGCAATTGCTCCAAATTGTCACGAAGATTTTCATTGGACCCGATGCACTAGGTATGACACCTAGATCGGATATGAACTCCTTCATCCGCACTCCTTCATTAGCTGCTTCCGGCTGCTATGTATTCCGCTTCACATGTAGATCCCGCTATGACGCTTTGTTTAGAACTGCACCAACCGACAGCTCCTCCGCTTAGTGTAAATACGATCCGTCTGCGATTTAGAATCGTCTGGGATCGGTGTCAAAGCTTGCATCAACGTAACCGCCATCACGATGAGCTCTTTGTCACCTCCATATACGAGAAACATATCCTTCGTCCTTTTCGGTATTTCAGATGTTCTTGACCGCTGTCCAAAGATCCACTCTGGATTACTTTGGTACCTCCTGCTAGGCTTATAGCAAGGCACACATCAGTCTGGTACACAACATTGCACACATGATAGAGCCTATGGCTGAAGCATAGGGAACATCTTTCATTTTCTCTCTATCTTCTGCAGTGGTCGGGCATTGAGTCTGACTCAATTTCACACCTTGTAACACAGGCAAGAACCCTTTCTTTGCTTGATCCATTTTGAACTTCTTCAAAACTTTGTCAAGGTATGTGCTTTGTGAAAGTCCAATTAAGCGTCTTGATCTATCTCTATAGATCTTAATGCCCAATATGTAAGCAGCTTCACCGAGGTCTTTCATTAAAAACTCTTATTCAAGTATCCCTTTATGCTATCCAGAATTCTATATCATTTCCGATCAGCAATATGTCATCCACATATAATATCGTAAATGCTACAGAGCTCCCACTCACTTTCTTGTAAATACAAGCTTCTCCAAAAGTCCAGACAAACCCAAATGCTTTGATCACACTATCAAAGCGCTTATTCCAACTCCGAGATGCTTGCACCAGTCCATATATGGATCGCTGGAGTTTGCACACTTTGTTAGCTCCTTTGGATCGATAAAACCTTCGTTGCATTATATACAACTCTTCTTCCGTAAATCCATTCAGAATGCGATCTTTACATCCATTTGCCAAATTTCATAGTCATAAAATGCGCAATTGCTAACATGATTCGGACGGACTTAAGCATCGCTACGGGTGAGAAGGTCTCATCGTAGTCAATCCCTTGAACTTGCCGAAACCTTTTGCGACAAGTCGAGCTTTATAGACAACAACATTACCGTCGGTCGGTCTTCTTCTTGAAGATCCACTTGTTTTCTATTGCTTGCCTACCTCGGGCAAGTCAACCAAAGTCCACACTTTGTTTTCATACATGGATCCCATCTCGATTTCATGGCCTCAAGCCATTTTGCGGAATCTGGGCTCACCATCGCTTCTTCATAGTTCGTGAGGTTCGCCATGATCTAGTAGCATGACTTCCGAACAGGATTACCGCACCACTCAAGCGGATCTTACTCGTTGATCTACGAGGTTCTGCGAAGAACTTGATCTCAAGTTTCATGATCACCATCATCAACTTCCTCACTACTTGGCGTAGGTGTCTCGTAAACTGGTTTCGCGATTTAACTACTTTCAAGTAAGGGAGAAGGTACTATTACCTCATCAAGTTCCATTTTCCTCCCACTCACTTCTTTCGAGAGAAACTCCTTCTCTAGAAAGGATCCATTCTTAGCAACGAATGTCTTGCCTTCGGATCTGTGATAGAAGGTATACCCAACTGTCTCCTTTGGGTATCCTATGAAGACACATTTCTCCGATTTGGGTTCGAGCTTATCAGTTGAAGCTTTTTCACATAAGCATCGCATCCCCAAACTTTAAGAAACGACAACTTTGGTTTCTTGCCAAACCACAGCTCATAAGGTGTCGCTCAACGGATTTCGACGGTGTTCTATTCAGTGTGAATGCGGCCGCCTCTAGAGCATAACCCCAAAACGATAGCGGTAAATCAGTAGAGACATCATAGATCGCACCATATCTAGTAAAGTGCGATTCTGACGCTCGGACACACCATTACGCTGTGGTGTTCCGGTGGCGTGAGTTGTGAAACTATTCCACATTGTTTCAAATGTAGACCAAACTCGTAACTCAAATATTCACCTCCACGATCGATCGTAGAAATTTAATTTTCTTGTTACGATGATTTTCAACTTCACTCTGAAATTCTTTGAACTTTTCAAACGCTTTAGCACTTATGTTTCATTAAGTAGATATACCCATACACTACAGAAATGATAATTTGCCGTCTGTGGATCACGACGGCAAAGACCGAAATCCAGACGGCAAAGATTTTGCCGTCGAGAAGCGACGGCAAACTCGAGCGGCAAAGATAAGTCGGCAAAGAATACTTTGCCGTCAGCTTTTATCGGGAAGACGGCAAAGACTTTGCCGTCACCAAATCTACTTTTGTCAAGATTATAAATAACGACAAAGAAAGAATGCGGTCTTTGCCGTTAGTCAGAACATTTTCTTTGCCGTCATCTAGACTAAACTAAAGACGGCAAAGATTATTTTAAAGTTTATTATTTTATTTTTTTGAAAATAACGTCATTCCAAGCTTTCGGAGGACGGCCACTGCTGCTTCTGTGAGCTCGGGAAGAAGGGAAGCAGAGAGGAGGGCAGCTGCTACTTCAGTGGTCGCATCGGCGTCGTGTGTACAGCGTGGTTAGAGCAAAAGAGGACGATGGCGTCACTACAAAGATTTGCAATACAGATCCAATAAAAATGATGTATACTTCTTTAACAAAAAGAAAACGGATCTACAAGCTAGCCATTCTTCACGTGTACACATATGAGCAAGAATATCCTACGAGTAGCAACTTCTAAGTGTTCTGCACATCAGATTTACACACGGACAAGTGCCAGGATACATCAAATTAAGATCCACTTAAAACCCATCAAGAAAACAACACACACGTTGCTAGCCTGGGCAGCCTAGATCCACCGAAGTAGCAGCGCTGCAATCGAACCAACACGTCAGGCTCGTCGCAGCCAAAGAAGCATATTGGAGGACAGACCAAAGGCGACGAGGACGGGCATGGCAGCTTTCGCCGGTGGCGGGTCGAAGCGGAGGCCGCTTGGGCAGGAGCAATGAAGCGGCAGGCCGAGAGTCATTGCCGAACCTATTGCTGCGGCGGCACACACCGGCGGATGGATTTAGCGCACGCGTCGGCTCAACGCGCCCGCGCGACGGATCCCTTTGGGGCGGCGATCACGGTTGACGCCGGGTGGCGCGAAGCTCCGCATCGTCCATGGCGTCGGCTGCCCGAGAGGGAGAGGGCAATGGGTGAGGTATGTGGGAGAGGTAGAGAACGAGGAAGACAGGCAGGAGGAAGGAGAAGGAGGTAGGGGCGGCGGAGCTTGACCTGGTGCTCGTCAGCGGCTTGGGGAACGGCGGTAGGTGGAGGTGGATCTTGGCTGGGAACAAGGAGAGGCGTGGGGGACGGGAGAGAGAAGAGGATAAGGGAGAGAGAGAGAAGAGGCTGGGAACAAGGAGAGGCGTGGGGGACGGGAGAGAGAAGAGGATAAGGGAGAGAGAGAAGAGGATCAGAGGTGGAGGTGGAGTTGGATCGTGCACAGGAGCAACGCGCGGTGGTGGATTGCTGCCACGCCATCGATCCGCGTAATGGATCCGCTGCTTTGTGTTTTCTCTTTGCCGTCTGCTGCGTTTTTCTACAGATGGCAAAGAGCTCACTTTGCCGTCTCAACAAAAATACACAGACGGCAAAGACTTTGCCGTCTGTGTATTTTGTTACGAGACGGCAAAGTGAGCTCTTTGTCATCTCGTAAAAAATTGCGCATGCAAAAAGACTCTTTGCCGTATGTGGTTTTTGTTGCAGACGGCAAAGTATGAATTTGCCTTCATCTGTTCTTTGCCGTCTGCTGATGACGGCAAACCCTTTCTTTGCCGTATGCCCCGACAAAATGCTGACAGCAAAGAAATTACTAACGGCAAATCTCCTGTTTCCCGTAGTGATATCTGCTTAAGTCATCTGTGAAGGTGAGAAAATAACGATATCCGCCACGAGCCTCAACATTCATCGGACCACATACATCTGTATGTATGATTTCCAACAAATCTGTTGCTCTCTCCATAGTACCGGAGAACGGTGTTCTAGTCATCTTGCCCATGAGGCACGGTTCGCAAGTGCCAAGTGATTCATAATCAAGTGACTCCAAAAGTCCATCAGCATGGAGTTTCTTCATGCGCTTTATACCGATATGACCTAAACGGCAAGTGCCACAAATAAGTTGCACTATCATTATCAACTCTGCATCTTTTGGTTTCAACATTATGAATATGTGTATCACTACTATCGAGATTCATAAGAAATAGACCACTCAAGGGTGCATGACCATAAAAGATATTACTCATATAAATAGAACAACCATTATTCTCTCGATTTAAATGAATAACCGCCTCGCATCAAACAAGATCCAGATATAATGTTCATGCTCAACGCAGCACCAAATAACAATTATTTAGGTCTAAAACTAATCCGAAGGTAGATGTAGAGGTAGCGTGCCGACCGCGATCACATCGACTTTGGAACCATTTCCCACGCGCAGATCGTCACCTCGCCCTTTGCCGTAGTTCGCAATCAGTAGTCCCCTGCTTCGAGTTGCAAATATTAGCAATGTAACCAAGATCAAATACCAGTGCTACTACGAGCTCTAGTACGGTACACATCAATAACATGTATATCACATATACCTTTGTTCACCTTGCCATCCTTCTTATCCGCCAAATACTTGGGGCAGTTCCGCTTCGAAGGACTACCGCTTGCGAGAAGCACTCGGTTTCAGTTTAGGGCCGACTTGGGTTTCTTCTCCGAGCAAAGAACTTGCTTGCTGTTCTTCTTGAGATTCCTTCTTCTTCCCTTTGCCTTTCTTCTTGAAACTAGTGGTCTTATTGACCATCAACACTTGATGCTCCTTCTTGATTTCTACCTCCATGACCTTTAGCATTGCGAAGAGCTCGGTATAGTCTTTACTAACCCTTGCATATTATAGTTCATCACGAAGCTTTTGTAGCTTGGTGGCGTGATTGGAGAATTCATCAATGACACAATCATCCGGAAGATTAACTCCCAATTGTGTCAAGTGATTATAGTACCCGCACATTACGAGTATATGCTCACTAATGTAATCGTTCTCCTCCATCTTGCAGCTATAGAACTTATTGAGACTTCATATCTCTCAATCCGGGCATTCTGTTGGAATATTAACTTCAACTCTGGAACATCTCATATGCTCCATGACGCTCAAAACGCCGTTGAAGTCCCGGTTCTAAGCCGTAAAGCATGGCACAATCGAACTATAGAGTAGTCATCGACTTTGCTCTCGCCAGACGCTCATAACATCCGGCGTTGCTCAAAGAAGAGTTCGCTACCTAGCGGTGCATCCAGACGTAGCTCTTACATGCAGCAATGAGGATGATCCTCGTTACGGACCCAATCCGTAATTGCTACCATCATCTTTCAACTTTGCTTTCTCAAGGAACGCATTAAAATTCAACGGAACAACAAAGACGAGCCATCTATCTACAATCAAACATAAACAAGCAAGATACTATCAGTACTATGTTCATGATAAATTTAAGTTCAATTAATCATATTACTTAAGAACTCCCACTTAGAAAGACATCTCTAGTCATCCAAGTGATCACGTGATCCAAATCAACTAAACCATAACCGATCATCACGTGAAATGGAGTAGTTTTCAATGGTGAACATCTTATGTTGATCATATCTACTATATGATTCACGCCGACCTTTCGGTCTCCGTGTTCCGAGGCCATATCTCGCATATGCTAGGCTCGTCAAGTATAACCCGAGTATTCTCGTGTGCAAAACTGGCTTGCACCGTTGTAGATGGACGTGAGAGCTTATCACACCCGATCATCACGTGGTGTCTGGGCACGACGAACTTTGGCAACGGTGCATACTCGGGGAGAACACTTCTTGATAATTTAGTGAGAGATCATCTTATAATGCTACCGTCAATCAAAGCAAGATAAGATGCATAAAAAGGATAAACATCACATGCAAATCAATATAAGTGATATGATATGGTCATCATCATCTTGTGCTTCATGATCTCCATCTTGCAAAGACCACCATGATCACCATCGCCACCGGCGCGACACCTTGATCTTCATCGTAGCATCGTTGTCGCCTCGCCAAACTTATGCTTCTCGACTATCGCTACCGCTTAGTGATAAAGTAAAGCATTACGAGCGATTGCATTGCATACAATAAAGCGACAACCATATGGCTCCAGCCGATTGCCGATAACTTCGTTACAAAACATGATCATCTCATACAATAAAATATAGCATCACGCCTTGACCATATCACATCACAACATGCCCTGCAAAAACAAGTTAGACGTCCTCTACTTTGTTGTTGCAAATTTTACGTGGCTGCTACGGGCTTAAGCAAGAACCAGTCTCACCTCGCATCAAAACCACAACGATACTTCGTCAAATAGACTCCGCTTAACCTTCTCAAGGACCGGGCGAGTCACACTCGGTTCAACTAAAGTGAGAGAGACAGCACCCACCAGTCACCTTTAAGCAACGAGTGCTCGTGGCGGTGAAACCAGTCTCGCGTAAGCGTCTGCAGTAATGTCGGTCTGGGCCGCTTTATCTCACAATACCGCTGAACCAAAGTATGACATGCCGGTAGGTAGTATGACTTGTATCGCCCACAACTCACTTGTGTTCTACTCGTGCATAACATCGCACCATAAAAACCTAGGCTCGATACCACTGCTTGGGGAACGAGTAATTTCAAAAATTTTCCTACGCACACGCAAGATCATGGTGATGTATAGCAACGAGAGGGAGAGTGTTGTCCACATACCCTTGTAGACCAAGGCGAAGCGATCACAACGTAGAGGAAGTAGTCGACGTTCTCCTCGCGATCCGACCGATCCCGCGCCACACTCCGACGCCCCGAGTTCTTGACACACGTACAGCTCGATGACGCCCTCGACTCGATCCAGCCGAGTGTCGAGGGAGAGTTCCAAAGACGACGACGGCAGGTACGATCTTGATGTTTCACCGGCGCAGGGCTTCGCTTAAGCTTGCGACAGTATAACCGAGGTGGAATATGGTGGAGGGGGACACCGACACGGCTAAGGAACGATCTAAAGATCAACTTGTCTGTTCCAAGGTGCCCCCTGCCCCGTATATAAAGGAGCCAGGGGGAGGGGGCATGCCAAGAGGAGGCGCTGGCTAGGAGTCCTACTCCCTCTGGGAGTAGGATTCCCCAATCCTAGTTGGACTAGGATTCCTGAGGGGAAAGAGAGAGGGGGGCCCCTTCTCCTAGTCCTAGTAGGACTAGGGAAGGGGAGGCGCGCCTCCTAGGGCTGCCCCTTCTCCTTTCCACTAAGGCCCATCGAGGCCCATTTACCTCCCGGGGTTCCGTAACCTCCGGTACTCGAAATTCCGTTTTACCGAACCATTCCAACTCCAAACATAGGCTTCCAATATATCAATCTTTATGTCTCGACCATTTCGAGACTCCTCGTCATGTCCGTGATCACATCCGGACTCAACTTCTTCGTACATCAAAATACATAAACTCATAATAACCGCCATCAAACCTTAAGCGTCACGGACCCTACGGTTCGAGAACAATGTAGACATGACCTAGAACTATTCACGGTCAATAACCAACAGCGGACCTGGATGCCCATATTGGTTCCTACATATTCTACTGAAGATCTTTATCGGTCGGACCGCATAACAACATACGTTGTTCCTTTGTCATCGGTATGTTACTTGCCCGAGATTCGATCGCTCGGTATCCAATACCTAGTTCAATCTGTTATCGCAAGTCTCTTTACTCGTTCCGTAATACATCATCTCACAACTATCTCATTAGTTGTAGTGCTTGCAAGGCTTCAAAGTGATGTGCATTACCGAGAGGGCCCAGAGATACCTCTCCGACAATCGGAGTGACAAAACCTAATCTCAAATACGCCAACCCAACATTTGCCTTTGGAAACACCTGTAGTACTCCTTTATAATCACCCGATTCGTTGTGACGCTTGGTAGCACCAAAGTGTTCCTCCGTAAACGGAGTTGCATAATCTCATAGTTACAGGAACATGTATAAGTCATGGATAAAAGCAGTAGCAACATACTAAACGATCGTGTGCTAAGCTAAGGAATGGGTCATGTCAATCGATCATTCTACTAATGATGTGACCTCATTAATCAAATAACAACTCCTTGTTCATGGTTAGGAAACATAACCATCTTTGATTAACAAGCTAGTCTAGTAGAGGCATACTAGTGACATGTTGTTTTGTCTATGCATTCACACATGTATTATGTTTCCGGTTAATACAATTCTAGCATGAATGATAAACATTTATCATGAAATAAGGAAATAAATAATAACTTTATTATTGCCTCTAGGGCATATTTCCTTCAGGCGCGCCCTAGGAGGGGGAAACCTACTCCAAGTAGGTTTGCCCCTCCCTTTCCTAGTCCAAGAGGGAGGGGGAGGAAGGAGTGGGACAGGGGAAAGGCAAGGGGGGCGCCGCCCCCCCTTCCTTGTCCTATTCGGACTCAGGGGAGGGGAGCGCCTCTTGCCCTGGCCGGCCCCTCTCTCTCTCCACTAGGGCCCAATAAGGCCCATTAGTTCCCGAAGGGGGGGGGGGGTTCCGGTAACCCTCTGGCACTCCAGTTTTCTCCAAAATCACCCGGAACACTTCCGGTGTCCGAATATAGTCGTCCAATATATCAATCTTTATGTCTCGACCATTTTGAGACTCCTCGTCATGTCCGTGATCACATCCGGGACTCCGAACAATCTTCGGCATCAAAACTTATAAACTCGTAATAAAACTGTCATCGTAATGTTAAGCGTGCGGACCCTACGGGTTCGAGAACTATGTAGACATGACCTAGAACTGTTCCCAGTCAATAACCAATAGCGGAACCTGGATGCTCATATTGGCTCCTACATATTCTACGAAGATCTTTATCGGTCAAACCGCATAACAACATACGTTGTTCCCTATGTCATCGGTATGTTACTTGCCCGAGATTCGATCGTCGGTATCCAATACCTAGTTCAATCTCATTACCGGCAAGTCTCTTTACTCGTTATGTAATGCATCATTCTGTAACTAACTCATTAGCTACATTGCTTGCAAGGCTTATAGTGATGTGCATTACCGAGAGGGCCCATAGATTCCTCTCCGACAATCGGACTGACAAATCCTAATCTCGAAATACGCCAACTCAACATGTACGTTTGGAGACACCTGTAGAGCTCCTTTATAACCAGCCAGTTACGTTGTGACATTTCATAGCACACAAAGTGTTCCTCTGGTAAACGGGAGTTGCATAATCTCATAGTTGTAGGAACTTTGTATAAGTCATGAAGAAAGCAATAGCAACATACTAAACGATCAAGTGCTAGGCTAACCGAATGGGTCAAGTCAATCACATCATTCTCCTAATGATGTGATCCCGTTAATCAAATGACAACACATGTCTATGGCTAGGAAACATAACCATCTTTGATTAATGAGCTAGTCAAGTAGAGGCATACTAGTGACATTATGTTTGTCTATGTATTCACACATGTATCATGTTTCTGGTTAATACAATTCTAGCATGAATAATAAAATTTATCATGATATGAGGAAATAAATAATAACTTTATTATTGCCTCTAGGGCATATTTCCTTCAGTCTCCCACTTGCACTAGAGTCAATAATCTAGATTACACAGTAATGATTCTAACACCCATAAAGTCTTGGTGCTGATCATGTTTTGCTCGTGGAAGAGGCTTAGTCAACGGGTCTGCAACATTCAGATCCGTATGTATCTTGCAAACCTCTATGTCTCCCACCTGGACTTGGTCCCGGATGGAATTGAAGCGTCTCTTGATGTGCTTGGTCCTCTTGTGAAATCTGGATTCCTTTGCTAAGGCAATTGCACCAGTATTGTCACATAAGATCTTCATTGGTCCCGATGCACTAGGTATGACACCTAGATCGGAAATGAACTCCTTCATCTAGATTCCTTCATTTGCTGCTTCCGAAGCAACTATGTACTCCGCTTCGCATGTAGATCCCGCCACGACGCTTTGTTTAGAACTGCACCAACTTACAGCTCCACCGTTTAATAAAAACACGTATCCGGTTTGCGATTTAGAATCGTCCGGATCAGTGTCAAAGCTTGCATCGACGTAACCATTTACGACTAGCTCTTTGTCACCTCCATAAACAAGAAACATATCCTTAGTCCTTTTTAGGTATTTCAGGATGTTCTTGACCGCTGTCCAGTGATCCACTCCTGGATTACTTTGGTACTTACCTGCCAAGCTTATTGCTAAGCATCGTCGTGTCCGGTACACATCATTGCATACATGATAGAGCCTATGGTGAAGCATAGGAACATCTTTCATTTTCTCTCTATCTTCTGCTGTGGTCGGGCATTGAGTCCGACTCAACTTCACACCTTGTAACACGTAAGAACCCTTTCTTTGCACGATCCATTTTGAACTTTTTCAAAACTTTATCAAGGTATGTGCTTTGTGAAAGTCCAATCAAGCGCCTTGATCTATCTCTATAGATCTTGATGCCCAATATGTAAGCAGCTTCAATCGAGGTCTTTCATCCAAAAACTTCTATTCAAGTATCCCTTTATGCTATCCAGAATCCTATATCATTTCCGATCAACAATATGTCATCTACATATAATATCGTAAATGCTACTGAGCTCGCACTCACTTTCTTGTAAATACAAAGCTTCTCCAAAGTCCATATGCTTTGATCAAAGGGCAAGGGAAAAAAACCCCACCACCCCTCAGAAAAAAAGGGAAACCCGTTTCCGAAAGGTTTAAAAGGGGAAAAAACCCCCGGGCCGGCAAAGGCCCGAGGGCCCAATTCCCGGGACCCCCGCGGGGCCAACCCAAAAAGCCCAAAACCCAAAAGGCCAAAAATAGCCCCCGGAAAGAAAACCCGAAAAGGGGAAAACCGGGCTAAAAGGGAAAAACGAAAGGGGACAAAAAAAACCCGGAAACCCAAATTTAAAGAAAGGAGAAAACCCCCCCTAAAGGGAGGCCCCTAAAAAACCCCGGGGCACGGAAAGGCCATTGGGAAAAACCCCGCCCCCAAGGGACCCAAACCCCGCCCCGCCATAATGCCCATTCCCAAAAGCCCCAACAACCAACAATTGTTTATTAAAAGGCCCACAAATTAATTTGGAAAAATTAAAAGGGGAAAAAGTGGAAAAACCTACAAAGGAAAGTTACAATTCCCCCTTTTATTCCCCCGGGCATTTTTAACTCGCTTTGCCCAACCTTTGGAAACACCCGCCCAAGGCCCGGGGAACCGGGGTTTTGACCGGGAAATTCCCAAAAAACCCAAACCCCCCCGGCCCCCGTTTAAAAAACCCACCAGAGAACCCGAAAAAACCTACCCTACAAACACCCCAGGGGGAAAAGGGCCAGAAGCAACCAAGAAAAAAATTTCCCCAGGGGAAAACCCCAAAAGACCAAAAAAAACCCCAAAAGGAAAAAAAAAAACAACCCCAACCCGGGGGGCCCAAAATCCCGGGAAAAAATGGAGAAACCTCCCCCCCGTTTTAAAAACCCCGGATTTGGGAAAAAGGAAAAAAACAGGGGGGCCCGGTGAAAAAAAAGCAGGGGAAAAAAATAAAGGGACCGCAAAAAGGGGGAGCCCGGGCAAGCCGAGGATCCCACGAACGGGTAACGGGAGCTAATTCCACCAACCAAATGCCCAAAAGGCCCAGGGACGGTTCCTTAAACCCTGCCTAATGACCGGTCTGGGTTCAGAGAACTTTCAAAACGCCTTTCAATCCCAAAAAAGCAGTTTTCCCCCCAACTAGGGGGAGGAAGAAATTCAAACCCACCCACCACCCACTTTTACCACCCCGCACAAGACATCTAGCTCACCAAGACTCACAAGGGCAAAAGTATGAAAGCCACGGGGAAACCCCCTACGACTTAATGGTAAAAAGAGGGGACCAAGGCGGACAATTCCAAAGAAACAATCCCGGGACCAGCCCGCCTAAATCCCGCCCAACGAAGGAATTCCGCCCCGAAACCAAGAAACCCCCTTAGCAAGGCGACCAGCCCTCCGGGAGGGCGCCAAGACAAATAATTCTTCCCCAACGGGGGGACACCAAACTCGGGAACCCTGAACAAGAAACCAACGAAATGGACAACAAAACCTCGGCGGTTTGGATCAAGACCCCTCCAAATGGCCGGGTTGGCCGAATCTCAACGCCCTCCAAAACTCCCAAAAGCAAGCCCCAACTGGGAGGGCTCAAACCCACCCGCCCCGGGTCAATGGGTGGGGAGGAACCTGAACCGCATTCCAAAAATAAAGGCCAAAGGGAACCACCGACGCGGGAAATTGAACAAGGCAAAAATCCAGCACATGGATTGGGCCCAACCCGCATTTAAACCCCCAGAAAAAAATCGCCGGGCCCCAAAGCAGAAACCCTCGGTAGCCTACATTTAAACCGAGGGCCAAGCCCCACTAGCCAAAAGGCAAATCATCAAACCCTCAATTTAAACCCAAATTGAACCCGTGGCGGGGATCGGTTTGGTCAAGAACCCCTTCAAAATGGGGTGGAATTAGCCACAAAACTCCCGCAAGCAAACACCGCCAGGTAAAAGGGCGATAATTGGGTTGGGAACCAAGCCGATTCCGAAACCTTCTAACTTGTCAACCGAAGAAAGCCAATTTCAAAAGAATTCCCCGGTTCCGGCAATTTAACCAAAAAACTGCCGCCTTTGGATCAAGGGCCCTCCTCCTCCTCCTCCTCCTCCTCCTCCTCCTCCTCCTCCGCCGGTAACCTCCTCCCACCGCCTTCGACCTGGCCTTCCCCTAGCTACCTCCGCCACCCCACCCCGCCACTAGTTAGTACTAGATTTAGTAGTAGTAGATGTTAATTTAGGGTTAGCTAGTACTAGACGCTGCTTAGTTAGTACTAGATTTTTAGTAGTAGTAGTGGTAGTTGAACTACTTTAGTTGTAGTTGAACTAGTTTAGTAAGTAAATTAATAAACTAGTTGAATTAACAGAACTAATCTATTTTTAGTAAGATAATTAATATAACTAGTTGAACTACTTTATTTTTAGAAAGAACTAGTTTTTTTTTCTATTTATAGTAAGTTTATATTTAGTAAGAACAAGTTGAATTAATAAAACTAGTTGAACATGTCATGTTTGTTGTTAGTGATAACTTATATGGTTTCAGGTGACCTCCGTCGTCCCCGTCACCGACCCCCTCCGACATCCCCGCCGTCGTCCCAACCACCGACCCTCCGACATCGAGGTGAGACCAGCCAAATATCCTTGTATATCTTGTGTTGTTGCTCAAATTGATATGTGGTTGCCCAAGTGGCCGCTCATGTTCAGTTTACATCTCCGAGTGGCCTATGTTTTGCCGGAGTGTTGATTAATTTCGCCCGCAAATTTCAGCGCCGATATGTCCTTTAGCAAAGGTCATGCCGGATTTTGTCTTGAATTCGCATGACTTGTGCTAGAATATGTACAAGTTTAATCTTTGAATTATGATTGTAGGAAATGTCGTACTCGACGACGATTTACGGTCTCTCGGGGAGTGTAGCTGGTGCCACGACGATCGAGGTATGTGCGATGTGTTCGTTTTTGGCCGATCGAAGATCGGCGCTTCAAAGATTAAGCTTCAGGAGACCTTCGACAGTGAAATGGTACGCAACAACGACAAGTGTTTTTTTCTCCATTAAGCATGACTTCAACTATTTCAACGCCTAATTTTCATATTTTACAATTCGACTAGCTTATCCCATGCCATGCAAGACGCTATGTCTTGGAGAGGATGGGGTTTGAAGACCATGAAAATTTCAAACAAAGAAAATACACCTAAGGACCCATCATGATATGGATTTTGAAGTAAATCAGTAATGCTCAGAGCGTAACCCATTTTGGTTGCCAAAATTGGGAAGCACTTTGCAAAATGTATGGTTTTTATGAGGGTATGATTGTCACCATGGATCTTGGTGATCCCGATAGCGAGGAGACAATATGGACATTTGGGTCCTTGTTGATACGCTTTCGATTGTACTCGCTATGTGAGTTTCTCAAACATAGTTATTAACTAATTTATATTGTTTATTTCAAAATAGTTGATAGCTTATTTCCATTGACAGCTTATTTTGATTCTTCAAAGACTGTGGAAGATGGTAGATAAAACCCACTACAATCAAGGCACCCAATCAACGATAAGGAGAAAAATCATCCGATCGCATTTTGTACTCTTCTTGAGAATTACAACAACTATTATCGAACTCCTCCAAATTATGGTGAATACATGCCACTAGTGCATGTGTCAACAACGATAACTTCTCCGAGATACCCCGTAAGATTTTTTACTATTACGACATCCGTGCATTTTTGCATACTTCTAAAACCAGACATCATTGCTAACTACGGTTATTATTATGTTTTTCCACGTAAACTCCCGATGGATTGTGTGCCTCATCCGATGTCTCGCATGGTCGCCTCTCGCCTCAACATACCGCCAGTAAATCCACGGAGCTCACTTGCATATCGGATTTCTAAAACCCGTGAACACATGATCATCGAGAATGGAAGAAATGTATGGACATTCGCAAGGAGGTTCTTGGAAGTAACATTCAGCGAAAGGCAAGAATGGGAGACAAAGCTAATCTCCATTCTCCATAATGAAGAGTCAGGGCTATCTTGTTTTTTTTTATTTTACGCTAGAAAATGTAGTAGGTCTTAATCGAATGTAATAGGTCCTATGAGGTACAATATGTTTATTATGTGGTAATGTGTTAGAGTTGATAATGATGATCTTGAGGAGGTGTTATGTGATGTCAATGATGAAAACGATGATATTGAGGAGGTGCTATATGACAATGATGTATTATGATGCTAAGTTTTTAATGATATGATGATGATGATGATATTATTATATCATTGAAAGAATCATGATTAGTTTCAAGTGGATGGACATCCACTTGAAACTAGTCCACGTTCTTTCACCCCATGATGTAATAACTCATTATGATGTAAAACAATCTCTAAATTCCTGTTTGTATGAAAACTTGTGTAAAGGTGTATGAATACAACATGAAAAAGAAAGAAATTAAATACTAAATAATAGTAGTAGCGCTGGTAAGGAGAAGCGCTACTACTAATTACCAAAGAGCGATGTTCTAAAGAACCGCTGCTACTAAGTCAATTTAGCAAGAAGGGGTCAAGACGCGCTATTGCTAAGCATTAGTCAGATTTATCAAGAGCGCCCCGCTCGCCATCGATAGGCTCAAAACCTGCGCTGCTGCTAGGCTTTTCCCTAGTAGTGAACGCCCTCCGAACGGAGGAACATACAATGCTCGCGTATACAGAGCAGCCTTCTAAGGCATTTTCGAGTCCGCCGTTAAACGACGGACACGCTAAACGCTACCGAGCAAAATCAATCAAGACCACCGCACATTCCGAGCATCGCCAGAGTAATGCGCCCCAACCCCAACCTCGCATGATTGCAAGACAAGCTCTCCGCACATCATTACGCCCGAGATACCATGGGCATAGGGGAGGGGCACGACCACAACAGCCCAGAGGCGGCTCGACCACACCGGGGCTCCCAAGTGTGTCGTGGAGGAATAATTATTTTGCGGCGTAATAAGGAGGCACTTTGCGGCGCCAGGACCCAGCCGCCAGCCTCTCCACGACAAGATTTTTCCGATGAAAGTCGGTCGTTGACCACATTGACCACGCCAAGGCCGAGAGCACCACGGGCGTGGATGACATGCAGTCCTAGGAAGGGACGATGCGGAGCCGGGAAGACGCAGCAGTGGATGCCCACGCCAAGAGGAGTACGAGGGTGAGGCTGCCGCCGCAGAATAACAGGGGTGGGTGAGTAGAGGGATGGCCTCGCCAACGGTGGGAGTAGTACGGGCGGTGAGGCCTCCAAGGCATCACAACCGCCACGGAGGCAGGAGCACACTGCACGACCGGGCGCTGCTTTGGGCGGCCGAGCACGAAGACCAGAGGTTGAAGAAGCACTACGGCCGCTTGTATGGATATCGACGGTCACCGGAGCTAGAGTCGCTCATATTGACTAAGTTGACAAAACCCTCCGTCCCCTCAGAACTTAGTAGGCCCACAAGTCAGCCTCCCACTAAGGTAAGTCCCACCAGCGGGGAGTATTCATTTTTGTGCGTAATAAGGAGGCATTTCCGTGGGTCCGAGCTAACAATGGGGAACGTCATTGCGAATACGTGGACCTTCCGTGGGTCCCAAATATCGTGGAGGAATCATTATTTTGCACGTAATAAGGAGGCATTTTCCGTAGGGCCTCTTACCGTCGCCCTCTTCCGATGGCTGTTGTTTGTCGATTATATTGACCTCGGCCACGAGAGCACAAACGCTGTGGACGAGGGCGAGGCCCAGAAGAGAGCCACTGGAGCCGGGCGGCCACCGCAGCGGATGCCCACCCCGAGGGGAGAACGAGCGCCGACCGGGTTGGCTGCGGGCGAGGCTAACGCCACGAAAAATAACAGGATGTGTGGTGGTTAGAGGATGATTCAGGCGGCAAGACAGCAGCCACGGAGGAGGGAGCAGCAGTCTCACGCGCCGGTTTGGGCGGCCGGAGCAGAAGATCAGAAATTGAAGAAGACGGCGGCTTGATGGACATCCAACAAATACTTCTGTGTGTTGATTAAGTTGACAAAGCCTTGCGTGACGATCAAATTTTTTTTAGGACAGCGTATCACAACCTAGTAGGCCCAGAAGTCAGCCTCCAAATCTGTGGAAAACAACATACAATCCATTAGCCATTATTTTCAGTAATTTACAACCCATTTGCTAATTCTTAAAGATATTTCAAGCCCATATTCTTTTTGTTAGCATTACGCACTATATATTCTCGGCAATCGCTAAAAATTCAACGAAATTTTGCATATTTTGGTGGGTCCGAACTTTTTAATCACAAAATTTCGATTCACGTTAAAAATAGTTTTCAAAAATTATATCAAAATAAAATTCAAAAACAATTCTCCGCAAAAAAGAATGAAATTTAGAATCTTAACTAGTAAGATGCCCGTCATTGCATCGGAACATGAAGATGCATTTGTATGAGTAGTTTATCTTGTGGGAGAAATGATGATATTTTAATGTAATTGCGAAGTTGGCTTTGGTTTTATAAGAGTAGAGAGTAGAGAAATCCTGAAAAAAATATGATATTTTAATGCAATTGCGGTTGGCTTTGGTTTAAAAATTTACAGCCCATTTCTACAACTTATAACCTGCTTTCGGGGAAGCCCATTTCTTATCCCTCCTCATCTTGAAAGATTTGCAGCCAAACAGGCTGAGAAAAGCAAGTAGGCCTCGGTTTTGGTATTCCCCAAAAAAAGAATCTGCTTAGCCAATTTCGTAAAGAAAAATATATCAACCGGGATTGTCATGTGCTTAATAAAAGCGTTAGCATGGGCTAGAAGGTCCACAGCCCTCAAGACAAATAAGCAGCTTGAGCTCTGCCTCAAACCGAAAAACAATCGGGCGAAGCCGGGTCCTCGTGTTATTCGCCGTTCTGTAATTTTCGCTTATTGACTACATTGACTATGGCGTGGAACCTAGTTGTCAAACAATTAGGAGGATGTTTTTTGGCTTGTAATAACGAGGCACCTGCTATAAATGCAATGACCCCGTGGGTCCCTACCGTCGCCTCTCCACGCATAATCATCTCCTGATTCCTCTTGGTTGTCAATTATGTTGACAACGCCAGACGGCGGCGGGCACAACGAGCTAACCAAGGCGGAGAACGACGGCAAGGCCTCGGACGGGAACGAACAGCAGCCATGGAAGATGCGGGAGTGTAGTGGCAGGTGGAGGGGAGTATGAGGGAAACAACATGCAAGTCAAGCATACAAATGGTACAAAAAGCCCAAGGAATAATTGTTCATCAAATTTTTAGAAAAAACCCAGATTGAACATGATAGTAACATCTAACCCAACCACTCTTTTTGCAGTCACAAACAAATGGATCAGTCTGATCCATAAAATCAACATCCTGTGCAAAAAAAATATTTTAGGATGTCTACAACTTATTGTAAATATAAGCCGAGCATGTTTAGAAGCCCATTTGTCCACCTGAAACTTCTTTTTTTGCTGTTCAACATGTTCGTCCATGAGAAATCTCTTGCTGTAAAAATTAAGCCTCATGGACAATAGTAACCTCGCTCAACAGAAGAATGTGATAGCGCTTGCTTGCTTGGTTGGATGCATATCGTCCCATCATTATTGTCCTCAAACGAATGTCATGAGAACTGAGAAAATCCTTGTGCTTATTACGCCAACGATTGGTTATATGTTTTTTCCATGTGGTTCTCCCTAAGTAGACATGAAGATTGAAAACAGTTAAGGTCTAAAAAAAGAGTATGTCGAAAGAACGACAGCTGAACAGTTAATTCTAATACAATATATACGGGCTTTCAATGTGCATGAAATCATCACCTCTATGTATAAATTCTCCAGAGATTGAAAGCATCGCAGCAAGCCAATAATTATGTCTAGATCAAAACTATACATTCTCGATATATATGATCTTGATGAATCCAGAAGATTGATAGGCTACCAATGGAAGAACTCTTCATTGAGCATATAATATAATATTAGTACCCAAAGTGTACTCCAAGATGATACAAAACTTATGCGCACAAATGAAAAATGCAGCATATGATTACAAATGTGTAGATGATAATATACGGCACTGAAAAAGTGAGGAGCCAAAACCAACTCCTTGTGATTATTAAACGGGTCACTTAATTACATCCAAGGTCTCCAGCTTTAGGCGAGACGATAGTTATTTCAAGGTGTATAACAATTATGAAGGAGCAACCTTTCAAGTGAAGGGCATCTTCGATGATGAGCTGCTGTCCTTAAAACAAATTCCAATGCTTTTAAGGTGAGGCGACTTTATTTGGAGACAACTCGATACCGATTTCTATTCCCAAAACAATCAAGAAGCGCCCAGTATAGGCAACTAGAGTGGATGATGCTGTGCAAGGAGGCCTCGACAGATAAACCACGACAAGTGAAAGTTTTTTAGCAAAGGGGAGTCGAAGCATTTGTACCAGATCGTCGGGTAGATGGCATTGGGCTAAGGTGGTGGTGTGGAGAGAGGAGGAAAACCGCGAGATGGACAACAATGGTGTGGGCACGAATTCTTGGTATGTTCGTGGTATGAAACTTTCGTGGTAATGGTAGAACTCAAACTGCTGGAGTTTTCCAATTCGGGATGTCACCAAGTGTCCACCTTGCCGGTATGGACAGCGGTAGCTTGTCGGGATGCAGAGGCATTGAACGGGCCCCGCTGGTGAGAAGAGACGATGGCTCGATGAGATCAAATTCAGAAGGATGATATCCGACGATAGTCGAGATTGAGGGTGCGGTGCGCCATAGAGGGCGCCACCGAGTTGAGAGGACTTGTGCGGCAGCAATCCTTGGTGGGGAGAAGCGAGATGATCTCTCAAGGATGACGCCGGAGATCGCTGATGCGGTCCACCGGAGATTCTACCGCACCTCAGATCCGGGTGGGTGGGGGCTCGCCGCCTCCCCTAGCCACGGGTGGGATCTACAATCATGCGTCACACAGGGAGCCTCATCTTCTTGGGCTGGGGCCAGCCGACTCCATTTTCCTTGTGGGCGCCACGAGCTCACGGGTTTGAGCAGAGTAGCCAGAGACGAGCCTAGTGGCAAGGCGAGGGGGAAGAAGGAGGGCTGGGGATTTCAGAGGAGTGTAAGAAGAGGAGCAAAGGCTTTATGTACGAAAGGAGGAAGAAGGTGAGCGGGTTTTCGGACGAGTGAGGAAGATTGGGGAGCGGGGAATTGGGTGGGGGACGGCGGGAGAGCGAGCTGTTCGTGTTTATAAGGCCCGCTGCACTAACTACTGCTTTTTCCCAAGAACCGCTTCTTTTGCTTTTATGCGTGCATTGATTGGAGCAGCGCATGGGCTTGGCCGATCATCATGCATGCAGGATGCATGTGCCCGCACGCCACAAAGATGCTACCTGGTTTGTTACTAGGCCTATTTAATAGGGTGGTTATGGAGTAAATTAAGGAGATTTATTTTCTCCGGTGCATCCACCAAATTAGAGGATGCGATATCGATGCGAACACTCACATTAAACTAACATTCAAGAACAAAAGTTCAGCATGTCTATGCATCTCAATGATGTTGGGGAACGTAGTAATTTCAAAATTTTCCTACGCACACGCAAGATCATGGTGATGCATAGCAACAAGAGGGGAGAGTGTTGTCCACATACCCTCGTAGACCATAAGCGGAAGCGTTATGACAACGCAGTTGATGTAGTCGTACGTCTTCACGATCCGACCGATCCAAGCACCGAAGTACGACACCTCCGAGTTCAGCACACGTTCAGCTCGATGATGATCCCCAGACTCCGATCCAGCAGGGTGTCGGGGATGAGTTCCATCATCACGACGGTGTGGTGACGATGATGATGTTCTACCGACGCAGGGCTTCGCCTAAGCACCACAACGATATGACCGAGGTGTAATATGGTGGAGGGGGGCACCGCACACGGCTAAGGAACAATCACGAAGATCAACTTGTGTGTCTAGAGGTGCCCCCTCCTCCGTATATAAAGGGGGGAGGAGGAGGGGGCCGGCCAAGGGGGTGGCGCGCCCTAGGAGGGGGAAACCTACTCCAAGTAGGTTTGCCCTCCCTTTCCTAGTCCAAGAGGGAGGGGAAGGAAGGAGGGGACAGGGGAAGGCAGGGCGCCGCCCTTCCTTGTCCTATTCGACTCGAGGGAGGCGCCTCTTGCCTGGCGGCCCTCTCTCTCTCCACTAGGGCCCAATAAGGCCCATTAGTTCCCGGGGGGGTTCGGTACCTCTCGCACTCCAGCTTTCTCCAAAATCACCCGAACACTTCCTGTCCGAATATAGTCGTCCAATATATCAATCTTTATGTCTCGACCATTTTGAGACTCCTCGTCATGTCCGTGATCACATCCGGACTCGAACAATCTTCGCATCAAAACTTATAAACTCGTAATAAACCGCCATCGTAATGTTAAGCGTCGGGACCCTACGGGTTCGAGAACTATGTAGACATGACCTAGAACTGTTCCCGGTCAATAACCAATAGCGAACCTGGATGCTCATATTGGCTCCTACATATTCTACGAAGATCTTTATCGGTCAAACCGCATAACAACATACGTTGTTCCTTTGTCATCGGTATGTTACTTGCCCGAGATTCGATCGTCGGTATCCAATACCTAGTTCAATCTCATTACCGCAAGTCTCTTTACTCGTTATGTAATGCATCATTTCTGTAACTAACTCATTAGCTACATTGCTTGCAAGGCTTATAGTGATGTGCATTACCGAGAGGGCCCATAGATTCCTCTCCGACAATCGGACTGACAAATCCTAATCTCGAAATACGCCAACTCAACATGTACGTTTGGAGACACCTGTAGAGCTCCTTTATAATCAGCCAGATTCACGCTAGACATTTCATAGCACACAAAGTGTTCCTCTGGTAAACGGGAGTTGCATAATCTCATAGTTGTAGGAACTTTGTATAAGTCATGAAGAAAGCAATAGCAACATACTAAACGATCAAGTGCTAGGCTAACCGAATGGGTCAAGTCAATCACATCATTCTCCTAATGATGTGATCCCGTTAATCAAATGACAACACATGTCTATGGCTAGGAAACATAACCATCTTTGATTAATGAGCTAGTCAAGTAGAGGCATACTAGTGACATTATGTTTGTCTATGTATTCACACTGTATCATGTTTACGTTAATACAATTCTAGCATGAATAATAAAATTTATCATGATATGAGGAAATAAATAATAACTTTATTATTGCCTCTAGGGCATATTTCCTTCATCTCCCACTTGCACTAGAGTCAATAATCTAGATTACACAAGAATGATTCTAACACCCATAAAGTCTTGGTGCTGATCATGTTTTGCTCGTGGAAGAGGCTTAGTCAACGGGTCTGCAACATTCAGATCCGTATGTATCTTGCAAACCTCCATGTCTCCCACCTGGACTTGGTCCCGGATGGAATTGAAGCGTCTCTTGATGTGCTTGGTCCTCTTGTGAAATCTGGATTCCTTTGCTAAGGCAATTGCACCAGTATTGTCACATAAGATCTTCATTGGTCCCGATGCACTAGGTATGACACCTAGATCGGAAATGAACTCCTTCATCCAGATTCCTTCATTTGCTGCTTCCGAAGCAACTATGTACTCCGCTTCGCATGTAGATCCCGCCACGACGCTTTGTTTAGAACTGCACCAACTTACAGCTCCACCGTTTAATAAAAACACGTATCCGGTTTGCGATTTAGAATCGTCCGGATCAGTGTCAAAGCTTGCATCGACGTAACCATTTACGACTAGCTCTTTGTCACCTCCATAAACAAGAAACATATCCTTAGTCCTTTTCAGGTATTTCAGGATGTTCTTGACCGCTGTCTAGTGATCCACTCCTGGATTACTTTGGTACTTACCTGCCAAGCTTATTGCTAAGCATACGTCAGGTCTGGTACACATCATTGCATACATGATAGAGCCTATGGCTGAAGCATAGCGAACATCTTTCATTTTCTCTCTATCTTCTGCTGTGGTCGGGCATTGAGTCTGACTCAACTTCACACCTTGTAACACAGGTAAGAACCCTTTCTTTGCCTGATCCATTTTGAACTTTTTCAAAACTTTATCAAGGTATGTGCTTTGTGAAAGTCCAATCAAGCGTCTTGATCTATCTCTATAGATCTTGATGCCCAATATGTAAGCAGCTTCACTGAGGTCTTTCATCCAAAAACTTCTATTCAAGTATCCCTTTATGCTATCCAGAAATCCTATATCATTTCCGATCAACAATATGTCATCTACATATAATATCAGAAATGCTACAGAGCTCCCACTCACTTTCTTGTAAATACAGGCTTCTCCAAAAGTCCATATGCTTTGATCACACTATCAAAGCGTTTATTCCAACTCCGAGATGCTTGCACCAGTCCATAAATGGATCGCTGGAGCTTGCACACTTTGTTAGCACCTTTTGGATCAACAAAACCTTCTGGTTGCATCATATACAACTCTTCTTCCAGAAATCCATTCAGGAATGCAGTTTTGACATCCATTTGCCAAATTTCATAATCATAAAATGCAGCAATTGCTAACATGATTCGGACAGACTTAAGCATCGCTACGGGTGAGAAAGTATCATCGTAGTCAACCCCTTGAACTTGTCGAAAACCTTTCGCAACAAGTCGAGCTTTATAGACAGTTATATTACCATCAGCATCAGTCTTCTTCTTAAAGATCCATTTATTCTCAATGGCTTGCCAATCATCAGGCAAGTCAACTAAAGTCCATACTTTGTTCTCATACATGGATCCCATCTCAGATTTCATGGCTTCTAGCCATTTTGCGGAATCTGGGCTCATCATCGCTTCCTCATAGTTCGTAGGTTTGCCATGGTCAAGTAACATGACTTCCAGAATAGGATTACCGTACCACTCTGGTGCGGATCTTACTCTGGTAGACCTACGAGGTTCAGTAGAAACTTGATCTGAAGTTTCATGATCAATATCATTAGCTTCCTCACTAATTGGTGTAGTTGTCATAGGAACCGGTTCTTGTGATGGACTACTTTCCAATAAGGGAGCAAGTACAGTTACCTCATCAAGTTCTACTTTCCTCCCACTCACTTTGAGGGAGTCCTGGACTAGGGGGTGTCCGGACAGCCGGACTATCATCGTCAGTCGGACTCCAAGACTATGAAGATACAAGATTGAAGACTTCGTCCCGTGTCCGGATGGGACTTTCCTTGGCGTGGAAGGCAAGCTTGGCGATATGGATATGTAGATCTCCTACCATTGTAACCGACTCTGTGTAACCCTAGCCCTCTCCGGTGTTTATATAAACCGGAGGGTTTTAGTCTGTAGGACAACAACCATTACAACAATCATACCATAGGCTAGCTTCTAGGGTTTAGCCTCCTTGATCTCGTGGTAGATCCACTCTTGTACTACCCATATCATCAATATCAATCAAGCAGAGTAGGGTTTTACCTCCATCGAGAGGGCCCAACACTGGTAACAACATCGTGTCCCTTGTCTCCTGTTACCATCCGCCTAGACGCACAGCTCGGGACCCCTACCCGAGATCCGCCGGTTTTGACACCGACATTGGTGCTTTCATTGAGAGTTCCTCTCGTATCGCCACCGATAGGCTTGATGGCTTCTTCAATCAACAACAACGCAGTCCTGGGTGAGACTTTTCTCTGGAAAGATCTTCAGATTCGGGCGCTTCAGATGCGGGCAATTCACTTGGCCATCTGGAGCAGATCGAAAGCTACGCCCCTGGCCATCAGATCAGATTTGGGAGCCTAAACTTCACGGCGGATATCCGCGGAGACTTGATCTTCGCTGGATTCGAGCCGTAGCTGAGCATGCCGCACTGTCACGATGGGCATGATCTAACTCTGCCGCCGGACAGTACCTTGGAGGCCGCACGCGAATCCGCTCTGACCCATAGTCCGGAGCCGATCGCACAGATCGAGGACGGGTGGCTGGACACCGCCTCGGGAGCTGCAACTTCCACGGCGATGGAGCCGAACGCTGACCTCGTCCCTTATAAAGCTTGTGACTTTGAGGTGACGGACTCCCTGCCGGACTCCAAACCTCCTGCGCCCCTGCCAATCGAATCTGATTGGGCGCCGATCATGGAGTTCACCGCTGCGGACATCTTTCAGCACTCGCCCTTTGGCGACATCCTGAAATTGCTAAAGCATCTCTCGCTATCCGGAGAGCCCTGGCCGGACTACGCCGTGATGGTTGGGATGCGGACGATGAAGAAATTCAAAGCCCACCCACCACCCACTTTGTAGCCACTGTCGACGATCTAACCGACATGCTAGACTACGACTCCGAAGACATCGACGGTATGGACGACGATGCCAGAGACGATCAAGAACCAGCGCCTACGGGGCACTGGAAGACCACCTCGTCATACGACATATACATGGTGGACACCCCAAAAGATGGGGACGGCGAAGAAGCGGCGAGGCAGATTCTTAAAGAAACAATCCAAGCGCCGACGTCAAGGCGCCGCTCTAAATCCCGCCACAACAAGAATGGAGATTCCGCACAGAGATAATAACACCCCGTAAAGTGCCAAGACAACCCCTCCAAAGAAGATTCAGCACAGAGGACGCAGGCCAGCCCTCACGAGAGAGCGATGCATTTAAGAGGTCGAGGATGATAATTACATACCTCCCTCCGGAGACAAGGCAAGCGTCGACGACGGCGAATTCGTCGTGCCTGAGGATCCCATCGAACAAGAGCGTTTCAGACGCAGGCTAATGGCCACAACAAATAGCCTCAAGAAAAAGCAGCAACAGCTTCAAGCTGATCAAGACCTGCTGGCCGATAGATGGACCGAGGTCCTCGCGGCCGAAGAGTATGAACTCGAACGCTCCTCCAAAAGCTACCCAAAACGCAAGTTTCTCCCCCAACTAGAGGAGGAAGCATACAAACCTTCATCACCAGCAAGACACACGGCGGATCGACCACCTCGTGGCGCATGACAGAGAGGCATCTAGGCCCTCCACCGTAACCGCACTCGACACCGCTCAAAAGTATGAAGCCACGGGGAACGCTACGGACTTGCGGGATATATTGAGGACAAGGCAAGACAATCCAGATCTATCTATGGATCACGTGGCGCCCACGACCCACGCATTTAATACCGCCGCACCGATACAAACTCCGCCGGGCGAACACACAGATAACGCTCTCTTGAGCTACGCCGTGACATTGCTCAATACTGAGGCGCCGCACACCCACTATGCTTCACAAACGAAGTAATGGATCATCAAATCCCTGAAGGGTTTAAACCCGTGAACATTGAATCCTACGATGGAACGACAGACCCCGCGGTTTGGATCGAAGATTACCTCCTTCACATCCATATGGCCCGTGGCGACGATCTCCACGCCATCAAATATCTCCCGCTCAAGCTTAAAGCACCAGCTCGTCATTGGCTCAACAGCCTGCCCGCAGAGTCAATTGGGTGTTGGGAGGACCTGGAAGCCGCATTCCTCGACAACTTCTAGGGCACATATGTGCGACCACCAGACGCCGATGACCTAAGCCACATAATTCAGCAGCCAGATGAATTGGCCAGACAGTTCTGGACAAGGTTCTTAACCAAGAAAAATCAAATCGTCGACTGTCCGGATGCAGAGGCCCTCGCAGCCTTCAAACATAACATCCGCGACGAGTGGCTAGCCCAGCACCTAGGACAGGAAAAGCCGAAATCCATGGCAGCCCTCACATGACTCATGACCCGCTTCTGTGCGGGAGAGGATAGCTGGCTAGCTCGCAGCAACAACCTCAGTAAAAATGCTGGCAGTCCGGATACTAAGGACCACAACGGCAGGTCGCGTCGAAGCAAAAACAAACGCCGCGTTAATGGCGATAACAATGAGGATACGACAGTCAACGCCTGATTCAGAGGCTCTAAACCTGGTCAACGGAAGAAGCCATTCAAAAGAACTACTCCGGGTCCGTCCAATTTGGACCGAATACTCGACCGCTCTTGCCAGATACATGGCACCCCCGAAAAGCCAGCTAACCACACCAACAGAGATTGTTGGGTATTCAAGCAGGCATGCAAATTAATTAGCGAAAACAATGACAAGGGGCTTCACAGTGATGACGAGGAAGAGACACGGCCGCCGAACAATAGAGGACAGAAGGGCTTCCCCCCACAAGTGTGGACGGTAAACATGATATACGCAACCCATATACCCAAGAGGGAGCGGAAGCGTGCACTAAGGGACGTATATGCGATGGAGCCAGTCGCCCCGAAGTTCAATCCATGGTCCTGTTGCCCGATCACTTTCGATCGAAGAGACCACCCGACCAGTATCTGCCATGGCGGATTCGCTGCATTGGTTTTAGACCCAATCGTCGATGGATTTCACCTCACGAGAGTCCTGATGGACGGCGGCAGTAGCCTTAACCTGCTTTATCAGGATACAGTGCGCAAGATGGGCATAGAGCCCTCAAGGATTAAACCTACAAAGACGACCTTTAAAGCGCCATACCGTGTTGAGGCCAATTGTGCAGCACATCCACATCGAAGTGGTCTTCGATCCCGGATAATTTCCGGCAAGGAGTTAATCTTCGACATAGTCCCATTCCGCAGCGGCTATCACGCTCGCCGGACGAACCGCGTTCGCAAAAGTTCAACGCGGTGCCGCGATTATGCATACCTCAAGCTCAAGATGCCGTGCCCTCGTGGAGTCATCACGGTCAACGTAAATACGGAACCACTACTAGGAAAAGCCTATACACGTAATCTTACCAAGAGCGCTCTTCAAAATACCACGCTATCGCTACTTAGCAGCAGCAGTTCACGAAAACGCTGCTGACTTGAAAATAGCAAGAGCGCTGCGTGTATCGCATACAAAGACTATCGCTATAGTTGCCATGACCTTGGCCACCCGCTAGCTATAGCGATGGCGACTTTCATCAGAGAGCGCCATCGCTACTCAAAGAGCTATAGCGCTGCTTACGCAAACGCCACAACTATCCCTACCTTATCCCCACGCCGCATGACCGCCCTCTCACTCACACTCTCACTCGCTCGCGTCAACCGTCGCCGTCGTCGCCGCCGCCACCGCCGCCGTCCGTCCGCCGAGGTACTCCTCCTTCCGTCCCTCCTCCATCCTCCTCGCACATCCTCCTCCGCCTCGGCCGCCCCTCCTCCTCCGCCGCCCTCCTCCCTCCGCTGGCCGCCCTCCTCCTCCTCCGCTGGTAACCTCCTCCCACCGCCTTCGACCTGCCGCCTAGCTACCTCTCCGTCACCCCCACCCCTGCCACTAGTTAGTACTAGATTTAGTAGTAGTAGATGTTAATTTAGGGTTAGCTAGTACTAGACGCTGCTTAGTTAGTACTAGATTTTTAGTAGTAGTAGTGGTAGTTGAACTACTTTAGTTGTAGTTGAACTAGTTTAGTAAGTAAATTAATAAACTAGTTGAATTAATGTAACTAATCTATTTTTAGTAAGATAATTAATATAACTAGTTGAACTACTTTATTTTTAGAAAGAACTAGTTTTTTTCTATTTATAGTAAGTTTATATTTAGTAAGAACTAGTTGAATTAATAAAACTAGTTGAACATGTCATGTTTGTTGTTAGTGATAACTTATATGGTTTCAGTGACCTCCGTCGTCCCGTCCACCGACCCCCTCCGACATCCCCGCCGTCGTCCTATCCACCGACCCCTCCGACATCGAGGTGAGACCAGCCAAATATCCTTGTATATCTTGTGTTGTTGCTCAAATTGATATGTGGTTGCCCAAGTGGCCGTTCATGTTCAGTTTACATCTCCGAGTGGCCTATGTTTTGTCGGAGTGTTGATTAATTTCCGCTCCGCAAATTTCAGGCGCCGATATGTCCTTTTTAGCAAAGGTCATGCCGGATTTTGTCTTGAATTCTGGCATGACTTGTGCTAGAATATGTACAAGTTTAATCTTTGAATTATGATTGTAGGAAATGTCGTACTCGGACGACGACGGTCTCCTGGGGGAGTGTAGCTGGTGCCACGACGATCGAGGTATGTGCGACAGGTTCGTTCGGCTGGACGAAGATCGGCGCTTCAGCATTAAGCTTCAGGAGACCTTCGATTGTGAAATGGTACGCAACAACGACAAGTGTTTTTTTCTCCATTAAGCATGACTTCAACTATTTCAACGTCTAATTTTCATATTTTACAATTCGACTAGCTTATCCCATGCCATGCAAGACGCTATGTCTTGGAGAGGATGGGGTTTGAAGACCATGAAAATTTCGAAACAAAGAAAATACACCTAAGGACCCATCATGATATGGATTTTGAAGTAAATCTGTGCAATGCTCAGAGCGTAACCCATTTTGGTTGCCAAAATTTGGAAGCACTTTGCAAAATGTATGGTTTTTATGAGGGTATGATTGTCACCATGGATCTTGGTGATCCTGACAGCAAGGAGACAATATGGACATTTGGGTCCTTGTTGATACGCTTTCGATTGTACTGCTATGTGAGTTTCTCAAACATAGTTATTAACTAATTTATATTGTTTATTTCAAAATAGTTGATAGCTTATTTCCATTGACAGCTTATTTTGATTCTTCAAAGACTGTGCGGAAGATGGTAGATAAAACCCACTACACCGAAGGCACCCAATCAACGTATAAGGAGAAAAATCATCTGATCGCATTTTGTACTCTTCTTGAGAATTACAACAACTATTATCGAACTCCTCCAAATTATGGTGAATACATGCCACTAGTGCATGTGTTGAACAACGATAACTTCTCTGGAGATACCCTGGTAAGATTTTTTACTATTACGACATCCGTGCATTTTTTGCATACTTCTAAAACCAGTACATCATTGCTAACTACGAAGTTATTATTATGTTTTTCCACAGAAACTCCCGATGGATTGTGTGCCTCATCGATGTCTCGCATGGTCGCCTCTCGATTCTGAACATACCGCCGTAAATCTACGGAGCTCACTGTGCATATCGGATTTCTAAAACCCGTGAACACATGATCATCAGAGAATGGAAGAAATGTACGGACATTCGCAAGGAGGTTCTTGGAAGTAACATTCAGCGAAAGGCAAGAATGGGAGACAGGCTAATCTCCATTCTCCATAATGAAGAGTCAGGGGCTATCTTGTTTTTTGTTATTTTACGTTAGAAAATGTAGTAGGTCTTAATCGAATGTAATAGGTCCTATGAGGTACAATATGTTTATTATGTGGTAATGTGTTAGAGTTGATAATGATGATCTTGAGGAGGTGTTATGTGATGTCAATGATGAAAACGATGATATTGAGGAGGTGCTATATGACAATGATGTATTATGATGCTAAGTTTTTAATGATATGATGATGATGATGATATTATTATATCATTGGGTGAAAGAACCGCGAATTAGTTTCAAGTGGATGGACATCCACTTGAAACTAGTCCACGGTTCTTTCACCCCATGATGTAATAACTCATTATGATGTAAAAACAATCTCTAAATTCCTGTTTGTATGAAAACTTGTGTAAAGGTGTATGAATACAACATGAAAAAGAAAAGAAATTAAATACTAAATAATAGTAGTAGCGCGGGTAAGGAGAAGCGCACTACTAATTACCAAGAGCGATGTTCTAAAGAACCGCTGCTACTAAGTCAATTTAGCAATGGCGTGGGTCAAGACGCGCTATTGCTAAGCATTAGTCTATGGCGCCTTATCGATGCGCCCTGCCCGCCATCTTGATAGGCCCAAAACTCAGCTGCTGCTAGGCTTTTCCTAGTAGTGAACGCTCCTCGACGGAGGAACATCTGCAATGCTCGCGGAAATCTGAGCAGCCTTCTAAGGCAATTTTGAGTCCGCCGTTAAACGACCGGACACGCCAAACGCTACCGAGCAAAATCAATCAAGACCACCTCGCACGCTCCGAGCATCGCCAGAGTAATGCGGCCCCAACCCCAACCCTCGCATGATTGCAAGACAAGCTCTCCGCGTACATCATTACGCTCTGGAGATACCATGGGCATAGGGGGAGGGGCACGACCACAACAGGCCCAGAGTGCGGCTCAACCACACCAGGGGCTCCCAAGTGTGTCGCTTTTTTCATTTTTATTTTTCTTTTCTTTTCTTTTTTTCCTTCTTTTTATACACAGGACTCCGTTCACCAGAGGCCCTGTCCGGCGGCGAACCTGCCGAACTCACGGTGCAACAGCCTGGGAGGTACAAAGGCTGCGACGAACACTCAGGTGGTCTCCATTACGAGTATTAAATTTGTTAAATACACCATTCCGCAGCCTACCCTGGAGGGAGACACGTCTAATTAGTCCAATCCCTTGCTTACCGCACTATTTGTATCATTCCGCACTCATAGCAGAATTCCTTGAATAAATAATGCAGCACTTTTTGCCTATAATTGCATTACTTTACATATATGTTCATCAATGACATCTTGCACCCGTATATTTTGGTACGGCCGAATACACCAAGGGCTTATGTTCCCCGCATTATGGTGTGATAAGTCTGAACACTTTCACAAGTGCGGCACCCCGAACTTATAGCATTATATGAATCGGCTCCGAATCATGTCTTGGGTCAATAGTTGGGTTTGCCCGGCTCCCATGTTTTGGAACCTTACGCCCGCTCTGCCGGCTAAGGTAGCACTGGAGAACCACTGCGATTGCGCCCTGCTGAGCTGGGCGAGCGCCTCGATGGAGAAAGCTAAAACTGACTGTCATGATAAGGCGAGAGACTGGTCGCTGTTCGAGAGGTCTTTTTCGAGTCCCTAAAGACTTACTCCGCTTAGAGCGATGAACCGGATAATGTCCGGCCCAGGCGTGGATAGCGCCCCGAACTCGGTCTTCCGACACTAGGGGCTTCTCCGAAATTTAAAATTATAGAATTCTATGGCTAAGTGAGAGTGTTCAAGCATTATAAGTCCGGTTGTCTTGTTCGTTGTGTTGAGCGCCTCCCTAGATGGACCCAAAAATGGGAACAAGAGCGCTCAAGTTTATCCCGAACACCCCAGCACTCGCGGCATGGGGGCTGAAGCCGACGACTTGCCATCTCTCAGATTTGATATACGGACACATAGAAGGTAATATTTTAAATCGAACAAGCGTTGCTTAGCGCATATGAACAATGTTTTCAGCGCACAGGATAACACATGGCGAGTCTACTCAATAATTACATCTCTGGGGCACTCATCCGCAATCTTGCGGGCACCCTTCAGACAGTCTTATAGTACATCTCGGCGTAGGATACTCTTTGCGGGCGGGCGGCGGCCCATCAGAGCCTCTCGCATCCAGCCGCCCTAATGCACCTTTTATTGCGGGCAAGGCCCGATGGGCACCTTCAATACATGCGAGCGCTTGATGACCTCCACCGGGCACGATCCACCAGCCGCCGACGAGGCCAAGTAGCTCCTGTGCATGGCCTCTCCGAGCCACAACCGACTATGAGGCCCTTCATGGCCTGCTCGGCTACCTTGTGGAGCTCGACCAGCTGCTTCACCTGGTCGCTAGGGGCACCGGATGTCCGCCCTCGCCAGATCGAGACCAAGACCTTCTCCGCTGAGCTCCCTCTTCAGCCCGGTAGAATGCGGCGGCATCGGACACGCTCTTGAGGCAGATCCGCAAACGCCTCGAGAGCTCCGATTCGGGTAAGTAATGTAATTTACATTCACATGCATGCTTTGCATGAAAAATGCCTTACCCGCCGCTATCTTCTTCACCGCCTCAATCTCCTGGAGGGACTTATGGGCCTCGGCCTGGCGGCTTTGGCACTTTGAGAGCCGAGGCAAGCTCGACTCGAGTCTTTGAGTCGCGCCCAAACTCTCATGGTTTTCCATGAGAGCCTGGAGCTCTTGCCGCACCTCCGCCACCCGCCTCCTGCTTCTCTCTTCTCTGCCCGCTCATGGCCGATTATGCTCGTCATGGACACAGCCTCTTCAGGTTGCCACCTCGCTCGTGGCCCCCGCAGCACTCCACGCTATCCTTGTTATTTTTGTCGCAACCTAAATCCTTTTCTCAGAAGGTAAAATTCAAAGTGGTGTTACTCACCTTCTTTGTCCTCGAGCTGCTTCTTGCACGGCCGAGCTCTTGCTCGGACCGCCGAGGTCCCGCTTCAAAGCACCAACCTCCGCAGTCGGTCGGCAGAGGTCAAGAGCGCAGCCTCGCAAACCCATATTGACATAATTTTTAGCAACCTCACAGATATCTTTTTAGATCCTTAGTCCGCTTTTCTTTCCGAACACCGAACCGAGCATCGAGGGCTACCGTCTATGCGGTATTACATTGCATATTTTAACTTCTTACCTCAAAGCCCGTTAGAAGGCTATCGCAGTTTCGGTCAGCCCGCTCTGGCAAGTCAAACCTTCAATCACCGCACTCATGATAGTGCGGTGTTCTTCCTCGATGGAAGCGCCTTTGAGCGCCTCAACAAGTTGTCCGCGCCTCCGGTTGGGCGGGGCCGCGGCGTCACGGTCTTGCCCTTCTTGCAAAGGGCCGCTGCGGACTCGAACAATCTGCGGGTTCTGGCGTGAGTCCCGCAAGAAGTCCGGAGGCTGCCTTGCGGCGCCCCGAGCCTCCTCCCGATGGGTCCTTCCTCGATCCCACTCGGCGTCCTCGGCCGCGAGGGGTGGAGGCGTCGCGATGGAATCTACATCCGACGGAGCTAACGACCCGCTTCGATGAAGCAGGAGATCATCATCGGCGGACTGCAGCAGCAGTGCGGCATTAGAAGGACACTATGTGACACAAAAAAGAAATTATAAATCATTCAGAAATCCGGATACTTACGATCTTGCCGGAGGCCTGGCCCTTGAGGGCCACTCTTCGTCCCCAACGTTGGCGTTGGCGGAGCTGTCCGGGGGAATAGTCCTTCCCCTCTTGGACCCTTCGGCCTTCCCTGTTGGGGAAGCCTTCCTCTTCCTCTCTCCTTCCTCTGGGAGAGAGTCCTCTTTCTCCTCATCGTCTTCGGGGGAGGAGTCCCCCCCGGAGTCATCGGACACCTGAAAATGGGAACTCTTTTGAGTACCCGTGGCCTCCTTCTTGGCCTTCTTCTCCGGCACCACATAGAGTGCCGGGACCAGCAGCCCCGTCAAGCGGGCGTCCGCTGGGTCTTCGGGGAGGGGAGCCGGACAGTCTACCTGTTCGGACGTCCTCTGCCAGTCCTGTCAAAGGCATTGGGAGTTTTAGATCCCGCATAGAGTCAAACTATGAAAGAAAATAAATGTCCCATAGAGGATAACAAAGCTTACCTCACCGCCGGGCGCTTGGTGCTGAATCATGGTCTTCCGTCATGGACGCTGGGCTTCGCCTTGAACAACACCCTCTAGGCGGCTTCGTACATCGTGTCGAAGAGCCCGCTCAAGGCCTGGTGCTTTGCCGGATCAAACTCCCACAAATTAAAAGCCCGTTGTTGGCAAGGGAGAATCCGGCGGACGAGCATGACCTGGATCACCTTGACAAGCCTAAGCTTCTTGTTCACCAGGGTCTGGAGACAGGACTGGAGTCCTGTCAGCTCTTCCGAACTACCCCATAGCAAGCCCTTCTCTTTCCAGGAGGTGAGCTGCATAGGGATACCAGATCTGAACTCGGGGGCCGCCGCCCACTTAGGGTCGCGCAGCTCGGTGATGTAGAACCACCCCGATTGCCACCCCTTGATGGACTCCACGAAGGCCCCTTCGAGCCAGATGACGTTGGGCATCTTGCCCAACATGGCGCCTCCGCACTCCGCTTGAGTGCCCTTCACCACCTTCGGCTTGACATTGAAGGTCTTGAGCCACAAGCCGAAGTGGGGCTGGATGCAGAGGAAGGCCTCGCACACGATGATAAACGCCGAGATGTTGAGGATGAAGTTCGGCGCCAGATCGTGGAAATCCAGGCCGTAGTAGAACATGAGCCCCCGGACAAAGGGGTGAAGTAGAAAGCCCAGTCCACGGAGGAAGTGGGGAAGGAATACGACCCTCTCATGGGGCCTGGGGGTGGGGATGAGCTGCCCCTTGTCGGGCAGCCGGTGCACGATGTCGCTGGACAGATATCCAGCGCTGCGCAGTCTTTCGATGTGCCCCTCCGTAACGGAGGAGGCCATCCACTTGCCTCACACTCCGGACATGACTAGAGAAGGTTGAGACAAGATGTGCGGGCTTGGGCGCTGGAGCTCGAGCGCGCGGATATGGATAAGCAAAGGAGGAAGAAGGCATAGGTAAAAAAGGGTGGATCCTTATCCCCTTATATGTGGGCGGACAAAGACTATGCGTCCCCACCGGCCTGGTAAAACTCGCTTATCTCCCAAGCGCCACCATCAATGGCGCGGTTGGGTTACCCACGTCCGTATTGATGAGAGTCCCGGAATAAGGGGAACACGATCTCTACTTCGACAAGACGTGCCAAGGAAACTGCTTCGCTAAACGCGCTGAGGTGGTATGGTAAAAAACGATTCAAGTAAAGGCTTGGTAGTGGTGTGACGTCATGCCACAAAATACATCAGCAGATTGAACTTGTGTACATATTATTCTCTCTACGGGGAAATGTGGAAATAATTTTGCAGAGCCGGACACTATCCTGGTGTTCACAATTTTCTACGAATTATTCGGAGGAGGAACCCGCCTTGCAATGCCGAACAATATGCGCGCCGGACTCATCGTCATTGAAGCTTGGTTCAGGGGCTACTGAGGGAGTCCTGGACTAGGGGGTGTCCGGACAGCTGGACTATCATCGTCAGCCGGACTCCAAGACTATGAAGATACAAAATTGAAGACTTCGTCCCGTGTCTGGATGGGACTTTCCTTGGCGTGGAAGGCAAGCTTGGCGATACGGATATGTAGATCTCCTACCATTGTAACCGACTCATGTAACCCTAGCCCTCTCCTGTCTATATAAACCGGAGGGTTTTAGTCCAGAGGACAACAACCATTACAACAATCATACCATAGGCTAGCTTCTAGGGTTTAGCCTCCTTGATCTCGTGGTAGATCCACTCTTGTACTACCCATATCATCAATATCAATCAAGCAGGAGTAGGGTTTTACCTCCATCGAGAGGGCCCAACTCGGGTAAAACATCGTGTCCCTTGTCTCCTGTTACCATCCGCCTAGACGCACAGTTCGGGACCCCCTACCCGAGATTCCCCGGTTTTGACACCAACACACTTCTTTCGGGAGAAACTCCTGTTGGGGAACGTTGCAGAAAATTAAAATTTTTCCTCTGGCTTCACCAAGATCCATCTATGAGTTCATCTAAGCAACGAGTAACGGAGAGAGTTTGCATCTACATACCACTTGTAGATCGCGTGCGAAGCTTGCAAGGTGATGATGGAGTCGTACTCGAACGTGATTCAGATCACCGATGTCCAAGTGCTGAACGGACAACACCTCCGCGCTCAACACACGAGACGGGACAAGCGATGTCTCCTCCTTCTTGATCCAGCAAGGGGAAGGAGAGGTTGAGGAAGACAGCTCCACCGGCAAAGACGACGGGCAGGTGATGGTGGAGAAGAAGCATCTCGCCTGGGCTTCGCCGAGCTTTTACGGAGGAGGAGAAGTGTTGGGAGGGAGGGCTGCGCCTTGGGAATTGGTACAGCAGCCCCCCCTCCCCCCTTATATAGGCCCTCAGAAGTGGCGGCCCCGAGATCCAATCTCCAGGGGGCGGCCAAGGGGGTGGAGTGCCCCCCAAGCCAGGTGGGGCGCCCCCCCACCCCTAGGGTTTCAACCCTAGGCGCAGGGGGTGGGCCTGGGGGCGCACCAGCCCCTGTGGGCTGGTTCCTTCCCTTTCAGCCCATGGGCCCTCCGGATAGGTGGCCCCACCGGTGGACCCGGGACCCTTCCGGTGGTCCCAGATTTCACGGAGACCCCAAACTTTCCCGATGGTCAAACACCACTTCCTATATATCATTCTTTACCTCCGGACCTTCCGAACTCCTCGTGACGTCCGGATCTCATCCGGACTCGAACAACATTCGAAGGTCACATACTTGACTTCCTACTAACCCTAGCGCCACCGAACCTTAAGTGTGTAGACCCTACGGGTTCGGAGACACGCAGACATGACCGAGACGACTCTCGGGCAATAACCAACAGCGGGTCGGATACCCATGTTGGCTCCCACATGCTCCTCGATGATTTCATCGGTTGAACCACGATGTCGAGGATTCGATCAAACTCGTATGCAATTCCTTTGTCAATCGGTACGTTATTTGCCCGAGACTCGATCGTCGGTATCCCAATACCTTGTTCAGCCTCGTTATCGCAAGTCACTTTACTCAGACTTAGTAATGCATGATCCCATGGCCAACACCTTGGTCACATTGAGCTCATTATGATGATGCATTACCGAGTGGGCCCAGAGATACCTCTCCATCATCGGAGTGACAAATCCCGCCTCGATCCGTGTCAACCCAACAGATACTTTCGAAGATACCTGTAATGCACCTTTATAGTCACCCGATTCGCCAGACGCTTTGATACACCCAAGGCACTCCTACGGCAACCGGAGTTACACGATCTCATGGTCGAAGGAAGAGATACTTGACATTGGCAAAGCTTCTAGCAAACGAACTATACGATCTTTTATGCTATGCTTAGGATTGTCTTGTCCATCACATCATTCTCCTAATGATGTGATCTCGTTATCAACGACATCCAATGTCCATAGTCGAAACCATGACTATCTATTGATCACAACGAGCTAGTCAACTAGAGGCTCACTAGGGACTCATTGGGTCTAAGTGTTCACACGTGTATTACGATTTCGGATAATACAGCTTATAGCATGAACAAAAGACAATTATCATGAACATTGAAATATAATAATACTTTTATTATTGCCTCTAGGCCATATTTCCAACAGTCTCCCACTTGCACTAGAGTCACCAATCTAGTTACATTGTGATGAATCGAACACCCATAGAGTTCTCGTGTTGATCATGTTTTGCACGCGAGAGAGGTTTAGTCAACGGATCTCGCGACATTCAGATCCGTGTGCACTTTGCAAATCTCTATGTCTCCATCTTGAACATTTTCATGGATGGAGTTGAAACGACGCTTGATGTGCTGGTCTTCTTGTGAAAACTGGCTCCTTGGCAAGGGCAATAGCTCCAGTGTTGTCACAGAAGAGTTTGATCGGCCCCGACGCATTGGGTATGACTCCTAGGTCGGTGATGAACTCCTTCATCCAAATCGCTTCATGTGCTGCCTCCGAGGCCGCCATGTACTCCGCTTCACACGTAGATCCCGCCATGACGCTTCGCTTGCAGCCGCACCAGCCATCGCTCCACCATTCAACATATACACGATCCGGTTTGTGACTTAGAGTCATCCAGATCGAGTCGGCTAGCGCCGACGTAACCCTTTACGACGAGCTCTTCGCCTCCTCCATAAACGAGAAACATGTCCTTTGTCCTTTTCGGTACTTCAGATATTCTTGACCGCTGTCCAGTGTTCCTTGCCGGGTTACTTTGGTATCTTGCAACCAAACTTACGGCAAGGTTTACATCGGTCCAGTACACAAGATGGCATACATAATAGATCCTATGGCTGAAGCATAGGGATGACACTCATCTCTTCTTTATCTTTTGTCAGGTCGGTGATCGAGCTGAGCTCAATTTCACACCTTGTAACATAGGCAAGAACCCTTCTTGGACTGATCCATTTTGAACCTCTTCAAAATCTTATCAAGGTATGTGCTTTGTGAAAGACCTATGAGGCGTCTCGATCTATCTCTATAGATCTTGATGCCTAATATATAAGAAGCTTCTCCAAGGTCCTTCATTGAAAAACACTTGTTCAAGTAGGCCTTAATGCTGTCTAGAAGTTTCGTATCATTTCCCATCAAGAGTATGTCATCTACATATAGTAGTAGAAATGCTACAGAGCTCCCACTCACTTTCTTGTAAACGCAGGCTTCTCCATAAGTCTGCATAAACCCAAACGCTTTGATCATCTCATCAAAGCGAATGTTCCAACTCCGAGATGCTTGCACCAGCCCATAAATGGATCGCTGGAGCTTGCATACTTTGTTAGCGTTATGAGGATCGACAAAACCTTCCGGCTGCATCATATACAGCTCTTCCTTAAGATGTCCGTTAAGGAATGCCGCTTGACGTCCATCTGCCATATCTCATAATCATAGTATGCGGCAATTGCTAACATGATTCGGACGGACTTAAGCTTCGCCACGGAGAGAATGTCTCGTCAGAGTCAATCCCTTGAACTTGTCGATAACCCTTAGCGACAAGTCGAGCTTTATAGATGGTAACATTACCATCCGCGTCCGTCTTCTTCTTAAAATCCATTTATTTTCTATCGCCGCCGATCATCGGGCAAGTCTGTCAAAGTCCATACTTTGTTTTCATACATGGATTCTATCTCGGATTTCATGGCCTCAAGCCATTTGTTGGAATCCAGGCCCGCCATCGCTTCTTCATAGTTCGAAGGTTCATTGTTGTCTAACAACATGATTTCCATGACAGGTTGCCGTACCACTCTAGTGCGGAACGTGTCCTTGTGGACCTTCGTTCAAGAGTAACTTGATCGAAGTACCTTGATCATCATCATTGTTTTCCTCTTGGTTGGTGTGGGCATCACAGAACGGTTTCCGCGCTGCACCACTTTCCCGCTCGAGAGGCAGTACTTCATCGAAGTTCTACTTTCCTCCCACTTACTTCTTTCAAGAGAAACTCTTTTCCGAAAGCATCCGTTCTGGCAACAAAGATCTTGCCTTCGGATCTTAAGTAGAAGGTATACCCGACAGCTTCCTTAGGGTATCCTATGAATACGATTTTTCCGACTTGGGTTCGAGCTTTTCAGTTGAAGTTTCTTGACATAAGCATCGCATCCCCAAACTTTTAGAAACGACATAGCTTAGGTTTCTTCCCAAACCATAATTCATACGGTGTCGCCTCAACGGATTTAGACGGTGCCCTATTTAAAGTGAATGTAGCTGTCTCTAGAGCGATCCCCAAAATGATAGCGTAAATCGGTAAGAGACATCATAGACCGCACCATATCCAATAGAGTGCGACACGACGCTCGGACACACCGCTTACCGAGGTGTTCCAGCGGCGTGAGTTGTGAAACGATTCCACATTTCCTTAAGTGTGTACCAAACTCGTGACTTAAGTATTCTCCTCCACGATCCGATCAGAGGAACTTTATCTTTCGGTCATGTTGATTCTCTACCTCACTCTGAAATTCCTTGAACTTTTCAAAGGTCTCAGACTTGTGTTTCATTAAGTAGACATACCCATATCTACTCAAGTCATCGGTGAGTGAGAACATAACGATATCCTCCATGAGCCTCAACGCCATTGGACCGCACACATCGGTATGTATGATTTCCAACAAGTTGGTTGCTCGCCCATTGTTCCGAGAATGGAGTCTTGGTCATTTTGCCTAAGAGGCAAGGTTCGCATGTGTCAAACGATTCATAATCAAGAGACTCTAAAAGTCCATCAGATGGAGCTTCTTCATGCGCTTGACACCAATGTGACCAAGGCGGCAATGCCACAAGTATGTGGGACTATCGTTATCAACTTTACATCTTTTGGCATCCACACTATGAACATGTGTAATATTACGCTCGAGATTCATTAAGAATAAACCATTGACCATCGGAGCATGACCATAAAACATATCTCTCATATAAATCGAACAACCATTATTCTCAGACTTAAATGAGTAGCCATCTCAGATCAAACGAGATCCAGATACAATGTTCATGCTCAAACATGGCACTAAATAACAATTATTGAGGTTCAAAACTAATCCTCGTAGGTAAATGTAGAGGCAGCGTGCCGACGGCGATCACATCGACCTGGAACCATTCCCGACGCCAAGATCGTCACCTCGTCCTTCGCCAGCTCCGCTTATTCCGCAACTCCTGCTGTGAGTTACAAATATGAGCAACGGCACCGTATCAAATACCCGTGAGTTACTACGAGCAATCGGTAAGGTACACATCAATTACATGTATATCAAATATACCTTTGGTGTTGCGGCCTTCTTATCCGCTAAGTATTTGGGGCAGTTCCGCTTCAAAGGACCCTTCCCTTGCAATAAAAGCACTCGGTCTCGTGCTTGGGTCCATTCTTCGACTTCTTCCCGCAAGAATAGCTTACGGGCGCAACATCTTTGCCGCCCTTCTTGAAGTTCTTCTTACCCTTGCCCTTCTTGAACTTAGTGGTCTTATTGACCATCAACACTTGATGTTCTTTCTTGATTTCAGCCTCTGCTGACTTCAGATCGAGAACACTTCAGAATGGTCTTTTCCATCCCCGCATGTTGTAGTTCATCACAAAGCTCTTGTAGCTTGGTGGGAGCGATCGAGGATTCTGTCAATGACCGCCTCATCCGGAGGTTAATGTTCACTTGGGTCATACGGTTGTGCAACCTGCACATCTTCGTGGATGTGTTCACCGACGTAACAGTTCTCCTCCATCTTACAATCAGAGAACTTGTCGAGACATCATATCTCTCGACCGGGCATGAGCTTGGAAAACTAGTTTCAGCTCTTCAACATCTCATATGCTCCGTGGTGCTCAAAACGCTTTTGGAGCCCCGGTTCTAAGTCAGTAAAGCATGCCGCACCGAACGAGGGAGTAATCATCAAGACGAGTTTGCCAAGCGCTCATAACGCCTTGGTTCTTGGACGGAGCGGCACCTAGCGGTCCTTCTAGGACATATTGCTTCTCGGCAGCTATGAGGATGATCTCGTGTTCCGACCCAATCCGTATAGTTGCTGCCATCATCTTTCAGCTTGGTTTTCTAGGAACGCGTTGAAGTTCATGTTGACATTAGCGCTGGCCATTGATCTACAAGACATATTTGCAAAGGTTTTAGACTAAGTTCATGATAATAAAGTTCTTAATCAAAATTATGAACTCCCACTTAGATTAGACATCCCTCTAGTCATCTAAGTGTTACACGATCCGAGTCGACTAGCCCGTGTCCGATCATCACGTGAGATGGACTAGTCATCATCGGTGAACATCTTCATGTTGATCGTATCTTCCATACGACTCGTGTTCGACCTTTCGGTCTCCGTGTTACGAGGCCATGTCTGCACATGCTAGGCTTGTCAAGTTAACCCTAAGTGTTTTCGCTGTGTAAAACTGTCTTACACCCGTTGTATGTGAACGTAAGGATCCATCACACCCGATCATCACGTGGTGCTTAGAAACGACGAACTGTAGCAACGGTGCACGCTTAGGGAGAACACTTCTTGAAATTTTATAAGGGATCATCTTATTTACTACCGTCGTCCTAAGTAAACAAGATGCATAAACATAATAAACATCACATGCAATTATATAGTTGTGACATGATATGGCCAATATCATCAAGCTCCATTGATCTCCATCTTCGGGGCTCCATGATCATCTTGTCACCGGCTTGACACCATGATCTCCATCATCATGATCTCCATCATCGTGTCTTCATGAAGTTGTCACGCCAACGACTACTTCTACTTCTATGACTAACGCGTTTAGTAATGAAGTAAAGTAGTTTACATGGCGTTCTTCAATGACACGCAGGTCATACAAAAATAAAGACAACTCCTATGGCTCCTGCCGTTGTCATAGTCATCGACATGCAAGTCGTGAATCCTATTACAAGAACATGATCTCATACATCACAATTCATCATTCATCACAACTTCCGCCATATCACATCACATGATCAATCGCTGCAAAAACAAGTTAGACGCCCTCTAATTGTTGTTGCATCTTTTACGTGGCTGCGATTGGGTTCTAGCAAGAACGCTTTTCTTACCTACTGAATCACCACAACGTGATTTTGTCAACTTCTATTTACCCTTCATAAGGGCCTTGTTCATCGAATCCGCTCCAACTAAAGTGGGAGAGACAGACACCCGCCAGCCACCTTATGCAACTAGTGCATGTCACCGGTGGAACCGGTCTCACGTAAGCGTCGTGTAAGGTTGGTCCGGCCGCTTCATCCCACAATACCGCTGAGCAAGAAAAGACTAGTAGAGGCAAGTAAGATGACAAGATCAACGCCCACAACAAATTGTGTTCTACTCGTGCATTAGAGAACTACGCATAGACCTAGCTCATGATACCACTTTGGGGAACGTTGCGAGAAAATTAAAATTTTCCTACGGCTTCACCAAGATCCATCTATGAGTTCATCTAAGCAACGAGTAACGGAGAGAGTTTGCATCTACATACCACTTGTAGATCGCGTGCGAAGCTTGCAAGGTGATGATGGAGTCGTACTCGAACGTGATTCAGATCACCGATGTCCAAGTGCTGAACGGACAGCACCACCGCGTTCAACACACGTACGGGACGAGCGACGTCTCCTCCTTCTTGATACAGCAAGGGGGAAGGAGAGGTTGAGGAAGACAGCTCCACCGGCAAAGACGACGGCGTGGTGATGGTGGAGAAGAAGCATCTCGGCTGTGGCTTCAGCGAGCTTTACGGAGGAGGAGAAGTGTTGGGAGGGAGGGCTGCGCCTTGGGAATTGGTACAGCAGCCCCTCCTCCCCCTTTATATAGGCCCCACAGGTGGCGGCCCTGGACATCCAATCTCCAGGGGCGGCGCCAAGGGGGTGGAGTGCCCCCAAGCCGGTGGGCGCCCCACCCCTAGGGTTTCAACCCTAGGCGCAGGGGGTGGGCCTAGGGGGGCGCACCAGCCCCCTGTGGGCTGGTTCCCTTCCCCTTTCAGCCCATGGGGCCCTCCGGGATAGGTGGCCCCACCCGGTGGACCCCTGGGACCCTTCCGGTGGTCCCTGCTTTTACCGGAGACCACAGAAACTTTCCCGATGGCCGAAACACCACTTCCTATATATCATTCTTTACCTCCGGACCCTTCCGGAACTCCTCGTGACGTCCGGGATCTCATCCGGGACTCCAAACAACATTCGGTGGTCACATACTTGACTTCCTACTAACCCTAGCGTCACCGAACCTTATGTGTAGACCCTACGGGTTCGGGAGACACGTGAGACATGACCGAGACGACTCTCGGGCAATAACCAACAGCGGGTCTGATACCCATGTTGGCTCCCACATGCTCCTCGATGATTTCATCGGTTGAACCACGATGTCGAGGATTCGATCAAACCTCGATGCAATTCCTTTGTCAATCGGTATCGTTATTTGCCCGAGACTCGATCGTCGGTATCCCAATACCTTGTTCGGTCTCATTACGCAAGTCACTTTACTCATCTGTAATGCATGATCCCGTACCAACACCTTGGTCACATTGAGCTCATTATGATGATGCATTACCGAAAGTGGGCCAGAGATACCTCTCCGTCATACGGAGTGACAAATCCATCTCGATCCGTGTCAACCCAATGATACTTTCGGAGATACCTGTAATGCACCTTTATAGTCACCCGATTCGTTGTGACGCTTGATACACCCAAGGCACTCCTACGGTAACCGGAGTTACACGATCTCATGGTCGAAGGAAGAGATACTTGACATTGGCAAAGCTTCTAGCAAACGAACTATACGATCTTTTATGCTATGCTTAGGATTGTCTTGTCCATCACATCATTCTCCTAATGATGTGATCTCGTTATCAACGACATCCAATGTCCATAGTCGAGAAACCATGACTATCTATTGATCACAACGAGCTAGTCAACTAGAGGCTCACTAGGGACTCATTGGGTCTAAGTGTTCACACGTGTATTACGATTTCCGGATAATACAGTTATAGCATGAACAAAAGACAATTATCATGAACATTGAAATATAATAATACTTTTATTATTGCCTCTAGGGCATATTTCCACAACTCCTTCTCTAGAAAGGATTCGAATTTAGCAACGAATATCTTGCCCTCAGATCTGTGATAGAAGGTGTACTCAATAGTCCCTTTTGGGTATCCTATGAAGACACATTTCTCCGATTTTGGTTCGAGCTTATCTGGTTGAAGTTTCTTCACATAAGCATCACAGCCCCAAACTTTAAGAAACGACAACTTTGGTTTCTTGCCAAACCACAGTTCATAAGGCGTCGTCTCAATGGATTTTGATGGTGCCCTATTTAATGTGAATGCGGCCGTCTCTAAAGCATAACCCCAAAACGATAGCGGTAAATCAAGAAGAGACATCATAGATCGCACCATATCTAGTAAAGCACGACATTTCTGACGCTCGACACACCATTTCGTTGTGGTGTTCCGGGTGGCATGAGTTGCGAAACTATTCCGCATTGCTTCAAACCGAACTTGTAACTCAAATATTCTCCTCCACGATCAGATTGTAGAAATTTTATTTTCTTGTTACGATGATTTTCCACTTCACTCTGAAATTCTTTGAACTTTTCAAATGTTCCAGACTTGTGTTTCATCAAGTAGATATACCCATATCTGCTCAAATCAGCTGTGAAGGTGAGAAAATAACGATACCCGCCGCGAGCCTCAATATTCATTGGACCACATACATCAGTATGTATGATTTCCAACAAATCAGTTGCTCGCTCCATAGTTTTAGAGAACGGCGTTTTAGTCATCTTGCCCATGAGGCACGGTTCGCAAGTACCAAGTGATTCATAATCAAGTGATTCCAAAAGTCCATCAGTATGGAGTTTCTTCATGCGCTTTACACCGATATGACCTAAACGGCAGTGCCACAAATAAGTTGCACTATCATTATCAACTCTGCATCTTTTGGCCTCAACATTATGAATATGTATATCACTACTATCGAGATTCAATAAAAATAGACCACTCTTCAAGGGTGCATGACCATAAAAGATATTACTCATATAAATAGAACAACCATTATTCTCTGATTTAAATGAATAACCGTCTCGCATCAAACAAGATCCAGATATAATGTTCATGCTCAACGCTGGCACCAAATAACAATTATTTAGGTCTAAAACTAATCCTGATGGTATATGTAGAGGTAGAGTGCCGACCGCGATCACATCGACTTTGGAACCATTTCCCACGCAAGATCGTCACCTCGCCCTTAGCCAATCTTCGCTTAATCCGTAGTCCTGCTTCGAGTTGCAAATATTAGCAATGAATCAGTATCAAATACCCGTGTACTACTGTGAGCATTAGTAAGGTACACATCAATAACATGTATATCACATATACCTTTGTTCACTTTGCCATCCTTCTTATCCGCCAAATACTTGGGGCAGTTCCACTTCGAAACCAGACCACCGCTTGCTAAGAGAAGCACTCGCCTCAGCTTAGGTCCAGACTTGGGTTTCTTCTCTTGAGCAGCAACTTGTTTGCTGTTCTTCTTGAAGTTCCCCTTCTTCTTCCCTTTTCCCTTTTTCTTGAAACTGGTGGCCTTATTAACCATCAACACTTGATGCTCCTTCTTGATTTCTACCTCCGCAACTTTTAGCATTGCGAAGAACTCGGGAATAGTCTTGTCCATCCCTTGCATATTATAGTTCATCACGAAGCTCTTGTAGCTTGGTGGCAGTGATTGAAGAGTTCTGTCAATAACACTATCATCAGGAAGATTAACTCCCAGTTGAATCAAGTGATTATTATACCAAGACATTTTGAGTATGTGTTCACTGATAGAACTATTCTCCTCCATCTTATAGCTATAGAACTTATTGGAGACTTCATATCTCTCAATCCGGGCATTTGCTTGAAATATTAACTTCAACTCCTGGAACATCTCATATGCTCCATGACGTTCAAAACGTCGTTGAAGACCCGGTTCCAAGCCGTAAAGCATGGCACATTGAACTATCGAGTAGTCATCAGCTTTGCTCTGCCAGACGTTCTTAACATCATCAGTTGCATCAGCAAGAGGTTGGCACCCAGCGGTGCTTCCAGGACGTAATTCTTCTTCGGCAGCAATGAGGATAATCCTCGTTTCGGACCTAGTCCGTAATTGCTAACATCATCTTTCAACTTTGCTTTCTCAAGGAACGATTAAAATTCAACGGAACAACAACACGAGCCATCTATCTACAACAAACATAGACAAGCAAAATACTATCAGGTACTAAGTTCATGATAAATTTAAGTTCAATTAATCATATTACTTAAGAACTCCCACTTAGACAGACATCTCTCTAGTCATCTAAGTGATCACGTGATCCAAATCAACTAAACCATGTCCGATCATCACGTGAGATGGAGTAGTTTCAATGGTGAACATCACTATGTTGATCATATCTATCAGATGATTCACGCTCGACCTTCGGTCTCCGTGTTCGAGGCCATATCTCAGATATGCTAGGCTCGTCAAGTTTAACTTGAGTATTCCGCGTGTGCAACTGTTTTGCACCCATTGTATTTGAACGTAGAGCCTATCACACCCGATCATCACGTGGTGTCTCAAAGACGAAGAACTTTCGCATAACGGTGCATACTTAAGGAGAACACTTCTTGATAATTTTAGTGAGAGATCATCTTAAAATGCTTCCGCAATCAAAGCAAGATAAGATGCATAAAGGATAAACATCACATGCAATCAATATAAGTGATATGATATGGCCATCACATCTTGTGCTTGTGATCTCCATCTCCGCAGCACCGTGATCACCATCGCCACCGGGCGCGACACCTTGATCTCCATCGTAGCATCGTTGTCGTTACGCCATCTATTGCTTCTACGACTATCGCTACCGCTTAGTGATAAAGTAAAGCAATTACAAGGCGTTTGCATTTCATACAATAAAGCGACAACCATATGGCTCCTGCCAGTTGCCGATAAATTCGGTTACAAAACATGATCATCTCATACAATAAAATATAGCATCACGTCTTGACCATATCACATCACAACATGCCCTGCAAAAACAAGTTAGACGTCCTCTACTTTGTTGTTGCAAATTTTACGTGGCTGCTACGGGCTGAGCAAGAACCGTTCTTACCTATGCATCAAAACCACAACGATAGTTCGTCAAGTTAGTGTTGTTTTAACCTTCGCAAGGACCTGGCGTAGCCACACTCGGTTCAACTAAAGTTGGAGAAACAGACACCCGCTAGTCACCTGTGTGCAAAGCACGGCGGTAAAACCAGTCTCACGTAAGCGTACGCGTAATGTCGGTCCGGGCCGCTTCATCCAACAATACCGCCGAACCAAAGTATGACATGCTGGTAAGCAGTATGACTTGTATCGTCCACAACTCACTTGTGTTCTACTCGTGCATATAACATCAACGCATAAAACCTAGGCTCGGATGCCACTGTTGGGGAACGTAGTAATTTCAAAATTTTCCTACGCACACGCAAGATCATGGTGATGCATAGCAACGAGAAGGGAGAGTGTTGTCCACGTACCCTCGTAGACCTTAAGCGGAAGCGTTACGACAATGCGATTGATGTAGTCGTACGTCTTCACGATCCGACCGATCCAAGCACCGAACGTACGGCACCTCCGAGTTCAGCACACGTTCAGCTCGATGACGATCCCCGGACTCCGATCCAGCAGGGTGTCGGGAATGAGTTCCGTCGGCACGACGGTGTGGTGACGATGATGATGTTCTACCAACGCAGGGCTTCACCTAAGCACCGCAACGATATGACCGAGGTGGAATATGGTGGAGGGGGGCACCGCACACGGCTAAGCAACGATCACGAAGATCAACTTGTGTGTCTAAAGGTGCCCCCTCCTCCGTATATAAAGGGGGGGAGGAGGAGGGGGCCGGCCAAGGGGGTGGCGCGCCCTAGGAGGGGGAAACCTACTCCAAGTAGGTTTTCCCCTCCCTTTCCTAGTCCAAGAGGGAGGGGGAAGGAAGGAGTGGGAGAGGGGAAAGGCAAGGGGGCGCCGCTCCCCTTCCTTGTCCTATTCGGACTCAAGGGGAGGGGACGCGCCTCTTGCCCTGGCCGGCCCCTCTCTCTCTCCACTAGGGCCCAACAAGGCCCATTAGTTCCCTGGGGGTTCCGGTAACCCTCCGGCACTCCGGTTTTCTCCGAAATCACCCGGAACACTTACGGTGTCCAAATATAGTCGTCAAATATATCAATCTTTATGTCTACACCATTTCGAGACTCCTCGTCATGTCCGTGATCACATCCGGGACTCCGAACAATCTTCGGTACATCAAAACTTATAAACTCATAATAAAACTGTCATTGTAACATTAAGCGTGCGGACCCTACGGGTTCGAGAACTATGTAGACATGACCTAGAACTGTTCCCGGTCAATAACCAATAGCGGAACCTGGATGCTCATATTGGCTCCTACATATTCTACGAAGATCTTTATCGGTCAAACCACATAACAACATACATTGTTCCCTTTGTCATCGGTATGTTACTTGCCCGAGATTCGATCGTCGGTATCCAATACCTAGTTCAATCTCGTTACCGGCAAGTCTCTTTACTCGTTACGTAATGCATCATTCCGTAACTAACTCATTAGCTACATTGCTTGCAAAGGTTATAGTGATGTGCATTACCGAGAGGGCCCAGAGATACCTCTCGGACAATCGGAGTGACAAATCCTAATCTCAAAATACGCCAACCCAACATGTACCTTCGGAGACACCTGTAGAGCTCCTTTAGAATCACCCAGTTATGTTGTGACGTTTGGTAGCACACAAAGTGTTCCTCTGGTAAACGGGAGTTGCATAATCTCATAGTTGTAGGAACTTTGTATAAGTCATGAAGAAATCAATAGCAACACACTAAACGATCAAGTGCTAGGCTAACGGAATGGGTCAAGTCAATCACATCATTCTCCTAATGATGTGATCCCGTTAATCAAATGACAACACATGCCTATGGCTAGGAAACATAACCATCGTTGATTAATGAGCTAGTCAAGTAGAGACATACTAGTGACATTATGTTTGTCTATGTATTCACACATGTATCATGTTTCTGGTTAATACAATTCTAGCATGAATAATAAACATTTACCATGATATGAGGAAATAAATAATAACTTTATTATTGCCTCTAGGGCATATTTCCTTCAAATGATTCACCACTATAACCAATATACAAAGCCGTAAGAAGGTGTGGAAATAAAGAAAATCGGTCGATGCTTCTCTGAGAAAAGGGCCTCCCTGCGCACGCATTAATTTCTTCTCAATGTTGCGAGCACTTTGAGCATGTTGGCAACTCCACAGCTAGCTAGCTGCCTCATCTTGCAATTGATGCTGACACATTTGCAGCAAACACATGAGGCAATAGAGATGACTCAACATGGGTCCATATTGTGCAGTTCCCTTGATATCATATTCATTGTCCTAAATCTGAAAAGATAGGAAAACAGTAGCTATACTTAAACGGTGTTGCAAAATAGTAGCACATATCAATAGCTCGGCATGACAAAACACGATCATCTGGACGAAGGGGATACTGACCTGCCTGAGGAAGATTGCATATAATTTCATAAGTCCTTGGTTGATTTCCACCTTCGGCTGCACTGCTTGTTTGCTCCTCCACACATGACAGGATCGTTCCGCACTACAATCAGCAAGTCAACGTACGAATAAGCTAATCTCATCTTGTGGTGGTCATTGTACCTAGTTACGAATGTAGGAATACCTGGAGCACCATGAGGTTAGCTGACAGCAGGTAGATGCAGCCATATAAATTTTGTGCGGTGCTACCAAAATTGAGGTTTGTATCCTTCCGTTATGAGAATTCTTCTTGAAGTTGGTAGAATGTGACGCTTGTTCTTTGCATCAAACTTGCCTTTCCCTAGATTTGTTCTTGTCGTTTTGGGGCTGGTTGGGCTGGAAGTTCTTCTCGTGTACCATGTGGGCACTAGAAGCTCCCTCGGTGACCCGAGCACGTGTGTCTTTTGCTCTCGCCTTCTCCTCAAAATCAAGAGTGCTAATGAGATCCAAAACAGAAAAGTCATGTCTCTTGTTTTTCGTGAGAAGTGGCAAAATCGTTCCACGAAGGTGGAAGCTTGGCAATGATGGTCCCAAAGAACAAATTTGTCCGCAACACACACTTAAAGTACTCAAGTTCCTTAGAGAGTGATCAGATCTCTTGAATCTGCGAACAACAGTAGCTCATCACCATCTTGTAGTCACAAAATTGCTCCATGACGTACAACTCATTGCCAGCGCCCGAGGGACCAAACGTGGCCTCGAGCGCAGCCCACATGTCTTTGCCGCTGTCAAACGACATATATGAATCCACAATGGAATCGTCAAGAACACTCAGCGGGGCGGCTTTGAAGAGGGTATCCATGTTCTCAAAAGCTTCCTCATGTGTAGGATTAAGATCGCCTCGGGCTTACCCTTAGTGGCGTCATAGCAATAACATGATCTGAAACCAATATACTGCTCTTGTGCGCCACCTTTTATATTGCACCCCCTTAAAAGTAGGTGGCTTCAAAAGCGCAGCAAAACCACTCGGAGTAAATTGCCTGTGATCAGGTTTTTGGATTGGATTGTTGAATATATGAGCAATTTAGTATGATATTTAATCCGAATTAGCAGTAATAGATCATGACAACAATTGCAAACATCAAAGTAATGATGCAGACTAAAACAGGAGGACAGAATCACATACTGTGCAGCGGGAGCAGAACCGATGTGGTTGATGTTGTCACTCATGTCGTTGATGAAGAGGTTACCGAGGTCGGTGAAGAAGGCTGTCATTGAGGAAGTCGTCGCTGGCAGCAGTCATAGGAATGTGCTCCCCAAAAACCTGATCGCCCCTCTCCCGTACAGGATCACGAAAGGCGGGGTTTGGAGGAATGTTGTCCCTTCTCGCGGTGCACGCCAGAGGAGGGCTAGAGAATAATTGCGTGGCGGCGCTAAGATCTGGAACGGTGCGAAACCATATGATACAGCGGCGGCTAGGGTAGAGCATGTCAGGTTGGTCGTGGGAGTATAATAGTAGGCCTTTGGCCCCCAAACCCCGCGTCCAAGTCAATAATAGCTCAAAAAAGTCAATAATAGCCCCACCAAGGTTTGTCTCAAAAAACGGAGTAATTAAGGCATCTGTTAGTCCCTTAGTATAAATACAATATCATTAATAATGGCCCCACCTTTTGTCTCACAAAGTATGTTGGAGTACAACCGGCTACACGTTTACAATCCGCTTCTCTTCTCTCTCCTCTTCTCTCTCCTTCAACTAAGCACAAATACTATATTTAAATCCTTATATCCTGCTTATGTCATCTAATTGTAGTACTTGCTCTAAAAGTTACTATCCACTGTGTAGTCTGAAATGTCGGGCGTGCAGCGGGCGGTGCCCTCGGTCGGCGCGCCGCTTCAACGGCGGAAGCAATGAGAGGTCGCGTCGCCCTGACTTGCCATCAATGTGGAGCCGCGAGCTCAGCTGGCGTCGGGCGGGAAGCGCGCGCGGGAGGGGGGAGGGGTTTTTGTTGGGCCAAGAAGGTGAGAAGACAACTTGGGATTGGTCCGGACGGGGAAATATCATGTGCTCACATACTCTGCATATAACACTAGTCTATGTTACTACTCCCTCCTTTCCGGTTTATAGAGATGTTTAGAGTAACATAGTAATATGTTACAGTACAAGTTACTCCCCACTATGACCAGCCTTGGCCTCTCCCAGTGCTCCACGATGTATAGCTGCTAAGCCTGCCACATAGGCATAAAATATGATGTGGCACCAATACACTAAGTACCTATGCATTGAAGACTTGAGTTACTAAGCCATTTATTGCACTTAGCACCTCATCTAAAGAGCATTAATAGTATAGCCAGTTGCTGGCTATAAGCCAGTGCCATGTCATCTACAGCCCATCTTATAGTCAACATGTACAATAGTAGATCAAAAGAGTGTACTACTACTTTTTTTGTTCTGTGGCCCACCTTTCATTCTCACAAAGTGCCTAGGAGCACGTGCTAGAGCTGGCTCTTCACGAAGAGCCCGCTTACCTTCTCTCTCCTCTTCTCTTTCCTCCAACTAAGCAGAAATATACTATAGTTTATTCCTTATAGCCCGCTGACTCAGCTATATTGTACTTGCTCTAAGCACATCTAAGCACTTACTAGCACCCCCTTGACCGTGGACCTTGACGGTGTACGTCACCTTGTGTCTCATAATGTTCCTCGTCATCATCTGAGTCCTAGAAGATCTCACCCACATCATCATTAGCATGCAGCCGCCTTGATAGACAACATGCGCAGAAGGAGTAGAGGCGACTGGGGACGCACCACCACCACGTCGTGGGCACTCCGTATGTGCTCGTGTGCATGCAGCGTGCGTGTTTTTCCATTGGTGCTAGCTCTAAGGCCGAGGCTGCAGTCGTCTTTGTCTCCAACTAGTAGTTGAGCAACGACAACAAAGAGGTGCTACAAGAGATGCGTATGCGCTGTTGCGTGCGAACTTCGTCGTAGCACGACGAACCGGACGTCGCCGCGGATGGCGCACGCCTCCATGCAGCCGAGTGTATGGGCATGCATGTGTTATTCACGTGCATTCTACGGCCGAGCGTGTGTGCATGCACGTCTTGTGTACGTGCGTTGTGTGCTCCATGCTGTGCGCGTATGTGCATGAGTTGGATCGGATGGAGTTAGTGCGTTGGCTTGTGTACATGCGTGGCTGCATGCGTCCTGTACATGCGTGGCTTGTTGCATGGTTATCAATAATTCAATATAAACTACTCCCTCCATTCCTAAATATAAGTCTTTCTAGCCATTTCAAATAGACTACAACATACGGATGTATGCAGACATATTTTAGAGTGTAGATTCACTCATTTTGTTTCGTATGTAGTCCCTTATTGAAATATCTAAAAGACTTATATTTGGGAACGGAGGAGTATAAAACATCTTCAACTTAGCATCCCGATGTACCGCTTCTAGTGGTTAGCAAAAGTTCATGTTCTTTTAGTTGTTTATAGGTGGGCATGCAGCAAAAAAACAGGGAAAACGCGCAAGGTTCCTTGCGACACTCCACCGCCGAGGTTCCTTGCTCCTCCTCGGTCGTCGGGAATCTATGCTCTTCAACTCTTTTCTTTTACGTGAGCTTTGTTCATCCTTTTCCCAACACGCGAGACATCTAGCATCAAGGTGCACGTGTCATGCAAGAAAATGGAGATAATCAGATAAGCAGTGCGTAAGTGAGTCGTGCGGGGGGGGGGGGGAGCGGGGGGAAACCCTTTTTCGTAAGTGAGTCGTGCACTTCGATGGCACCTACACAATATTTTTTCTCCTCGATGGCACATGAATAGTGCACGTACTCAAAGACGGAGCACGGGATGGTAGCAATGACATGGTCAGCCCTTTTTTGGAGAGAGTACGTACTACTAGTAAATAACTTTGATGTGTCCCGTCAACTCGCAGAACGACGAGAAGCTTGATTACACCTTCTCCCTCGCCAACGCATGCACGGTGGCTCACAGCACGAGGAGAAACTTTTGCTTACAAGCGGTGGACATGCAGCAGTTCATTTGGTGTCAGATTGCCAGAAGCACTACTGTAGACCATCGACTTCCGGAAGAGGCGAAGAGCCAAGCGCAAGGTCACCTACTAACCTTAGGCTAGGCGTAGTGGGAGTAACATAAGTAGGGGTACCTCCTTTTTTTTATTCTAGAAACAACCACACGCGAATATCAAGGTGCTGGTTACGTAGAACAAATTTCCTGCAATCCGTGCTCAGCCCTCCTCTATCTCTCTTCTCAGCCAGCCAGCGGACGCGCGGAGCCCATCGTTTGTTTGCTCACATGCGGCCCCACATGTCAGTGAAAACGCTAGAGGACCCACTGAACTTGCACATCTTTCACCTCGACGTGCTGGCGATGAAAAACAAATCCAATAAAGATCTTCGGTGGCTGCTTTTGGAGTTACTCAAGAGTAGTAAGATTCTATTTACAGTTTAACCCAAGATGCACATCTCGTGGCTTCAACTACCACACTATTTTCTTTCATGACACGACCTGGATGCTGGTTGTCCCACGTGTCGGCAAAAGGAGGAAGAACCCGACCAAATCTTCGGTTGTGCTCTCGGATTAGACTAGTTGTGCTAAGTTAAATTTTTTATTGTGTACTCCCTGCGTTCCAAAATACTTGACTTCCATTTGTCCAAAAATGGATGTACCTATATACTAAAACATGTCTAGATACATATATATTTTGACAAATAGAACGCATGTGTTGTGCAACTTAGGGAGTAGAATGGATGCAAGTTTTTGTATTGGGAAGAAGAGTACATCCATATATTGATAGAGCGTTGGAGTTGGCCTTACAAGTGGGACCGAAGTTGAGGAAACCGCCTATCGGCAAACCCCCACCTCGCTCGCTGCGCGATGGCTGAGTTAGAGAAACGATGAGGTTGAGGAGATTGCTCTAGCACGGACTCCAAGAAATATGGTGTCAGATGGAAGTCGTGCTGGTGGCGTGTGCCATACTGCTGGACGTGAATGCTTGTTCTGGCCCATGCCACCCTACTACTCCTACTACTTACTATATAGTACTAGTATCGAGGATTCGAGGTGCTGGTTACGCATAATATGGCTACAAGAAAACACCCGCACGACGTGCGAAGCATGTGAAGCTAGTACAAATAGTGTACTACTATTGTTGATTGGCCTCATCCGATAACCTGTTGCAATGCACGATAATTATGTATTCGAAAATATTTTTTGCCTCGTCGCACCACTCACTCACGTAGCAACTCAAAGCCATTCATAAATTTAGTAAGTTTATCACAGGCATATCATTTTATTACATACAACAGGTCATCAACCCACATCGACAACGAGGATACATTATAAATACTAAAGTTTTCACCACACAACAAATAACAAGCAATGAAACGAACTTCAACTCAACCATTCCTTGGCGTTGAAACGCTTGCTTTGAACCACAAGTGATTCTCGGGGCGGGGCCATCTATTGTCGATCTCGAGACCAACGCAGATCTGATCATCCAGCTGAAGCGGCCTACTATATCGATGCCGTGGTAGGGAACCACGCTAATGTCCGAGGTATAGACACAGTTGCTTCTCATAAATGGTGCTAGTAATGTTGTGTCAACAACAGTTGGATCACCTTTCACCATCATCGGATAGTTTTGTCCAAGGAAGAGCGAGTTTTCTCCAAGACTATCAACTCTGTACCAGGGAGAAGGTGTTGGCACTAGCACACTAGTATCCATCCCGAATACCATGCAACGGGTGTTGGAATAGGTCCGAAGAGTGCGACCATGGGAGACTACACCTGCTTCCTTAGCAGTAACATCATCAGTGGGTTGTATACACACGAGAAGAGGTGATCCATCGGAATTAGTTGCCAGGCGCCAAAGAGTATATGGGCGCTGCTCGTCCTCATGCTCGTGATCATCACCATCGTCATCTCCCCCTTGGTTATAAAATTTTTCAATTATAGGTGGTGGAATGTTCACAGGACCTTGGAAACACAAGAAGAAGGTTAATTAGTAAAGGGAAACTTGCTAACCCGCATGCATGTGGATGAAACAATTATAATTACGGTGGAAGACAAACGTACCGAAATCATAACGATTCCATGCAAAAACAGTGCCACGAGTGGTGGCAGCAAACACAAGGCCCTCGTATTGAATTGCACGTACTCATGCGTGTACAGAAACTGATTTTTGAGCAATATCCATCGAGTCAAACCAGCAAGGACGGCAACAAGCTTGTCGAAGATAGCAACAACTTCATAGTTGTTGTAATTCCAAGAGCGGTTGGGAACTCGAGAAATTGCTATCTTCCGTAGAAGACAGTCACCATGATTGCATTTGAACGTGCGTACAATACCGATGTGCTCAACCTCTGGGCAGTCTGCTGAAATTTTTGGAAGTGGAACCCGGTCACGAGTGTACACATTCACAAGTTCCCATTCACAGTTGGACCCAATGTAAACAACCCAATCTCCATTTGCGCCTGCCCAAGCCTTGCCCTCAAGCGATGGCATCTTAACATCATACGTATCATTATCAAGCAGCATCAACTTGCACAGGGCGAGGCCTCCGTCGTGACGGCGCCAGTCATCAGGGTCACGACGAAGAAGATAGGGGAGATCAAACCGCTCCTCGACTCTTGGGTTCCTTGTATTGATGTTATTAGTTGAGTCGAGAATGGGCTTGAACGAACCCGCCATGCTAGCCGAGGTGATGACGTCGCACCGATCAAGGAGTTCCTCCACCACGTCATCTTTCAGATCGGGGCAAGAATAACGGGGTCGTTTCCGTCCTATTCCTTCCATGGAGAAGACGATCGAACAATGGCGAAGAAAGGGTGAAGGGCTGAAGGAAAATGGAGGAGGGAGAGGAAGAGCGTGCGACAGCAGTTCCAAATCGAGAGGGAAAGGCGAAGAGTCAGTGGACGGTTGCCAGGTCTCCACGGTTCACGAAGGGGCGCCCCGGCCTACACGTCGGTTCGGGAATACTCCTACTACTTGTCGTCGTCTCACTGATATGTTGGAACGGAACCACATGTCAACGAAAGAAGGTGTGTAATTTCTCGTGCAAAATGCGATCTGGCCGCATTGGCCCGAGGTGCTGCATTAGTTTTTTTGAAAGTTTGCCGCATTAGTTATCGACCTTTATTTTTTTAACATGCAATCTGAATGGATAGCTCCTGTGGTCATCACATGTGAGCGGATATAGTGATGGTTGATTCGCCTGAGCAACTTATTACTGTGGGAATATGGGAGTACCAGCGGATTCAAGGAACAGAGAAATGATGGTTGCTTCGTCCGAGCAACTTACTATGGCAAAGGTGGGACTCTGTGATTTGACTGCTCACTAGTCATTACTACTGCGGCGCAATGACCGGGGTGAATCTTTCCCTGAAGTTGTGTTGTGCACTCAATATTGCTGCATGGCAGGTGGTGCCGGATGAAGGATGTCCAACATGTCGGCCAAATGAAGTTGAATTGTTTCTGGCATTGCTATCAATCCTTTAGGATTTGTTTATATGTACGCATAATTTTGATGAAATTGTACTGTGATGCTATGAAGGCTTCAATTTTGGTTCCCACAGGAAAAAAAGGTTTCAACTTAGGATTCATGTGTCTTGCCTCGTGATTATCTCGTTACAACATTCCATCAAATACAAATGAAACTACCATGGCTAATGCATCTCAATGGTTCGCAAATCAGCACCAATATTCAAATCACAACTGAAGACAAAGTTGTGAGAAGGTGTACAAATCAAGAAAAAAATATATAATTGATCGATGTTGTTTGTAGGCATGGCTCCATTTCCTTGACATAGTGTTCATTGCTTGGCAGCTAGTTTCACCCAGCTCTGTAGCTAAAAAAGAGGTGTATGAAGGACACCACAATCCGATCATTTTGTGCAGCTCCACTAAAATCGGGTGGACCATCCCTGTTTGCAAAGATATCCAGTCAGTGTGATTACAATAATAGTGGAACTAGATGATGAAACCTAACACACATAAATAGAAGCCGATCACCTCTACGATCTCTCTTTAGGACTAACTTCTTATTGGAGAAGATTAGGCACGGAGTTAGATGAGGAGGATAGCAAAACCAATCTCCATTTTCGCAGTCCCATAGAAATGTAAAAACGTTGCCCGTGTGACATTTTGGCGGAACTGCACAAAACACTCTTCAGAAAAGTGATTTGTGCAATTCACCAAAAGGTCGCAATAGCAACGAGGTGAAAATGGATAGCCCTGTTTGCAAAAGGAGGTCGAAAGGAAACAATTACTGCCCAATAACACGAGTTGAAGACACATACACCGACAAAAAAGAAGCATGTTCCATGTAAAAAGAGAAAGATAGCACATGGTGGTTTATCAAAAATGGTTTGAGGACAAGATTGCAAGATGGAAAGTACGCCGGCCGAGATACGATTTAAGCAAACAACTAAAGAAGATCGACAAGCAGCAACGTGGGAAGATGTGCAGTGGATTAAGGCCGGAGGAAGGTGTACCTGAGGGTCGTCGGGATGTTACTAGGAGGGCGCCGGCGGCCGGGATCTGCCCATACTGCGGCAGCGAGCAAGTGGCAAGGCCCTACCGCGCCGGAGCTTGGTCAGAGAGAACGGCGGGTACCGTAGATCGGGGCGAGCTGCCTCAACGACATCGAACAGAGAGACGATGCACATCCTCCCTTTCCACCAGTGGACGAGATGCGGCCGGATCACTGACCAATGCTGAGAGAGAGAGGCCACGGTGGCCTTGTGTGAGATGGTGTGACGAGAGACAAACCCCTTTTTCCATTTTCCCCATGGCAATCGTTTTATATTCTAGGCGTGGTACCCGACCCTCCTTCGAGTAAACAACCGCTACATGCGTGAAATTGTCACTTGGGCTGCCTTTTTCGTACAGAAACAAACTCCACCGTGTCCCCGCGTGGGTGTAGCCGGGAACGAGATGTGAGTACGTGCGTCCTGCATGCACTTCTTCTTTAGGTGCAGGTACGTATGTGGGTGGGTGTGAGAGAGATGGTTTCTGCGAACAGAGGCAATGTGTTGATGATATCTCAATAAAAAAATGTAACATATGCAATGTGTGTGAAACAGAGTCATGGACGTGAGATATCGATAGAATTGAAAACAGGGATGATGTGTGTGGCTGCACGATCGATAAAGAGTGCCATCGAATTTGTGTTTGCCCATGTCAAAGATACAGGGCGGCTGGCCTACTGGAATTTGAGAGGGCAGAGGTGTAGTTCTTCTCCGTGGCATGGATACCTACCTACAACGTTTGACTATCGATGTGTGTGTGGGGGGGGTAGAGACCGGTCGACTAGTATATGTGTGGGGAAGGAGAGAGACCTAGCTATGTATTGAGGGAGATCGATCGACATCCATGGATATGTGTAGCAGAGGAATAAGGTTGGGAAAAAGACAAAGGTAGAGCGTCGGAGGGTTGGTGGTGGAGTGGCGTCTCACAAATGGTGGGAGAGGCCTGCTAGACAAACGGAGGGTATGAGTGTCAATAAGAGAGGGCGGGGGATGTCTGTCTGTCTATGCACGTGCGTGTGAGAGACGGGTCGGGAGGTATTCAAGGATGATGAGGGGAGAAGATATGGTTGTGGTAAGCATGCGTAACTACATAGGAAGATCAACCGTCATGTGTCCGAGAAAAGGAGAGACATAACTAGCGAGGTAAGTGTATCGGTGCTTGGTGAAAACGAATTATAGTCGACCTGGCTATATGTAGGGAGATCAGTTCATATACACGCATGCATGTGTTAGAAGCAAATAAGGTCCGGAGAGGCAGACAGGGGGAGAGGGTGTGGCTAGGAGGTGGTGCGAGAGGCCTACCATGTCGAGGGGGGAGGAGTGTGCGAGCATGTGATTAATGAAAAGAGGGGCGGGAGTGTGCACCTGCGTGGAATCGTGTTGGACATATGGAGGCATGGACGGTGAGAAGAGAAGAGGGGAAGTATATATGTGTTTGTTGTAGGCACACTTGGCTAGAGAGGTATATCGACCGGTGTGTGCCAGAAAGAAGGAGCCGGGGGCCTACACACACCGCTGGTGGACGACCTAAAGAGAAATAATGAACATGCGCGATGGAGGGGACGCTAAGGGTGTGTGAGGGGGGCGGGCGTGTGCATGCACGATAGAAAGTTAGCGCTAGCTAGCTACAAATAGAAGAGGATCATGAAGGTGTAAAAGACGAACAAAGATCATAATTCATTATAAAAAGTGGATATGGATACTTGAAGAAGATATCATAATGTAGAACATTGATTATAATTTGGGCTAATGTGTGGCTTTTGCAACTCAGGTCTAAATACTTGTCATAATGTAGGGGGCGGGGCACTATACTCTGTGTGATAAACATGGTGTACATATGGAACATGGTTTAGATTATGAATATATAGTTAGTACATCAAATGTACTATTATTTGGAATCAACATCAAGTGTATTCAAAAAATAGAATTCGAGTTCATGTAGTACACATAGTTCATGTCTATCTCTATAATAATCATGTGGTGTGTTATTAAGGTAATACACGAATGATGGTTGAAGTTGGCAACAATCATGATTGTAGATTCTTACTGAAATAGAGAAACAAATTCAAATTTAGTTCGAATTACAGCGGTAGTATAGACATTTGGAATGCACTAAAATGTTGGTATGAGTAGGTTACATGCATTATACAGCAAGCGAAAAAATTTAATCGGACATAACATGGATTCATACTCCCTTCTTCCATCTATATAGGGCGTAATGAGATTTTTAAGACCGCCTTTGACTATTGACTAGATTAATAGTACATGACATGCACAATGTGAAAATTATATCATTGAAAGAACTTTTCACAGACGAAGTTAATGGTGTGCTTTGTGTAAGTTGCATGTCATATATAATTGCTCTAATATTTGGTCAAAGTTAGCATCGAAAAATGCATTAGGCCCTATATATAGAGATGGAAGGAGGGAGTAGCATTGAATAGCATTTGTATAGTAAAACGGGGCAAGACTCTCTCGTTGTGTGGTGTGAATAGTTTTATTTTTTTCGTTTTCTTTTTGGTCGAGTGAAGTGCGAATTGATTTGGTACGTACAAATACAATATTACTACACATTAGGCTTGTCCCCAAAATTCAACCCGCGTCTTGTTATATCCCGAAAATTCAGATATTGTGCTCCCAAAACTGGCGCCTTTACAACCCGCGCCTTGCTATCCCGAAATTACAACGCGTGCTAAAACTCCCTCCAGCTGCCAAATCCCGACACGCGAAATCCCCCTTCTAACCCCGAGCCAAAAGGACCACTAGTTCAAATCGGCGGGGGGGGGGGTACTTTTGTAACACACCCTACATTTTGGACAAGCGTGTCCCTAAGTCATGCTTCATCCCCTCCCATCGCCCCCTTTTCGCCATTCGAAATCCCAGGCCGCCATAACCTCTCCGCTCCAGCCGTGAAACCCCACCCTCCTCCATCCGCCACATCACCGCTGCTTAGCCGGAGCCTCTTCCCCGACGACGTCGTCCACCGCAACAGCTCGACGTCCCTTGTCCACCTCCCCGGATGAGGATCCGTCGTCCATCTCGCCGTCCCGCCGGTTCAGCCGCCCTGTCCTCCACCTCCAAGGAGCTGCTCTGACGATCGCCTCGTCTATCGCGGCTGCTCCATCCCCACAACACCGCCTTAACCTGCTCCACCGGAACCGCATCATCCTCACCGACTCCTCTGACGAAGCCGAGGCCTACTCGGCGCCACCAAAGAGGTTGTACACTCATTGCATCGCACCTTCTCCTTAACTCGACCTCCCGGCGGCGACGGTGCTCCATCCCACACCCCCATGGAGCGGCTACCTTGAAGCCGGCTCCGTGGGCGACATCTCCATGGCGGCTCTCCCCCAGTGCGAGGCCCCTTTGGCGGCGGCGGCCATACCAGCCGGATCTGCTGCTACTCGCTCGGCTCTCGCTTCCTTCCTTCGCTGCTTCTCGCTGCTCCGCTCTCGCCGATCGCTCGCCGCCTGTTGCTGCTGCTGCTCTCCCCCCTCGCCGCTTGCTCTGCTCCGATTAAGCCACACTTGATCGATCAATCGACTTTTGGGTCAGTCGATTTTCAGGGGTTGGGGGGCTCGCCGGAGTTAAGGAAGAACCACCCGCAGCGGGGACGGGGGCTTGCTGGAGAGGTACCCCACTATCTATCTTAGGGTTCAGGGTGGGGGCGGGGGGGCTAGAGGGCTGGCCGGGGCGGCGGTGGCGAGTTGTTTTGGGGCGGCGAGGCGGCGCTGGGGCCGGCGGTTCGGCCGGTGGTGGCTGGCGGCTCAAGGGGGTGCAGGTTGAAGATGAACTGCAGGCCCTCCCTAAACTACATGTCAAGTGCCTCTCTGCTACCATTGCGTTCAGTTTTGACAGTAGCATTCAGATTCCATAGTAAATTTCAGTTTCGACAGTTAAGTTCAGAGTCAACAGTTTTTACCTCATCTATTGTAGTCAGGTGGTTTTTCGTGATGCTAATTTTACATCCATTTTACATCATCTATTGGAGATGCTATTAGAATCCCACTTGAGATTGACGATGTCTGTCTTGTGCTGCTTCAGCCTTCACGTCTTACGGCTAACCGGAGCTGCTCCAACGACAGAACGATCCATCACAACAGAGCAGTGCCCTAGACGCCATCTACAGATTCCTCAGATCTTCCTCCACACCTCCGACAGCCACCTCTTCCTCAACTGCTTCAGCGACCAACCCAATGATGCTGAGGTCGACACGGCTACGGCAACGAGGTTGTACACTTGTTGCATCACTTATTACTATACATTCACGTCGATCCATTAGGGCTATTTTGGTTCAACGGAAAAACATAGCAATAGGGAAATTTCCAATGTCACTCTACTATTCAATTATTCATGCATTTTGTTGAAAGGAATGAAGCAAAACATCCACCTGGACCTACTTTTCAAAATCCTATGCATGAAAACAAGACCAAGTGCATTAGTGCCAGAATAACATTCTAACTGTACACGCTTTCATATGGTTTCACTTTATTTTGGCCATGTTTCTTTGCATTCCTCTGCTCTTCCAATTCCTGCAAACCAAACACCTAAGTTGACAGAAATCCTGTGTTTACAAATGCTCTGTTTACCATGTGCATTTTCCTATCCTATTCCGGTGTTTTTCCTATCCCTGCGTTTTAAGAATCATGCAAGCCAAATGAGCCCTTACAGAATTACTTCAGTTACAGGTACGTGTCGAAGGGAACTTTGTGTGGTTTGTCCTGCTCCTGCCGCGACATCATCCACCTCACCTGAGCTACTCCATCGACAGAAGCATCCACCAAACCAGACATCACGACTCGACCGCCTTTCGCCGCCTCGATCTCCTTCCCCGCCACGGCACCCACCGCAACGGCATCACCATCATCGACTCAGCAGATGAACCTGAGGAGTACACAGGTCCACAAGAGAGGTCGCACTCTTTTGTTTCTGCTTATGTTATGCATTGCTTAAACTTACCTGCTACTTTATCGTCCTGTTCAGCTCTTGGACTCCCAAGTCAGGTCCAAATTAATGATCAAACTTGAGTTCTAAATTAGTTGTGGGGCACATATCGAGGCAGCAATGAATAGTATGTCTGTCTAATATCTGGTTCACCTAGGGTATGCCTATGTTGTTCATCTTGGATGGGAAACAAATATTAAAGCAATCATCATCTGTCTTTTTATTAATTTAAAGCAATCATCAACCTGCTATCATTATTTTTGGATCCATCCACTGGTTGTTACCATCACTCTAAATTTCTGCATGCTCTCCTTACATAATCTCACCATATTTTTTGTATGCATGTCAGATATTGTACACAGTCATGCTGAACATGTAGAGAAAAAGAGAAGAGTTTTGTGCGGCAATACAATGTCATGCAGACATCGCTCCATGGTGGTTTCAATGGCAAACCCTCCCTACCCCTCTCCAGATTGTAATACAATGGAAGATATCTGTTCTGAGGTGGATTCAAACGCCGCTGACCACTCCTATTTACCCCCCAAGGTGTTTGCTCTACCTTGGCATGATCATGTTAGTCATATCATGCATATGTTGCATTGAAGTGCCTACTTTTGACATCATATATGTCATCAGCTTAGTTTAGACATGTTCTGTAATGCCACATGTTTAGTTTCTATATCATATATGGGAATTATGCAGTCTCATGTCTTTTAGCCAGCCATAATATATGTGAAATGTGCAATTCCATCCTGTTTAACCATGCATCATATATTTGAATGATATCTTGCCCATCCTTTTCTTCATTACATTTCCATTTGTCGACAATGTTTGTACATTAAACTACTCTTCTTGTGAATCAGCCATTTGGGTGGGAGATGGAAAAATCTGGAGTGAAAAAAGGCCTTCAGAGCAGACAGTGCTACCTGTCGAAGCAGATCTCTTGTTGGGTCCTGATAGCTCTTCACAGATGGATTCAGAAATAGATGACCAGTCCTATTCCCCCACTGTGGTGTATGCTCTAACTTGGCACGGTTATACTGCTCATATCATGCATACGGTGTCTTGCATTGCATAGTTTAGACATCATATACACAAAATTCAACACCATGTTCTTAGTTCAGACATCATATCGAATGCCCTCTGTTTAGCATATAAATCACATATGTGAATTAAATGATGTGATCCTGATTACTTAGATAACATGTAAGTGAATTATGTCATGCGATCCTATTTAGTTATTCATCATATCTTTGAATTATGTTATGCTATTCTATCCAGTTTAGATAGAAATCATATATGTGAAATTATGTCATGATGTCCGTTTTAGTTAAACAATATACATGTCAACTATTTCATGCCCTCTTTTTTCCACACTATCTATTGCATCTGTCTCTCATACAATGTCTGTACATTCAACTGTGTTTCCTGTTTATCAGCCATTTGAATTGGAGCGGTGATGCCAAGATTCAGCGGAATAAAAACACGGTCTTCAAATAAAACAGTGCTACCTCTTGGTGGAGATAGCACCCGGTTGTACATGCACAAGAACCAGCCCTACCACACATAACCCAAACTCTCACAGATTGTACCCCTACTGCAATGGACAGAGAACCAGCTTCACCCAATCTAACCCCAACCCCAGCCGATAGTAACCCAGTTCTGTTGACACAAAGACCATCTCCACCACAGAGCTCCCAAACAAGAGCAGTTAGTAAGGAAGCTCCAGTGCCCAAAGGGCCAAGATTATCACGGCGAACCCCAACTCCACCAGTTAGTACGCCTATTCCTGTGGAGGAAGCACAACCAGCTAGTCATAGTTTAGCATCTATCGATTTGATGTTGTTAAATCGTATGTGCGTATCTTCCCATCTTGGAAATATTATATCAAGATGAAGGAAAATGCCATTGCAGTGTGTTTGTCCAGAGTTATGTGTAAGTAATGTTATTCATGGCAATTACTTTGCTTCGTCCCATACATCCTACCTCCATGATGGTTCTAATACAGCAAATTTTCCCATTTTTCTCTATAGAGAAGGGCCGATTTGGAATCTCAGGATGAGGTAACCTGTGCTAATACCTCTGCTATCTTCAAGAATGCTTGGTGGCAATATCGGAATTACCTGAAGAAAACGTACTTCACCGGCAAAGAAACTCATCAAATTCCCTTACGTTCTCCTGAGATACATTTATCGGACGATGATCGGGAACGCTTTGTTCAGATCGTCCCGAACCAAGAATGTGGTAAGGTCTATGAGCTCATTTTCTATTTTTAAGTATTATATTCTTGCGTCTTCATCAGACTGCTCATGTAGAACAAGTGCCTAAACCTGAAGAACAATTGTTCTAATTTAAGATTCCATTGTTATCATAGTTCAAAAAAGCGCTAGGCATTAATTGTGCGTTTTGCCATCACCTTGCGCTTTACTGACCAAAGTGCATGCTTATGCACAGTTATGCACAGACTAAGTGTAGTTATGCGTAATGCGTTTTGCCAACGCCTAGAGCCTAGGCGCGCTTAAGCGCTCGCTTAGGCGCGCCTTTTTTAACTATGATTGCTTTGCTCTTGTATCACTGTATTTACAGATACAAACTTATTTTTAAATTGAAGGATCCAGTCGAAACTCCAATGGCACAGTAGGTATGTTCACGCATGTTTCTTTAACAGGTTTCTCTTATCAATAGCTCTTTTGACTTCAATTTCAATTGTGTATACAGTTGACTTTCATATCATGCACATTACTAGCATCACAACAGAGCCAATAGTGTTGTTGTACATGTAGACCTGTGGTACCCATCTGAAATCTTGTTGTCCCGTGTAGTTTCCCACGCTTTGTATTCTTTCGCTGCTGCTTTGTCTTGAATTGATATGATTTGAACCGTGTCTCTATTTTGATTTGGCAAGACAATGCAGTGACCATAGGACATAGATATATGTTTGTTTGATGCTTTTATTATGTACTAGTACCTGGCAATAGAAGACTTGGTAGTTTAATCATGTCCACCTTACTAATGTACTGGTTTACCGAAATGAGTTTCATATACTAGTACATGCTAAACTTATTACGTGCTTGCTTGTTTCTTCTTTTAGAATGCTGACAAAATATTGGGGAAGAGTGCCTTATTAAGCAATGCTAAAGGAAGTCATGTAGATAAGGTTCAGGATAGAGACACATCCTTGTTGGTCTCCAACAAAGCTGATAAAACAGCTAAGGAAGATTATCTTGAAGACAGTGAGACAACCCCAAAGTCCTGTCTTGGTTTAGTGTTTGAGTTACTGGCCACTACCGCTTGCACAAGCTATTCAAACTCACTGTCTGAATCAGTTTGGTTTCTTGAGTCTCAACTACAAGCTGAAAGACATCGATCAACTGTGCTAAGACAAGAAGCGGAAGGACTGCGGAAGTCCCTGGAGCATTCAGATGCATATTTTCTGGTGCAACAGCAAGCGTTGGAGGATTTTAGCGCCAAACAGGACAAAGCTAATCAGCTTGCTAAGCTTATTGCCTGCATGGTGGATACCAAGGATAACGCTTCTTGAGCTCTTCCGTTGTTTCACCATGTTTTGTTTTGTTTGTCGCATTTATTTGCACCGGTGGCCAATTTTGACGGCGCAGTATGTAATATGATGCTTTGTTCCCTATATTTGCACTGGTGGCGAACTTTGATGCCCAGTGGATGTAATATGTGTAATTGCGGTAATAGGCTAGCGTTAATTGCTTCCTTATTTATTTCCTTATTGCCTTGTTTAGTTGTTTGCTTGTAGTCACTGCAGTTCTTTTTCTGTGTTTTCTAGTGGCCACAATAGCCTATTTTTGGTAACTAGGCCAAAATAATCATGGCAACACACGGACTGTTATAACCATGGGCCTCCTGCAGGCCGTATGATCCATGGGCCTTCTTCTGGCCGTATGTCGGTGTACTAAAGTAGGGGTACCTTAGTACCCCGAACTTGGGCACGGGCAGTTGCAGCGCCCCGCGGCAAGGCTTGCCGGGCGTCCACCAAGACCCTTCATCATTCCTATTACTACTATTCAAGAACAAAGTGTTAACTTTGTAGACAAGGCCCCGGCAAGAGGAGCTTGCCGGGAAGGACAAGGCTCCGGCAAGAGAAGCTTGCCGGGAAGAGCAAGACCCCGGCAAGAGGAGCTTGCCGGGAAGGCCAACCAAGGCGCTTCAGAAAACTTGCCACGACGCTGTCGCAAGGTCCCGGCAAGACCCAACGAGCGACAAGCTTGCGGGTGCGACAAGACGAGACCGTGGCAAGGCGCTTGCATGGCGGCTTACCACTCTCTGCTTCACGCCCAGCTCACCCGACGACGTGTCGCCGCAGGATCACTCCTGGTGCACGTGGCGGGTGGCTGTGCAGCCTAGCGGTGCGAGGTGGCGAGTGAACATGACTAGGAGGCCATCGTGGCGATCGGTGGCGCCCCTAACGGTCGTTTCCTGCACTGTTGGAGCGACCAGACGGGCATTAAATGCTCTTGTCCCCTGCCGTCAGAGTTAGGTAGGGGCATCAGAGATAGCAGTTGTACCAACCCGCGTTTTTACCTTTCTACCCCTCTCTCTGTGTTGCCACCTGTCGGTGACCCCTTTAGACTATAAAAAGGAGGCCCGTGCGCACGTAGAAGGGGTTCGGTTCAGTTCAACTCACTCGAGACCACAACACACCCACGCTTTCGAGCAAGAACACAATACAAACACAAAGCAGCAGTAGGAGTTTTATCTCTCTGGAGAGCTCTGAAGCTGGGTAAAATCCCCCCCACGTGCTTGACCTCGATCTGTTCTTCGTGCGCCCTCTGCTCCCTGCCAGACCAGAAAAGGGGCCCTGCCCCATAGGTGCTCGTTCCCAACCACGACATCTTTGGCGCGCCAGGTAGGGGGCGTCGAGGTTGTGCGAACCTGATCCGGTCTCCGCGCGCGCTACATCAACATCTTCATCGACATGCCACCGAAGAAGAAGACTTCGGAGGTGGCCGCTCCGTCCGCGACTATCCTACCGCCACCGGAGCAAACGGGCGGTGGGGTGGACGCCGGCGGAGGAGCGGGCGCCGACGGTGGGACTCGCGTCGTCACCAGGTCCAAGGACAAGGCCCCGCAAGCTTTAGCGTCTGTACATCCACCGCACCCCTCCCAGGAGGGGCAAGATCGACGATGCCACGGTGCTCCTAGCACCGTGCTCGCGTTGGAACAAGGCCAAGCCGGCGAGTCGCAGGACGTTCAAGACCAGCATGCACGCCAGCATGCTGGCACGAGTGAGGTGCGCCGCTGGGCGGGTATCGCTCCTTCCAACCCAGTTGGGAGTCCGAGCATATCCGCGCCTCTCGCCGCCGCCACCGCCGCCTAAGACTCTAGAGGAAGGCGGCCCGAGCTCAGCTGCTTTAGATTACCCTCCGCGCCGCACAAGATTGACGATCGAGGATGACCATCGAGCCTCGCCGGCCGCTTAACGCCGACAAGCCCCGCAACCGAAAGCACATCGAAGCCCGGCAAGACGCCCAGCGCAAGCCGACGCCGACAAGACCGCTGGGGTGCCACCACCATGCACTCCCGCCCGGGCCAAGATCGCCGACTCGTCGGGCCAACCTCGACACCGACTCCATCGCATCGCCGGACCCGCGAGCTCGCCGCGATCAACGCCAAGTTCTCCAAGAACGACGACACGAAGACGCCAGACTGATCGAGCGCAGGAGAGAAGCGCGCGTCAATCGACCAGCGCTACCGGGCCCATCGTCGATATGCATGCGCCAGGGGAACCAGCGACTTGTCAGATGTGGTAGGTTGCCTGCGTTCACTCGTGAGCTGCGGCAAGTCCAAAGGCCCAGCACCAAGAACTTCAAGCCGACGCATGCGAGAAGTACGATGGCAGGATACATCCATCGAGTTCCTCGCCGTCTACACCATCGCGGTGCAAAGCTGCCGGAGGGCGCGATGAGAAGATCTCGCCAACTACTTCCCGCTGGTGCTCAAGCCCAACGTCAGATCTTGGCTCATGCACTTGCCGGACAACTCCATTTCTTCATGGTCGGACCTGTGCCATCAGTTTGGTGGCGGATTCACAGGCGGCCACAAGCCCCATGGCTAGGAAAGCGATCTTCATTTGCTTGCCCAGAAGGAAGGAGAATCCCTGCGCAAGTACATACAGAGATTCAGCCAGTGCAGCGTAACATCCCAGACGCCCACCCGCCACGGTTATCGGTAGCGTTCCATCGAACGTCGTAACCGCAGGATGAGGGAGGAGATGGCGATGTGCAAGATCAGAGATGTCAGCGAGCTATATGCTCTGGCCGACAAGTGTGCACGTGCTGAAGAGGGGAGGAAACTCCCCGGAGAGAATGTAGGAGTAGAAGGGTCTGACAGTGAGGACGCCCCTCCGGCAAAGAGGAACCGGAGGCGGAATAACAGAAAGAGAAAGGCTAAGGATGTGCTAGTTGTTGAGCAGTCCGGCAACAGAGGCGGCTCCGACAAGGCCAAAGTTGGCGACTCCGGCGAGGCTGTGGTGGCCGCCGACAAGCAGGACGGCTCTGGCAAGCAATACTGCAAGATCCATCGCACCAAGGGCCATGATCTCCAAGCATGCAAGAAAGTTGAGCAGATGGCAGAGCTACAAAAAGCTGAATATGAGCGTCGCGACAAGGAGAAGGCCCGGGAAGGTGGCGGAGGATCCGGCAAGAAGCTTCCCGCCCGGGGAGGGCGCCACGGCAAGGCCAAGCAGCAGCAAGGAGACAGACCTCCCCGCGGCCGCGACAAGGACGAGGACGAAGATGAAGATGATGATATGGAGGAAGATGAGACCAACGACCAAGAGTTTCAGAAGGCGACGGAGGTTTTGTGCGTTGACGGCGGTGCTTCTCTGCACACCTCGCACCGCCAACTCAAGCAAAGGTGCGGAGGTAAACGCAGCAGAACCATCACCGAATCGCGCAAGCCCTGAAGCGGTCCAAGACGCCCATCGTCTTTGATGTTGAGGATCACCGATCGCATCACCGCGGTCGGGTGCTTGCCGATGTTGGTTTCGCCAACCATCCGCAACCTCAAGGTCACGAAGATGTTGGTTGACGGTGGGGCGGCCTAAATCTGATCTCTTCATGTGCTCAACAAGCTCCAGATCCCCGACAAAGAAGCTCAAGAAACTGGTACCTTTCAAGGAATCAACCCGGAAGGAGCAAGCCAAAGGGAAGATCACATCGCCAAGAACTTTTGGCAGCGAGCTGAACTTCGTGACGTAGAGAGTCACATTTGATGTTGCTGATTTCCCATTGCCCTACAATGGGATACTCGGCCGTCCAGCGCTTGCCAAGTTCATGGCAACCTCTCATTATGCTTACAACGTGCTCAAGATGCCTGGTCCGATAAGTGTCATTTCTGTCCACGGCGACAAGAAAGATGCACTTATCTGTACCGACAAGATCTACCGAAGCAAAGAGCCGCAGCAGAGCGCGAAACCACTTGCCGCTGAAGCTCCGGGGAAGAAGAAGAAGACCAAGTCCGCAAGAGTAGCTCGATGCCCACTCGGCCAGCGCACCTCTTCGGAGTGCTGCGCTACCGTCGAGGACGCACCATCGAGCTCCACCGGCAAGTGCAAGAAGGCAAAGACAGCTTCGCCAAAGACCAAGAAAGTGGCCGCCAGGGAGGACGGCACTGGTGGTACCTTCACCATCAGTGCAATGCTTGATCCTAAATAGGAAAGCGCGCTCATTGCTTTCCTGCGGGCGAATGTCGATGTGTTTGCATGGCAACCATCTGACATCCTCGGTGTTCCCAGGAAAGTAATTGAGCACCACCTTGCCGTCTGTCCTCACGCGCGGCCCGTCAAGCAGAGAGTCAGGAAACAAGCAATGGAGCGTCAAGAGTTCATTGCAGAGGAGATCAACAAGTTGGAAGCAGCGGGCCTTGTCCGAGGAGTACTCCATCCAACGTGGTTAGCCAATCCAATGAGTCGTGCGCGCAAGGCTTAACGGAAGTGGAGCGCTTTGTATTGACTTCACTGATGTTAATAAAGCTTGTCCCAAGGATCCATTTCCCTTGCCGCGCATTGACCAGATTGTCGACTCCACGGCAGGATGTGATCTGCTTTCATTCCTTGATGCATACTCGAGATACCACCGATCTTCATGGCGAGAAGAGGATGAAGAGAAACCGCATTCATTACTCCATGTGGCACGTCTCGCTTTGTACGGATGCCCTTCGACTAAAGAATGCTGGTTCCACATTTGCAAGAGTAGTCAGCCATGCTTTTGAGCCACAGTTGCACAGAAATGTAGAAGCTTACATGGATGACATAGTGGTCAAGAGCAAGGACAAAGAGACTCTGATCCAAGATTTGGGCGAGACTTTTGCAAATCTACGCAAGATTAATCTCAAGTTGAATCCCGAGAAGTGCGTGTTTGGAGTCCCTTCCAGCAAGCTTCTCGGATTCTTTGTGTCCCAGAGGGGGATTGGAGCCAACTCCGACAAGATCAAGGCCATCGGGCAGATTGAAGCCCCGAAGCGCGTCAAGGATGTGCGAAGGCTTGCCGGCTGCGTTGCTGCTCCTAGTAGGTTCATCTCTAAGTCTGCTGAGCGCGCCCTGCCATTTTTCAAAATTTTGAAAAAGGCAGGTCCAATGAAATGGACTCCGGAAGCGGAGGCTGCGCTGCAGGACTGGAAGAGATACCTATCCTCACTCCAACACTTGTCGCACCTAAACCACAAGAGAAGTTGCTGCTATATCTGGCGGCAACCAATCAAGTGGTTAGTGCTGCGTTAGTAGCGGAAAGGGAGGCAGATGATGAGTCGGCAACCGCGGCGAGCGAGTCCAGCGACAAGCAGGGGGCTTCCCCAACAAGTTCTGGCTCCGGCAAGGATAAATTTGTGCAGCCACAAGAAGAGAAAATTGGTTACTGGCGACTACTTTCCGGTAGAGCTCCCCGAAGCCGCCGCCAAGAAGGTCCCCAGGATCAACGCAGAAAGTGCTGAGGAGCAGTCTGCTCCGACAAGCCCTAGGGTTTGTTTCGTTGAAGCAGACGCTCCCGACAAGCCGTGTCCCGACACGCTTGCCGGGGAGCATCACGCTCCGGCAAGATCCCAGATTCTTGCCGTAGAAGCGGATGTTCCCGCAGCAGTATTTGCGCCTTAAGTCCTCGTTGTCGGAGCTCAATAACGATGTGGACTAGGTGTCATTCAAAGAAGCATAACCTTGCCGGAACGCAGAAGACAGAAAAGCTAAGTTGCCAAAGTTTGAGCACAGTAAATTTTAAGTTTTTAAGTTATACTCCTTGAACGACCGTACCTTGTATGGAAAACCTGTGCGCGGAGGAATCGACTCGTGGCTAAGTTGCGCCCTTACTTTGTTTCGAGTCCGCTCAACAATATAAGTGCGCTGCAACTAGCCCCGATAAGGTTTCGTGCCGGAGGCAACACCGCCAGCAGGCTGCTGATGTTCCGCACTCAGCGAGTGTGCTTGCGCCGGCAAGTTCCCTAAAAGCGTAGGGTAAAGACATACAAGGAATGGAACTGAATAAAGGAGATAACATAGCCAGCATTGCCCAGGACAAAGTTATATTACGAAAGTAACTTGTTACAGCACTGACTAAGTTGTTCTCATAACTAAAATAACAGCAACAAGGAAGGAGAAGAAGGGCGCCAGAAGCGCCGGGCCCCGCAAGCCGTGTTCTTGCCGGGGCTGCGAGTACCAAGATTCATCCGCGGGAAGCCAGAATTGCCGGGGGCTGCGATATCAGATAAGTCTTTCGTCCCTCATCATGCATCCTCTTATGGACTGGGGAATGCGAAACCGCGTTTATTCCCGAAAACTGCCGTGCCTTGTATGGAAAACCTGTGCGCGGAGGAACCGACTCGTGGCTAAGGTGCGCCCTTACTTTGTTTCGAGTCCGCTCAACAATGAAAGCGCGCTGCAACTAGCCCCGACGAGGTTTCTTGCCGGAGGCAACACCGCCAAAGAAGGCCGATGTTCCAGACTCGGCCTTGCAAGCTTGTTAGCGCCGGCAAGTTCCCTAGAAGCGTAGGGTAAAAACATACAAGGGATGAGACGGGGAGGCGGCAGGGCCTGTTGTCGGGAGATGAAATGTCTGTCCGAGGGATACCAAGGATCAGCTCCTTGACGTGGGTTCAACCCGCAAGACAAAAAACCCGGCAAACGTCCCCTTTTCATTAAAAAACATCCCACACAGATACAGTCCATAGAGGATGAAAAACATGAAAGAGAGGATTACAAGTTTTAGATGCAGCTAAGGCCGAAGGCTTACAAATTAAAAAGATAAGATGCCCGTAATCCCTTTCTGTCCCTCTCTTCGTGAGGTAGGTCAAGGAGGCGAAAAGGGCAAAAGGCGCTTAGGCGAAGCCACGGTGCCGAAGACACCAAGAGAACACCCCGGGGGCTGCCCGGAGGCTGGACGGTGATGGCGGCACCGGAAGCGGGGCTCGAAGACGGGGCGGCAGGACGTCAGCACGCTGTCGAGGGCACTACGCCCTCGTACTCCGGCTTGACGGCCTTGTCGCCAGCCCTCTTCCCCTTCCGCAGCCTCCCTACGCCAGCCACCCAAGGAGACGACCCCGGGGAGTTCAAGGAGCCGGCGACACGGATGATGGGGTCGCCGGTGACGCACGAGGCAACGCCTGACACCTAGTCGGGCCCGTCATCCCGCCGCCTGCTACCCTCGTCGTCGCTGTCGCTCTCCTCCTCGTCACTCTCGCTCGAGGGGGAGTCTTCGCTATCGGAGGAGCTGTCCACGCAGCACTTCGCCCGAGTGCCGGAGTCCCCAAAGACCTTGACGGAGAGAAGGTCGCCCTCCGTTAACTTAAAATGGAGGGTAAACCCCGCCGTCAAGCTATGGATACGGGCGAACGTCTTCCACCCACGATCAAGATACATCACATTAGGGGCTGGGAATACAACGCGGACTCGCGCGCCGCTGATTCCACAGCCCCTCATGTGCAATCTCAGCGTCTCGGGCGGATCCGACTCCATCGCGCTTGCAAATGGAGCTGGAAGCCGGAGGCGACGGCGAGGTGCCCGGCGCAGCTTGACGAAGAACTCGCAAGGGTCGTCCCCTGTATGGACCGCCGCGGGGAGAAGAGCCGCCGGCGGAGGCGGAGATGGTGCGCCGCCCCACCCGCCTCTTCCCCGAGCGCCTCGACCTCGTCCTCGGCCAAGTCCACGACCTCGCCCCCTCCCTCTTCCCCTTACGGCTGGATCCGCCACCACGAGCGCGGGATAGGGAGGGGCGCGCTGTCTGGCGGCGACCCTCGCCGCCACCGAAGAAGGGCCGGGGTTCCCTCCCTCCATGGCAAATGAGAGGAAGGGGAGCAGAAGCTGAAGAAAGAAGGAGATGAGAGAGTGCGGGCTTCTGCGCTCCCCTTCCGCTCTTTTTTAAGGAGCGAGGTGGGGGCCCGGCCGCCCCGCTCAGCCAATCAAGGCACGAGAAGAGCAGAGAATCGGGGCCTACCTGCTGCCTCCACTCGCGACGGCCCAGTTTTCCATTTCCACCGTCCGTGACCCCAAGCGCATGGGATCCGCGTGGCGGGGATGCAGAGCCGAGGTGATGGATGAGGTGACCTCGCCCCGCCCCGTGATCACGGGGGGGTGGGCGCCTCGAAAATCACGCACGCCACCCACGTCTCCCACGACGCCGCGATTGACGCGTGCCGTTACAGGAGGACGCGGTGGATTCGGAGTGGATCTGGTTTGGACCCAGGCCGCGCGTGCCCGTGCCCTGTTTTGGGCCTGGCCCAATAGTGCTCGACACCGTGTATGGCCCAGGCCCGGGGGCTCCTGTCGGTGTACTAAAGTAGGGGTACCTTAGTAGCCCGAACTTGGGCACGGGCAGTTGTAGCGCCCCGCGGCAAGGCTTGCCGGGCGTCCACCAAGACCCTTCGTCATTCCTATTACTACTATTCAAGAACAAAGTGTTAACTTTGTAGACAAGGCCCCGGCAAGAGGAGCTTGCCGGGAAGGACAAGGCTCCGGCAAGAGAAGCTTGCCGGGAAGAGCAAGACCCCGGCAAGAGGAGCTTGCTGGGAAGGCCAACCAAGGCGCTTCAGAAAACTTGCCACGACGCGTCGCGCGTCCCGGCAAGACCCGACGAGCGACAAGCTTGCGGGTGCGACAAGACAGAGACCGTGGCAAGGCGCTTGTCACAGGCGGTTACCACTCTGCATACGCCCAGCTCACCCGACAACGTGTCGCCGCAGGATCACTCCCGTGCACGTGGCGGGTGGCTGTGCAGCCTAGCGGTGCGAGGTGGCGAGTGAAGGTGACTAGGAGGCCATCGTGGCGATCGGTGGCGCCCTAACGGTCGCTTCTCGCACTATTGGAGCGACCGGACGGCATTAAATGCTCTTGTCCCCGCCATCGAGTTAGGTAGGGGCATCAGAGATAGCAGCTTGTACCAACCCGCTTTTTACCTTTCTACCCTCTCTGCGTTGCCACAGCCGGTGACCCTTTAGACTATAAAAAGAGGCTCAGCGCACGAGAAGGGGTTCGGTTCATTCGACTCACTCGAGACCACAAAGACACCCACGCCGAGCAAGAACAGAATACAAACACAAAGCAGCGAGGAGTTTTATCTCTCCTGAGAGCTCCGGCCGGGTAAATCCCCGCGTGCTTGACCTCGATCGCTCTTCGGCGCCCTCCGCCCCGCCAGACGGAAAAGGGCCCCGCCCATAGGTGCTCGTTCCCAACCACGACACCGTAGGATCCATTGGCCTTCTGTACGGGCCGTAGGATCCATTGGCCTTCTATACGGGCCTTAGGGTCCATGGGCCTTCTACGGGCCGTAGGGTCCATGGGCCTTCTATGGGCCGTACGACCCATGGGCCTTCTACGGGCCGTAGATCCATGGGCCTTCTACGGGGTGTATCATCATTTCGCCAATTATGGGCCGTACAATTCGTGGACCATAACGGGCCGTTAATAGACCGTATTTGATAACTCTATGAAAACAGCCCAACAGGTTTTTTTGACATGAAAACGGCCCAACGTATTAACGGTCCGCAAACGGGCCGACTGTAACGACGGGCTGAATTTGGCCTACAAGCAGAAAATGACAAGAATGGGCAGATGTAAATCGAATCTCGCAAATGAGCCTAAGAATCAATGGGCCCCGAGAAGGCCGAAGATAACTTAATGAAACGACCCAATAGAATAACGGGCCGTTAATGGGTATAAAGTGATACATTTTTCATTACGGGCCAGTTTCACCACGGGCCGTTAATGGGCCAAGAGTTACAAAGGGCCTCATATGGGCCGAAAGAAGTCATGGGCCACACATGGGCCGGAAGTTAAAACAGTCGAATCATATCGACAGCCCGATGACGCCATCGGGCCTAATTCGGATAGGGCGAACGGGCCCTGGGTTAGAGGGCTGTAAATGGGCTATATGCGAACAGGCCGTTAACAGGCTTTCCGTGGGCCGGCCCGCCACCTTTTGACCAAGTCAAACGGGCTGGCCTTTTCACAGGATTGGGCCTCTGTTGGGCCGTGCCATGTGTCGCCAGATCATAGGCGCCTTCGTCCAATGAGCGGATGACATCTGTCCCAACGGTGAGCCGACACGTGTTTCCTCCAGCCAATGATGATTTTACACGGAAAATCCCCATTGGTCGGGCTGTTAACAGTTATCGGATCCAAAACCCGACCCGATAGCTTAACGGCGTTCGCTACGGTGGATGCCACGGTCGGTCACCCTTGACGAAAAGCACTTCGGACGCGATTTATAGTCATGGAAGTGGACACTCCGTGATGATAATTTTGGTAATGTCATGGAACACTTCTACGACAAAGACAGTATGACTATCTTGATTCTCGCTATAAAATTGACTCGATGTACATGCATGACAAAAAACGCGACCTACTGTGACAAACATGTATCATCACGGAAGTGTATTTTTTTGTAGTGGTCAAGGCCCTCCCCGTCCATGGAGCGACGCACTTCCGTGCGAGTGCTTGCGGCGTTCTTCTTCGACAGCCGTCGACCCAGTATCGGCCAGCTCTGGTTGCATCATCACTCCCCGTTGTTCGCCATCGCAAGCTGTCTAGCCGTTCACGGCTCCAGCGGTGGGTGAAGCATCCGGTGGCTCGCCAGTCGGTCACCCATCAAGTTGCGGCCATTGAGCCCGACGAATCTCTTTATGATCTGTTCGAACTATCGACAAGTCACTCGGATTCCCTTTCAGAGTGCAAGAGGAATGATCCGGCGGCAGAAGTCCTCGTGGTCAACTTCCAGCACGGTCCGCCTGGATTTCATTGCAACGGCGGTAGCGACGGCGATGGCGGTGCCGGCCCGTCACAAGATCATGATGAGTATGTCCCCGAGGCCTTCACTGCGGAGCAGAAGGAAGAGCTGCATCATCGCAACGTCCAGGCGCTCTAGACCCCCATCATTGGGGAGACCTCCGAGGCTTGGTCCTTGGAGGCAACGCGCTTGGCCACCTTGGCTGCGTACGCGTTTGGAGAATCTGCAGAAGGCACTCGACGAGCGCACTCGTTAGCGGATCCCCGAATCCAGTCGGCGCGCGCGACGGTTGTTTCCGACCGAAACTCAGGTATACTGTACTCCGATCCAAAATTTTGCAGCAGTAGCACGCATAGCGGAGTCGATTCAGCCGTCACGTTCGGAAGCTAGAAGAGGGTTATGGTCCACAAACCCTCAACCACTTTCTCATTTCCACATATGTCCTAAACCTAAAGTCAAACTCGTCCCCACCGATTTGATCTATCCGGCGCTAATACGTCTCCAACGTATCTATAATTTATGAAGCATTCATGCTATATTATTATGTGTTTTGAATGTTTACGGGCTTTATTATACACTTTTATATTACTTTTGGGACTAACCGATTAACCGGAGGCCCAGCCCATATTGTTGTTTTATTGTCTATTTCAGTGTTTCGAAGAAAAGGAATATCAAACGGAGTCCAAACGGAATGAAACCTTTGGCAGCGTGATTTTTGGAACGAACGTGACCCAGAAAACTTGGAGTGCAAGCCAGGGGAACATCGAGGAAGCCACGAGATAGGGGGGCACGCCCTCCACTCTCGTGGGCCCCTCGAGGCTCCCCCGACCGACTTCTTTCGCCTATATAAGCCTATGTACCCTAAAAACATTAAAGACGAAGATAGATCAGGAGTTCCACCGCCGCAAGCCTCTGTAGCCACCAAAAACCTCTCGGGAGCCCGTTCCGGCACCCTGCCGGAGGGGGGATCCCTCACCGGTGGTTATCTTCATCATCCCGGCACTCTCCATGACGAGGAGGGAGTAGTTCACCCTTGGGGCTGAGGCTATGTACCAGTAGCTATATGTTTGATCTCTCTCTCTCTCTCGTGTTCTCTCTATGGCACGATCTTGATGTATCGCGAGCTTTGCTATTATAGTTGGATCTTATGATGTTTCTCCCCCCTCTACTCTCTTGTGATGAATTAAGTTTTCCTCTTGATATTATCTTATCGGATTGAGTCTTTAATGATTTGAGAACACTTGATGTATGTCTTGCCATGTTTATCTGTGGTGACATTGGGATATCACGTGCCACTTGATGTATGTTTTGGTGATCAACTTGCGGGTTCTGCCCATGAACCTATGCATAGGGCACTACTAGGAAAAGGCATGCTAGTGGCGCACCAGTTTTGCCTTCTAATGGCGCATGGCTGGTGCGCCACTAGACTCACGCCATTAGAATTTTTTTCTAATGGCGCACCACATGTGCGCCATTAGAATTGGTATTCTAATGGCGCACTGTGCAAAGGCGCCATTAGTAATCGCCTGCCAGTGTGCCACTATTATCTGCTATACTTATAGCGCAGACATGGTAGTGCGCCATTAGTAACAACTTTTTAATTCTTTTCTTCTTAATCTCAGGTCACTATTTCACATATGAGATATTCAACACGATATATATATACAACAAGCATCCATATAGCAATCATATCCAACACACAAGTTTCATCATATATACATACATAGCCAACACATAGTTCCGCTGCTACAAAAGTTTCACATTGTTCATCCAACACCGTTATCCATCAATTCACAAAAGTTTCACATTGATACAAAATAAAAACACAAATGGAAAAGAAGCACTCCATCCACGCAAGCTTCCGCCAATTAAATCAAATCTGCAAAATGATAAACAAGAAGTTAGAAGAAGAAAAGAAGAAGACTAGAAGAATACTAGAAGAGGAAGAACACTAGAAGAAGAATAAGAAGAGTTTTGGAAAAGAAGAAGAATAAGAAGAAGACTATAAGCTTATTATGTAAACTTGATCATTTTGTGCTAACATAAGTTATTTTGGAGCTAACCTATAGGAAACTAAGCATATAAGGTCTAAGTTAGTATATTAGAGCCAACTTAGGTAAAATGAAGCTAACCTATAGGAAACTAAGCATATTAGAGATAACATAGGTAACTAAGTATATATATATATATATATATATATATATATATATCATTTTGGATAGCTAACCTATAGGAGATCTGACATACCTGACAAAGTAGGCAGTTCTTCTCCTTCTTCTCCTTCATCTCCCTGATGCGCCTAGAGCGGCGAGGCGGTGGAGGCAGTGGAGGTAGTGGGATGTAGTGTTCTACCACAATTGGCGTGGTCATGTCGCCCAGCTGTGGGATCGCTGGCGCCACCACCGATGCGTGGTCATTGTCAGGCACCACCACCATCGCGAGGCCACCTTCAGGCACGACCATCGCTAGGTCATCCTCACCACCTCCATCTCTTGCCCGTGGTCACCACCACCATCTCTTGCCCTTGGTCAGCCACCACCAGCGCTAGGTCATCCTCACCGATGCCCATCGTCATCATGCAGCTCCTCATCCTCACTCTGCTCCTCTTCTCCCGCACTCCAGTCCGGATCATCCTTCTTGTTGTCTATGTTGGTGCAGAATCGCTGCTTTGCTTCACATCTGACCAGATCGCATCGCTTCACATAGCTATAGTCGCCGCTGCTTTGGTCAGTAGCTGCTGCCGCTTCTGCTCCTACCGTCCAAAATGCAACAATGACCGTTAACAATCGATGTGAGACAAAGCCAAATGTAGAGGAATAAGAAGAGGCAAACGACGTCTCGCATCATCATCGGCAGCGAGCGCATGCACACATAGTCTTGTTGTACACCTTCACGATGAGCATGTTGGCGCCATCGTCATACTCAAGACAAGGAAGTACCCCAGCTGCAGGTCGAGGCACGGTAGAACTTCTCCCACCCACGAGACAAGTACATGTGGCCCTTCTTGATCGCCAATCGCACATCCCATCGTCATAAACCCGCTGCCGCCTGTCGCAGCTTCACATTATTTGGCGGATCTTCACCCATCAAGATGTTCATAAAACTGTCAGCAGCCTCTGCAGTTTGGGAAAATGAGTGATGTAGCAAACAATGATATCATAATGAGATGGGTGAAGGGAGATCTCTCGCTTTATATACCAGCGTCATGGATGATACCAAGCCTCAAGTATGATAGTGAAGAACTCGGAAGCATCCAACTCAGATCATGTGTCGCAGATCGGCGGTGGCTGCTTCCGCCATCTCGATAAGCAGCATAAGAGACCAATTAGTACCCATGCATGATAACAGTATTAGTCGCAGTACCCCATATGTCCTATTTTTAGCAAAGTCATGCTAAAATTCACGGAAAATTTCAGCATGACCTTTGCTGAAAATAGGACATATGGAGTGCTCGAATTTGCGGAACGGAAGTTAATCGACATTCCGCAAACTCAAGGGCCTCTCGGGTACCTGCAAATTCATCACGACACAATGGTCGGAGACAAAACCCAACAAACTAGCAAGTCTTTCTCAATGTGATCACAAGTAATTCAGAGGCATCACAATAAAGCAACACCTCGCACTAGCCTAAAAACAAGTGAAGTTTCACCCATATAAGAACAACTTTATAAAATCAAAGAAGTTGCTAAATTTTGTATCCTTCATACACACTAGAGTACAATGCTTTATAATGTTCCATCATCATTACAGAAATCCAAGACCATGTGTTCCATCATCATCATCATTACGTAAATCCAAGAAACATCATGCTTTTTAATAGTTTTCAGTTTGGATGAATATCGAAAACTACAGCTTGGACAGAATTCCTAACACTTTGGTCTTCTAGTTACAAAACAAAACTGACATAATTCTAGATGCCATAACTGAATTTTTTGACAAGAGCTCAAGTTTTTGACAAGATCTCCTAACAAAGAGCTCCTAACAGATTTTTTTTGCTTAAAGGAAGGCTGCCTTAAGTGGCAAGATGATACAATTTGCGTAACATAACAATATATGCATCTTAATATAACACCATCTCCTAACGGAAATAGTATCCCAGGTTTCCATCTTAATACCACAAAGAATTACATAAAAATCCAGGATCATTTTTTCTAGAGAAAAGCATCATTATAAGGGGTTTCTTACTCTACCAGATCTACTAGGGGCAAAGTAGAACTGATATTCTTTTTCGACTTCTAGTACAAGGTATAGAAGAGGAGGTAAATACATGAGACATGTAATTGCAGTTGTATTAACAAAGATAATTTCAATAGATTTATAGTGCAAATTTATAGTAGAATTACAACTACAGTGTGAGCCAGAACTATACTCCAAATGTAGTAGAAGATACCTTCTGTCCAGCTGTCAATCTAAAGGGATGCAACTTGGGCTTCGAAATGAAGATAAGTGGCCAGTTAACACACTGTCAAAAAATTCAGTTAACACACTGTCAAAAAAAATTCAGTTAACACACTGTCAAAAAAATTCAGTTAACACACTTTCAAAAAAATTCAGTGAATGGATGGCAATACATCATACACTCACGTTGCTACATTATTCATCAACTTGTATCATTAAGAAATACTACTCCAGTATAGTTTTGGTGTAACTAGGTTTTGCCTCACTGTTGTATTCTTCTTTTTGTTAGCTATCTCAAAAGACTGGAATTAACCGTTAGCTATCTTAGAAGACAAAAACAAAAATTCAGTGTGTTAACCATATGGCCAAAATATTGTCCCTAGACATCTCCTGGTCCTACCCAAGCTAAACCCTAGTTACAAAAATGCAGTGCGAAAATTCAGCAAGCAACATGGAGCATGCGATTTCTGTCTTGAACCCTAACTTTTGGAGCATGTGATTTGAAGTGCAAATATAGTTTTGGTGTAACTAGGTTTTGCCTCACTGTTGTATTCTTCTTTTGGAGCATATAGTTACAAAAATGCAGTGCAATTTGAATCGTGAACCCTAACTTTTGGAGCATGTGCTTTCTGTCTTGAAATTCCTTTTGGAGCATCGGTTGGAAGGAATGGGGAATGGTGGAGAGAGGGAGGAAGGAGGAAGGAGGAGAGGTACCTGGTCACCGAAGGGGTCGGAGTCAGGGTCGGCGAAGGGGTCGGGGTCGGGGTCCGAGCTCGTCCGGGTCCTCGCTCACCGCGGTCGAAGGAGAGCAGGGGCCGGTGGCGGAGGATGGTAGGGGCAGGCCGGGTGGGCACGTCGGGGCCGCGCTCGCCGTCTGCTGCAGGGGCCGGAGGAGGCCCTCGCTCGTCGGAGGGAGGAGGAGAGGAGAGAGCGGTGGCGACGCCGCCGATCCTGCTCGGGGCGCGGGCGGCGGGGTGGACTCTGCGGGGTCGGGCGGCGGCGTCGGGGCAGCGCAAGACCACAGCGGCGGCGGCGGCACCGACGGCGTGCAGGCGCGACGGATGGAGGGGGCGGAGCAAGGGAGCGGCGGCGTACGGTTGGGTCGAGTGGATCTGGCGAGGGAGGGAGGGAGGCAACAAGTGAACTGGGGAGAAGGATCTAATGGCGCACGCAACCCTAGTGCGCCATAAGTACAACCACTCTAATGGCGCACCCCGCCCTAGTGCGCCATTAGAATTTACTAGCCCGATTGGTCAGGTTATATTCCACATAACCCCCACTCCATTAGAACAAGCCCACTATAGCCCGACCGTCAAGACGCAAAGACACACACGAGGAGGTCCTGGGTTCGATTCCTGTGCTCCCCATTTTTGTATTTATGCATTTAAAATGATGTTTGATATTTATTTGTGTTTAAATATGTTCAAACTTGTTTAAATCATAATAGTAATATTTTTATCAAAATAGAAATAATTTTTCAAAAATATCATCAAATTTGTTATTTGAAAATATTTATGAATATGAAAAATATCATCAAATTTATTATTTGAAAATATCATCAAATTTCTTATTTGGAAATATAATCAAATTTGTTTTTTTGCAATTTTAGTTGCATCCATTTGTGACGGTGGAGCGGGCCGGGAGGGTGCGGGGAGAGGGTGCAGTGGTCGCCGACGGCGGTGGAGTGGGGGACAGTGCGGGCTGGGGTCGGCGGCAATGATGGAGCGGGGAGGTGCGGGGACGCGGCAAGGGTGGAGTGGGAAAGTGTGGGGGGTCAAGGCAAGGGTGGAGTGGGGAGGGTGCGGGCAGGGGTCAAGGTGGAGTGGGAATGGTGTTTTTATATTTATTTGTGTTTAAATATGTTCAAACTTGTTTAAATCATAACAGTAATATTTTTTATGCATTTTAAATGCTGTTTTTATATTTATTTGTGTTTAAATATGTTCAAACTTGTTTAAATTATAACAGTAATATTTTTTATAAAAATAGTAAAAAATTAAAAAATATGTTCAAAAAGTGCGGGTGCGGGGGGCCGGGTGCTCCGGCGGTGGAGCGGGGGAGGGTTGCGATGGGTGGAGCTAGCGGGGGAGGGTGCGGGTGCGATCGAGATGGAGGGGGATCGAGATCGAGATGGAGGGGGAATCGAGATCAAGTGTCCTCATGAATTCAAAAAGTGCCCATGAAATTTAAAAATATTCATGATATCAAAAAGTGCCCATGAAATACAATCGAGAAATGAAGACTACGATTTAAAGTGCCCATTAGTAGTTTTGCAAAAAAGTAAAAATAATAAGTATATATACTAATGGCGATCTCCTATGAGTGCGCTTATTACTAGTTTAAACTAGTAATGGCGCATCGTATGGAAGCGATGCGCCATTAGTAGTTTTGCAAAAAAAAGAATAAAACAAAATTTACAGTAATGGCGCACTGCCTGCTTGGTGCGCCATTAGTAGTTATAGATAGTAATGGCGCATTGCCTGCCAGATGCGCCATTAGTGTGTATGGGGAAATGGAAAAAAAATAATTCATACTAGTGGCGCACCCTGTTTACGGTGCGCCGTTAGTGTCTTCCACACTAATGGCGTATCACAAACTGGTGCGCCATTAGTATATAGTAGTGGCGCACTGCTTCCACGGTGCGCCATTAGAATCAATCCTATCTATAGCCCTTTTCCTAGTAGTGGGGGTTGGCACATGTTTTCGTCTTGACTTTCCGATAGAAACTTTGGGGAACTCTTTGAAGTACTTTGTGTTGGTTGGATAGATGAATCTGAGATTGCGTGATGCATATCGTATAATCATGCCCACGGATACTTGAGGTGACAATGGAGTATGTAGGTGACATTAGGGTTTTGGTTGATTTGTGTCTTAAGGTGTTATTCTAGTACGAACTCTTGAATAGATTGATCTGAAAGAATAACTTTGAGGTGGTTTCGTACCCTACCATAATCTCTTCGTTTGTTCTCCGGTATTAGTGGCTTTGGAGTGACTCTTTGTTGCATGTTGAGGGATTGTTATTTGATCTATCTATGTTATTATTGTTGAGAGAACTTATGCTAGCGAAAGTATAAACCCTATGCCTTGTTTCCTACCACTGCAATACCATTTAAGCTCAGTTTTATCATTAGTTACCTTGCTGTTTTTATATTTTCAGATTACAAAAACCTATCTACCATCCATATTGCACTTGTATCACCATCTCTTCGCCGAACTAGTGCACCTGTACAATTTACCATTGTATTGGGTGTGTTGGGGACACAAGAGACTCTTTGTTATTTGGTTGCAGGGTTGTTTGAGAGAGACCATCTTCATCCTACGCCTCCCACGGATTGATAAACCTTAGGTCATACACTTGAGGGAAATTTGCTACTGTCCTACAAACCTGTGCACTTGCAGGCCCAACAACGTCTACAAGAAGAAGGTTGTGTAGTAGACATCAAGCTCTTTTCTGGCGCCGTTACCGAGGAGGTGAGTGCTTGAAGGTATATCTTTAGATCTTGCAATCAAATCTTTTTGGTTCTTGTTTTATCACTAGTTTAGTTTATAAAAGAAAACTACAAAAAAATGGAATTAAGTTTGTCTCATACGCTTCATCTTTTTAATATTTTTCGTGAGAATGGTGAAAAGGAAAATTGTGCTCAAGTGCTAGAAGGAAGAAATCTATAAAATGCTTGATACTAAATCTTTGAATGATGAGCATCATTGCAATGTTGTTAGTATGAACTCTTTGAATATCCATAGTACTAATGATGATTGCGCTAGTTATGATGAAAATGTCTCTTATAAGAATGTTGATTTTTGTGGAGTAGATTGGGTTTGCAAGTACACGCCAAATAGGGAAAATAGATATTGCAAGAGGCATAAGTATTTAGAAACTAAAGGGTTGCAAGAAAGGCTAGATGTGAATGCTGAAAATTTAAATTTCCTTTGACGTACTTGTGAACTTTGCAATGAACATGGTCATTTACATCTCCGATGCAAATTGTTTCATGATCGAATCGTGTCCAAAAATTGTGATGATTTGATTTCCCTGGCACATTATAATAAACTTAGTTTGCTTTTGGGTTATGAAGAGTTGAAACGTTTAACTAAGCATATTCCAGAATTTAATCTTGAGCATTTCCTTGATATTGATCTAGAAAAGATTTATATGTTTTGTGCGGAGAATTGCATTGAAAATCCTTATATTGCCAATTACCTAAAGAAAAGAAAGCAAATAGAAGATGATGAGAATACTAATGAAAGGGAAGAGACCTCCCAATATCCTCCTATTATTTCTAATGATGAATCAGGTAACGAGGAGGAGCTTTCTATTCAACCAATCTCGTCAATAAGGAGCTCAAAGAGGAAGGTTGAACCCACACATAATGTGAAGAAGAAAAACAAAAGAATTGCAACAAAGGTAGAAAGGTATCCCTCCCAAATGATGTTGATCCTACTACTCATTGTGATGATGATAATTGCTATACTATTGGTGTTATCCATATTTTTAATGATGAGAGTGATTATGCTTATGATATGAAAGGGCCCAAGCTTGGGGAAGCTATGTCTGATGAGGATGAAATATTTGAGAATATATTTGCTGAAATTAATGTTTGTCCCAAGCTTGGGGATGCTATGTTTAATGAAGATGATATTTTTAGCATCCCAAGTTTTGATATGCAAAGTTGTTATGATGATAGCATGCCTCTTACCTATGATGATTATATTGATGAAAGTGGGTTTGGAAGAGTGTCAACTTTAGGAAGTAGTCATCCCACTATTTTGGAGGATGTTGAATTTTATTGTGATGAATACGAAAGTGGATTTTTGGAAGAGTGTCAACTTTATTTAGTGATTCCACTATCTTGGGAGAGGTTTCAATCGATTATGATGAGAACGAAGTTGCTACTTATGATGATTATTGTGATGAAACTTATGCTATAAAAAGTAGTGATGATTATATTTACAAATCTTGTCATGATTATGATTACCCTTTTTCTGAACATTACTCTTTTAATGTGGAAACAATTTTTAGTGTTCAAGTCTCTTATGATACTCCCACTATTCCCAATGAGAAGAATTTTGCTTATGTGGAGACTAGTTTTCTATGCTTGTAGATCATGAAAAGAATGCCTTATGTGCTGGTTATATTGTTGAATTTATTCATGATGCTACTGAACATTATTATGAGGGAGGAATTTATGCTTGTAGGAATTGCAATAATATCAAGTTTCCTCTCTATGTGCTTAAAGTTTTGAAGTTATGCTTGTTTTGCCTTCCTATGCTAGTTGATTATTGTTCCCATAAGTTGTTTGCTCACAAAATCCCTATGCATAGTAAGTGGGTTAGGCTTAAATGTGTTAGTCATATGCTTCATGATTCTCCCGTTATGTTTCAATCCTTATCTTTTATGTGAGCATCATTGTCATCATCATGCCTAGCTAAAAAGGCATTAAAGAAAAGCGCTTGTTGGGAGACAACCCAATATTTATCCTTACTGTTTGTGTGTGTTCGCATGATTGTGCTACTGTAGTAATCATGTTTTATAGCTTTTGTTTCAATAAAGTGCCAAGTAAGACCTTTAGGATAGCTTACGGTGATAGTTGTGTTGATCCTGCTGAGAATCAGAAACTTTTTCACCCAGTAAATTAGTTTTAATAATTCACAGAAACGTGCGTATGATCTGATTCTTTTTGCTCTTGATTGGTACACAAATTTCTTAGGACTTCCTAATTTGGTAGGATTTTTGTCGTTCCAGAAGTATACGTTTGATACAGATTACTACAGACTGTTCTGTTTTTGACAGATTCTGTTTTTCGTGTGTTGTTTGCTTATTTTGATGCCTCTATGGCTAGTATTAAGTGGTATGAACCATAGATAAGTTGGAATACAGTATATATTGCACCAATATGAATTTAGAATGAGTTCATTACAGTACCTAAGTGGTGGTTTGTTTTTCTTATACTAACGGAGCTTACGAGTTTTCTGTTGAGTTTTGTGTTGTGGAGTTTTCAAGTTTTGGGTAAAGATTCGATGGACTATGGAATAAGGAGTGGCAAGAGCCTAAGCTTGGGGATGCCCAAGGCACCCCAAGGTAATATTCAAGGACAACCAAGAGCCTAAGCTTGGGGATGCCCCGGATGGCATCCCCTCTTTCGTCTTCGTTCATCGGTAATTTTACTTGGAGCTATATTTTTATTCACCACATGATATGTGTTTTGCTTGAAGCGTCATTTTATTGTGTTAGTATTTGCTTGATGTTAGTTAGAATAATGTTTTGCATCTATATTTTCAATCAAAATGTCAAGGATAGCCTTTACCATGCTTATTTTGCTAGTATACATGTTGCTGTTTGAAAACAGAAAGTTTACTGCTGTTGCAAAAATTCCCTAGAAAACTCATAGAATGGTATTGTTGGGGAACGTAGTAATTTCAAAAAAATTCCTACACACACGCAAGATCATGGTGATGACATAGCAACGAGAGGGGAGAGTGTATGTCCACGTACACTCGTAGACCGTAAGCGGAAGCGTTAGCACAACACGGTTGATGTAGTCGTACGTCTTCACGATCCGACCGATCCAAGCACCGAACGTACGGAGCCTCCGAGTTCAGCACACATTCAGCTCGATGACGTCCCTCGAACTCCGACCCAGCCGAGTGTCGAGGAGAGTTCCACAAGACGACGGCGCAGGACGATCTTGATGTTCTATCGGCGCAGGCTTCGCCTAAGCTTTGCACGATATGACCGAGGTGGAATATGGTGGAAGGGGCACCGACACGGCTAAGGAACGATCCTTAGATCAACTTGTGTGTCTATGGGGTGCCCCTACCCCGTATATAAAGGAGTGGAGGAGGGAGGGCTGGCCCTCTTCTATGGCGTGCCCTAGGGGAGTCCTACTCCCACCGAGTAGGATTCCCTTTCCTAGTCCAACTAAGAGTCCTTCCATGTATTAGGAGTAGGAGACAAGGAAGGGAAGAGAGAAGGAAGGAAGGAGGGGTGCGGCCCTCCCCTAGTCCAATTCGGACTAGGCCATGGGGCGCGCCTGCCCTAGGCAGCCCTCTCTCTTTCCCAGGGCCCAATAAGGCCCAATACTTCTCCCGGCGAATTCTCGTAACTCCCAGACTCCAAAAATACCCAATCACTCGAACCTTTTCGAACTCCGAATATAGTCGTCCAATATATCGATCTTTACGCCGACCATTTCGAGACTCCTCGTCATGTCCCCGATCTCATCCGGGACTCCAAACTCCTTCGGTACATCAAAACTCATAAACTCATAATATAACTGCCATCGAAACCTTGTTGCGTGGGACTTACGGGTTCGAGAACTATGTAGACATGACCTAGAACTATTCTCGGTCAATAACCAATAGCGGGACCTGGATGCCCATATTGGCTCCTACATATTCTATGAAGATCTTTATCGGTCAAACCGCATAACAACATACGTTGTTCCCTTTGTCATCGGTATGTTACTTGCCCGAGATTCGATCGTTGGTATCCAATACCTAGTTCAATCTCGTCACCGGAAAGTCTCTTTACTCGTTCTATAATGCATCATCCCGTAACCAACTCATTGGTCAAATTTCTTGCAAGGCTTATAATGATGTGCATTACCGAGAGGGCCCAGAGATACCTCTCCGACAATCGGAGTGACAAAACCTAATCTCGAAATACGCCAACTCAACATGTACCTTCGGAGACACCTGTAGTACTCCTTTATAATCACCCGATTACGCTGTGACGCTTGGTAGTACCCAAAGTGTTCCTCCGTAAACGGAGTTGCATAATCTCATAGTTACAGAACATGTATAAGTCATGAAGAAAGCAATAGCAACATACTAAACGATCAAGTGCTAAGCTAACGGAATGGGTCAAGTCAATCACATCATTCTCCTAATGATGTGATCCCATTAATCAAATGACAACTCTTTTGTCCATGGCTAGGAAACATAACCATCTCTGATAAACGAGCTAGTCAAGTAGAGGCATACTAGTGACACTATGTTTGTCTATGTATTCACACATGTATTATGTTTCCGGTTAATACAATTCTAGCATGAATAATAAACATTTATCATGAAATAAGGAAATAAATAATAACTTTAATATTGCCTCTAGGGCATATTTTCTTCAGTCTCCCACTTGCACTAGAGTCAATAATCTAGTTCACATCGCCATGTGATTTAACACCAATATTCATATCTGTATATGATCAACACCCATAGTTTACATCATCATGTGACCAACACCCAAGGGGTTTACTAGAGTCAATAATCTAGTTCACATCGCTATGTGATTAACACCCAAAGTGTACTAAGGTGTGATCATGTTTTGCTCGTGAGAGAAGCTTAGTCAACGGGTCTGTCACATTCAGAGCCGTATGTATTTTGCAAATATTTTATGTCCACAAAGCTCTGCACGGAGCTACTCTAGCTAATTGCTCCCACTTTCAATATGTATCCAGGTTGAGACTTAGAGTCATCTGGATCAGTGTAAAAGTTTGCACTGATGTAACTTTTACAACAAACTCTTTTATCACCTCCATAATCGAGAAACATCTCCTTAGTCCTTACTAAGGATATTCTTGACCAATGTCCAAATGATCTACTCCTAGATCACTATTGTACTCCTTTGCCAAATTCAGAGCAAGGCATACAATAGGTCCGGTACATAGCATAGCATACTTTATAGAACCTATGATCGAGGCATAGGGAATGACTTTTCATTCTCTTTCTATTTTCTCATTGTGGTCGGGATTTGAGTCTTACTTAATTTCGTACTTTTGCAACACAGCAAGAACTCTTTCTTTGACTGCTCCATTTTGAACTATTTCAAAATCTTGCCAAGGTATGTACTCATTGAAAATCTTATCAAGCCGCCTTGATCTATCTCAATAGATCTTGATGCTCAATATGTAAGTAGCTTTTACTGAGGTCTCTTCTTTTTAAAGAACTCCTTTAAAACACTCATTTATGCTTTGCAGAAAAAAAAATCTACATCATTTCTGATCAACAATATGTCACTCACATATACTAATCAGAAAGGCTGTAGTGCTCCCACTCACTTTATTGTAAATACAGGCTTCATCGTAAGTCCATATAAAACTATATGCTTTGATCAACTTATCAAAGCGTATATTCCAACTCCAAGATGCTTGCACCAGTCCATAGATGGATTGCTGGAGCTTGCACATTTTGTTAGCACCTTTAGGATTGACAAAACCTTATGATTGCATCATATACAACTCTTCTTTAATAAATCCATTAAGGAATGCAGTTTTGACATCCATTTGCCAGATTTCATAAAATGTGGCAATTGTTAACATGATTCAGACAGACTTAAGCAACGATACGAGTGAGAAAATCTCATCGTATTCAACACCTTGAACTTGTTGAAAACCTTTCGCAACAAGTCGAGCTTTGTAGATAGTAACACTACTATCAACGTCCGTCTTCCTCTTAAAGATCCATTTATTTCTTATGGTTTGACGATCATCGGGCAAGTCCACCAAAGTCCACACTTTGTTCTCATACATGGATCATATCTCAGATTTTATGGCCTCAAGCCATTTCGTGGAATTTGGGCTCATCATCGCTTCCTCATAGTTCGTAGGTTTATCATGGTCTAGTAACATGACTCTCAGAACAGGATTACCGTACCACTCTGGTGCGGACCGTACTCTGGAAGACCTACGAGGTTCCGTAGTAACTTGATCTGAAGTTTCATGATCATCATCATTAGCTTCCTCACTAATTGCTGTAGGAATCACTGGAACTGATTTCAGTGATGAACTATTTTCCAATTCGGGAGAAGGTACAAATTACCTTATCAAGCTCTACTTTCCTCCCACTCACTTCTTTCAAGAGAAATTCCTTCTCTACAAAGGATCCATTTTTAGCAACGAATATCTTGCATTCGGATCTGTGATAGAAGGTGTACCCAACTATTTCCATTGGGTATTCTATGAAGACGCACTTCTCCGATTTGGGTTCGAGCTTATCAGGATGAAACTTTTTCACATAAGCATCGCAACTCCAAATTTTTAGAAATGACAGCTTAGGTTTATTGCTAAACCATAGTTCATACGGTGTCGTCTCAACGGATTTAGATAGTGCCCTATTTAATGTGAATGCAGCTGTCTCCAATGCATAACCCCAAAACGATATTGGTAAATCAGTAAGAGACATCATAGACCGCACCATATCCGATAAAGTGCGGCTACGACGTTTGGACACACCATAACGTTGTGGTGTTCCAGGTGGCGTGAGCTGTGAAACTATTTCACATTGTTTTAATTGAAGACCAAACTCGTAACTCAAATATTCATCTCCAATATCAGACCGCAGAAACTTTATTTTCTTGTTACGATGATTTTCCACTTCACTCTGAAATTCTTTGAACCTTTCAACTATTTCAGACTTATGTTTCATCAAGTAGATATACTCATATCTGCTCAAATCATCTGTGAAGGTCAGAAAATAACGATACTTGCCACGAGCCTTCATACTCATAGGTCTGCATACATCAAGATGTATTATTTCCAATAAGTCAAGAGCTTCGCTCCATTGTTCAAGAACGAAGTTTTAGTCATCTTGCCCAAAAGGCACGGTTCGCAAGCATCAATGATTCATAACCAAGTGATTCCAAAATCCATCTTTATGGAGTTTCTTCATGCGCTTTACAATCGATATGACCTAAACGGCAAGGCCACAAATAAGTTGCACTATCATTATTAACTTTGCATCTTTTGGCTTCAATATTACGAATATGTGTATCACATGATCGAGATCCAACAAACCATTTTCATTGGGTGTATGACCATAGAAGGTTTTATTCATGTAAATGTAACAACAATTATTCTCTAACTTACATGAATAACCGTATTGCAATAAACATGATCAAATCATATTCATGCTCAACGAAAACACCAAATAACACTTATTTAGGTTTAACACTAATCCCGAAAGTATAGGGAGTGTGCGATGATGATCATATCAATCTTGGAACTATTTCCAACACACATCGTCACTTCACCCTTTAACTAGTCTCTGCTTATTCGCAACTCCTGCTTCGAAGTTACTAATCTTAGCAACCGAACTAGTATCAAATACTCGAGGGGTTGCTATAAACACTAGTAAAGTACACATCAATAACATGTATATCAAATATACTTATGTTCACTTTGCCATCCTTCTTATCCGCCAATCACTTGGGGTAGTACCTCTTCCAAAGGACTAGTCTCTTTGCAAGAGAAGCACTTAGTCTCGTGCTTAGGACCAGACTTGGGTTTCTTCACTTGAGCAGCAACTTGCTTGCCGCTCTTCTTGAAGTTCCCTTCTTTTCCTTTGCCTTTTCTTGAAACTAGTGATCTTGTTAACCATCAACACTTGATGCTCTTTTCTTGATTTCTACCTTCGCCGATCTCAACATCGCGAAGAGCTCGTGAATAACTTTCGCCATCCCTTGTATATTATAGTTCATCACGAAGTTCTAGTAACTTAGTGATGGTGACTAGAGAATTCATCAATCACTATCTTATCTCGAAGATTAACTCCCACTTGATTCAAGCGATTGAAGAACCTGCATAATCTGAGCACATGCTCACTAGTTGAGCGATTCTCCTCCATCTTTTAGCTATAGAACTTGTTGGAGACTCCATATCTCTCAACTCGGTATTTGCTTGAAATATCAACTTCAATTTCTCGAACATCTCATATGGTCCATGACGCTCAAAACGCCCTTGAAATCCCGATTCTAAGCCCTTAAGCATGGTGCACTAAACTATCAAGTAGTCATCATATTGAGCTAGCCAAACGCTCATAACGCCCCATCCGCTCCTGCAATAGGTCTGCACCTAGCGTGCATCAAGGACATAATTCTTCACAAAGCAATGAGGATAAACCTCGATCACGGATCCAATCTGCATCATTGCTACTAACATCTTTCAACACAGTTTTCTCTAGGAACGTATCAAAATAAACATATGAAAGCAACAACGCGAGCTATTGATCTACAACATAATTTGCAAAATACTACCAGGACTAAGTTCATGATAAATTTAAGTTCAATTAATCATATTACTTAAGAACTCCTACTTAGATAGACATCCCTCTAATCCCCTAAGTGATCACGTCATCCAAATCAACTAAACCATGTCCGATCATCACGTGAGATGGAGTAGTTTCAATGGTGACCATCACTATGTTGATCATATCTACTATATGATTCACGCTCGACCTTTCGGTCTCCGTGTTTCGAGGCCATATCTGTATATGCTAGGCTCGTCAAGTTTAACCTGAGTATTCCGCGTGTGCAACTGTTTTGCACCCGTTGTATTTGAACGTAGAGCCTATCACACCCGATCATCACGTGGTGTCTCAAAGACGAAGAACTTTCGCAACGGTGCATACTCGGGAGAACACTTCTTGATAATTAGTGAGAGATCATCTTAAAATGCTACCGTCAATCAAAGCAAGATAAGATGCATAAAGGATAAACATCACATGCAATCAATATAAGTGATATGATATGGCCATCATCATCTTGTGCTTGTGATCTCCATCTTCAAGCACCGTCGTGATCACCATCGCCACCGGCGCGACACCTTGATCTCCATCGTAGCATCGTTGTCGCTTCGCCATCTATTGCTTCTACGACTATCGCTACCGCTTAGTGATAAAGTAAAGCAATTACAGTATGCTTGCATTTCATACAATAAAGCGACAACCATATGGCTCCTGCCATTGCCGATAATTTCGGTTACAAAACATGATCATCTCATACAATAAAATATAGCATCACGCCTTGACCATATCACATCACAACATGCCCTGCAAAAACAAGTTAGACGCCCTCTACTTTGTTGTTACAAATTTTACATGGCTGCTACGGGCTTAGCAAGAACCGTTCTTACCTACGCATCAAAACCACAACGATAGTTTGTCAAATAGACTCGCTTTTAACCTTCACAAGGACCGGCGTAGCCACACTCGGTTCAACTAAAGTGAGAGAGACAGACACCCGCCAGCCACCTTTAAGCACGAGTGCTCGTACGGTGAAACCAGTCTCGCGAAGCGTCTGCGTAATGTCGGTCCGGCCACTTCATCTCACAATACCGCTGAACCAAAGTATGACATGCTGGTAGGCAGATGACTTATATCGTCCACAACTCACTTGTGTTCTACTCGTGCATATAACATCAATGCATAAAACCTAGGCTCGGATGCCACTGTTGGGGAATGTAGTAATTTCAAAAAATTTCCTACGCACACGCAAGATCATGGTGATGACATAGCAACGAGAGGGGAGAGTGTATGTCCACGTACCCTCGTAGACCGTAAGCGGAAGCATTAGCACAACGCTGTTGATGTAGTCGACGCCTTCACGATCCGACCGATCCAAGCACCGAACGCATCAGAGCCTCCGAGTTCAGCACACGCTCAGCTCGATGACGCCCTCGAACTCCGATCCAGCCAAGTGTCGAGGGAGAGTTCCGTCAAGACGACGGCGCAGGACGATCTTGACGTTCTACCGGCGCAGGGCTTCGCCTAAGCTTTGCGACGATATGACCGAGGTGGAATATGGTGGAAGGGGGCACCGCACACGGCTAAGGAACGATCCGTAGATCAACTTGTGTGTCTATGGGGTGCCCCCTACCCCCGTATATAAAGGAGTGGAGGAGGGGAGGGCCGGCCCTCTTCTATGGCGCGCCCTAGGGGAGTCCTACTCCCACCGAGAGTAGGATTCCCCCTTTCCTAGTCCAACTAGGAGTCCTTCCATGTATTAGGAGTAGGAGACAAGGAAGGGAAGAGAGAAGGAAAGGAAGGAGGGTGCGGCCCTCCCCTAGTCCAATTCGGACTAGGCCATGGGGCGCGCGCCTGCCCTAGGCAGCCCTCTCTCTCTTTCCAGGCCCAATAAGGCCCAATACTTCTCCCCGGCGAATTCCGTAACTCTCCCAGACTCAAAAATACCGAATCACTCTGAACCTTCCGAACTCCGAATATAGTCGTCCAATATATCGATCTTTACGCCTCGACCATTTCGAGACTCTCGTCATGTCCCCGATCTTATCCGGGACTCAACTCTTTCGTACATCAAAACTCATAAACTCATAATATAACCGCATCAAACCTTGCGCGTGGGATCCTACGGTTCGAGAACTATGTAGACATGACCTAGAACTATTCTCGGTCAATAACCAATAGCGGACCTGGATGCCCATATTGGCTCCTACATATTCTACGAAGATCTTTATCACCAAACCGCATAACAACATACGTTGTTCCTTTGTCATCGGTATGTTACTTGCCCGAGATTCGATCATCGGTATCCAATACCTAGTTCAATCTCGCCACCGCAAGTCTCTTTACTCGCTCAGAATGCATCATCCCGTAACCAACTCATTGGTCACATTGCTTGCAAGGCTTATAATGATGTGCATTACCGAGAGGGCCAGAGATACCTCTCCTACAATCGGAGTGACAAAACCTAATCTCGAAATACGCCAACTCAACATGTACCTTCGGAGACACCTGTAGTACTCCTTTATAATCACCCAGCCACGCCAGACGCTTGGTAGTACCCAAAGTGTTCCTCCGTAAACGGAGTTGCATAATCTCATAGTTACAGAACATGTATAAGTCATGAAGAAAGCAATAGCAACATACTAAACGATCAAGTGCTAAGCTAACGGAATGGGTCAAGTCAATCACATCATTCTCCTAATGATGTGATCCCGTTAATCAAATGACAACTCTTTTGTCCATGGCTAGGAAACATAACCATCTCTGATAAACGAGCTAGTCAAGTAGAGGCATACTAGTGACACTATGTTTGTCTATGTATTCACACATGTATTATGTTTCCGGTTAATACAATTCTAGCATGAATAATAAACATTTATCATGAAATAAGGAAATAAATAATAACTTTATTATTGCCTCTAGGGCATATTTCCTTCAGGTATAATGTTGAAACTTTTTGCATAATGAGCTCTGATAAATCTTCTGCAGTGGGAATTTTCTCTCATAATTTTTGGAGTTAGGGAAGTATGATGAATCTTGCATTCTTCACAGACTGTACTGTTTTGGCAGATTGTTGTTATGTTTACATTATTTGCATATGTTTGCTTGTTTAATGATTCTATTTGAGGATAGGAGTGTTAAATATGCAGAGGCATTTAGTATGCAATGTTGAATAATAACTTTAGTGATTTGTTACAGTAGAAATTGATAAGGTTTTGCATTGGTTTATACTAACCTATCTCACGAGTTCTTGTTGAATTTGGTGTGGATGAAGCTTTTTATAAAAAGAGAAACCATGATATGAGAGGAATTAAGGAGACACAAAAGTTCAAGCTTGGGGATGCCCAAGGCACCCCAATATAATATTTCAAGAAGTCTCAAGCATCTAAGCTTGGGGATGCCCCGGTAGGCATCCCACCTTTCTTCTTCAACAATTATCGGTTAGTATTGGTTGAGCCTAAGTTTTTGCTTCTTCACATGAGTTGTGCTATCCTTGCAATGTCATTTTGTTTTGCCCTGCTTGCTGTTTGAATACAATACCAAGATATGAAATTCTTAAATGAGAGAGAGTCTTCACATAGTTACATAATTATTTAGCTACTCATTGATCTTCACTTATATCTTGTTGGAGTAGTTTGTCATTTACTCGTGTACTTCAGTTATATCCTATGAGTAAATTGTTGAATGAGTAGTTTGTTATAAATCTGAAATTATATATGTTTCATTTGCTTATCCCATGGGGAGTAATGACTTCACATCTAAGAAGTAGAGGTTGTAAATTTATTGAAGGTTAGCAAGCATTGTATTGGTCATTTGAACAATTCAAGAAAGAATATTGAAGGAAGAGAGATTTAACATATAAATATACTATCCTAGACATCTTTTATAATTGTGAGCACTCATTAAGTATGACATGCTAAAGAGTTGATGTTGGACAAAGAAGACAACATAATGGGTTATGTTTTCTCACATCTCAGTTAAAGTATATTGTCATGGATCATTCAAACATGTTGAGCTTGCCTTTCCCCCTCATGCTAGCCAAATTCCTTGCACCAAGTAAGATACTACTCGTGCTTCCAAATATCCTTAAACCCAGTTTTGCCATGAGAGTCCACCATACCTACCTATGGATTGAGTAGATCCTTCAAGTAAGTTGTCATCAGTGCAAGCAATAAAAATTGCTCTTTTAATATGTATGATCTATTAGTGTGAAGAAAATAAGATTTATACGATATTGCTATGGAAGCAATAAAAGTGACGGACTGCATAATAAAGGTCCATATACAAGTGGCAAAATAAAGTGATGTTCTTTTGCATTAAGATTTTGTGCATCCAACCATAAAAGCGCATGACAACCTCTGCTTCCCTCTGCGAAGGGCCTATCTTTTACTTTATGTCTTTTACTTTATGCAAGAGTCAAGGTGATCTTCATCTTTCCCTTTTTCATTTTATCCTTTGGCAAGGACCTCGTGTTGGAAAGATCCTGATATATATATCCAATTGGATGTAAGTTAGCATTGACTATTATTGTTGACATCACCCAAAGGTGAATACGTTGGGAGGCAAAACTATAAGCCCCTATCTTTCTCAGTGTCCGATTGAAACTCCATAACAATTAGTATTGCGTGAGTGTTAGCAATTGTAGAAGACTATACGATAGTTGAGTATGTGAAGTTTGCTAAATCAAAGCTCTGACTTAGACCCTTCCTGAAAATAAGATGAATTGCAATTGTTTGATGACTAAGAATGAAGTTTGCTAGTTTTATGGTCTATGCTTTAACATGTGGATTGCTTGTTGCTTGTTCGTGAGATGTTTTATGAGATGAACTACTGTTATGACATATAATGGTAGAAAAGGTGATTGAAATTATCATTGATCAAACCTGTGCACCTGCTAGCATTCACACTTCATAAATTCTTTCTTTTATCATTTACCTACTCGAGGACGAGCAGGAATTAAGCTTGAGGATGTTGATACGTGTCCAACGTATCTATACTTTATGAAGCATTCATGCTATATTATTATGTGTTTTGAATGTTTACGGGATTTATTATACACTTTTATATTACTTTTGGGACTAACCTATTAACCGGAGGCCCATCCCATATTGCTGTTTTATTGTCTATTTCAGTGTTTCGAAGAAAAGGAATATCAAACGGAGTCCAAACGGAATGAAACCTTCGGCGACGTGATTTTTGGAACGAACGTGACCCAGAAAACTTGGAGTGCAAGCCAGGGGAACATCAAGGAAGCCACGAGATAGGGGGGCGCGCCCACCCCCCTGGGCGCGCCCTCCACTCTCGTGGGCCCCTCAAGGCTCCCCCGACCGACTTATTTCACCTATATAAGCCAATGTACCCTAAAAACATTAAAGACGAAGATAGATCGGGAGTTCCGCCACCGCAAGCCTCTGTAGCCACCAAAAACCTCTCGGGAGCCCGTTTTGGCACCCTGCCGGAGGGGGGATCCCTCACCGATGACTATCTTCATCATCCCGGCAGTCTCCATGACAAGGAGAGAGTAGTTCACCCTCGGGGCTGAGGGTATGTACCAGTAGCTATGTGTTTGATCTCTCTCTCTCGTGTTCTCTCTATGGCACGATCTTGATGTATCGCGAGCTTTGCTATTATAGTTGGATCTTATGATGTTTCTCCCCCCTCTACTCTCTTGTGATGAATTGAGTTTTCCTCTTGAAGTTATCTTATCGGATTGGGTCTTTAATGATTTGAGAACACTTGATGTATGTCTTGCCGTGTTTATATGTGGTGACATTGGGATATCACGTGCCAGTTGATCTATGTTTTGGTGATCAACTTGCGGGTTCCGCCCATGAACCTATGCATAGGGGTTGGCACATGTTTTCGTCTTGACTCTCCGGTAGAAACTTTGGGGCACTCTTTGAAGTACTTTGTGTTGGTTGGATAGATGAATCTGAGATTGTGTGATGCATATCGTATAATCATGCCCACAGATACTTGAGGTGACAATGGAGTATCTAGGTGACATTAGGGTTTTGGTTGATTTGTGTCTTAAGGTGTTATTCTAGTACGAACTCTTGAATAGATTGATCCGAAAGAATAACTTTGAGGTGGTTTCGTACCCTACCATAATCTCTTCGTTTGTTCTCCGCTATTAGTGGCTTTGGAGTGACTCTTTGTTGCAAGTTGAGGGATTGTTATATGATCTATCTATGTTATTATTGTTGAGAGAACTTGCGCTAGCGAAAGTATAAACCCCATGCCTTGTTTCCTACCTTTGCAATACCGTTTATGCTCACTTTTATCATTATTTACCTTTCTGTTTTTATATTTTTAGATTACAAAAACCTATATCTACCATCCATAAAGCACTTGTATCACCATCTCTTCGCCGAACTAGTGCACCTATACAATTTACCATTGTATTGGGTGTGTTGGGGACACAAGAGACTCTTTGTTATTTGGTTGCAGGGTTGTTTGAGAGAGACCATCTTCATACTACGCCTCCCACGGATTGATAAACCTTAGGTCATCCACTTGAGGGAAATTTGCTACTGTCCTACAAACCTGTGCACTTGCAGGTCCAACAACGTCTACAAGAAGAAGCTTGTGTAGTAGACATCAGGCACCACCAAGTTCTTTTGACATAGCCACTGCCACAAACCCAAATCACTTCGGTCTCACTGATAGGGATCTCGGTCTCACTGAGATGGGATTGCAAACTCTCTGTTTCCCTTTGTAACGTTTTGGTCTCACCGAAATGAGCGATCAGTCACATCGAGTTCGCAATGCAAACTCCCTGTTTCCTTTTCTTAATGTTTCGATCTCACCGAAATGAGCGACCGGTCCCACCAAGTTTTCCTGACCAACTCTCTGTTTGCCTATTGCTGAAATCGGTCCCACCGAGTTCATGTGATCGGTCTCATCGAGATCAAGTTATGACCTAGCCCTAGCACATCGCCCCACCGAAAAGCCTAATGTTCACATTTTGAACCAAATCAGTCTGACCGAGTTTCACCATTCGGTCTCACCGAGTTTAGGAATGTGACGGCCGGGTAATCAAGCTACAGTAACCCTTTGGTAATGATGCCATGTCACCTCGATTACTGTTGATAATCTCGCGTTAGTTCAGAATCGATCCAAATTCAAATTTGAATTAAAGTCAGAACAATTAAAGTTTTCAAAAGTCAAAAATAAATTGTTCCTAATGTGTCAAATAATCCATAATAAATGTTGGTGAAAAAATCATCTTTTAATAAATAACTTAAATGCACTAAATAAACTCAAACAACGATAAAACAATTATCTAAAATGCTTTTAAAGTAATAAGCAAATGCAAAATACTTTATTTAAAGTGCCAAAATATTTGGGGCTGTGACCTATTTAATAACACCAAATTAGTTGTCGCTTTTAAATTTTATAAAACTAAAATAAAAGAAAACAGAAAAGAAATAGAATAATAAAAAAACAGAACAAGCAAAAAAAGGAAAAGAACACCCCCCCACCCCCACTGGGCCTCGGCCCAGCTGGCCACTGGTCAAGCCAGGCCGGCCCAGCCGGCGCCCCCATTACCCCCGCCACTCCCCCATGACCTAGATCGATCCACCCACTCCTCCCCACGCCTCGCTCCTCCTATCTCTCCCGTGCTCGATCGAGATCGGGCAATCGTGTTCACCCGCGACGCCGCCGCCTGTAACCCTCGCTGCACCAACCCGCCGGCCACCCCGCCATCCTCCGTCATCGGTGCCACCTCCCCGTCTCCATCGCTCGTTCCCCTCTCCTCCCGTGATCCAGATCAGGATCGACCCGATCCCGCCGCCCGGCGCCGCCCCGCCGTTCGCCGTCCTCCCCGTCGGACTGCCTCCCCTACGACGCGCCGTCTCCGTCCTCCTCCTCACGCACCACTGCCCGAATCCCTACAGCCCCGGTGAGGACCCCGATCCTACTCTCTCCCTTGCCTCGCAGCTCCCTGCTCCGGACGTCGCCGCACCACCGCCTCGCCACGCCGGGCCGTGCCTCCCGCGCCCTTCGCTTCTTCGCCACCGCCCACACCCACGCGTCGCTCCCTCGCCGCCACCACCTGCTCAAGCTGCGGCGCGTCCGCCGTGTCGTGATCGCGCCTCCTCTCGCTGGCCGCGGGCGCCTGGCGGGTGCCAGTGGCTCTCCATAACCCGGCGCCAGCCACACCCCCGCCCGCCCACGCGCCCGCTAAGGCCCCCTGGGCCATTGACAGGGGGTCCCCAGCCCCTTGAATGTTTAAAAAAAGATAAGATAAAAAAATCAGTAATTAAATTAATTAATTGACTAATTAATTAACTTAATTAATCTCGCTTAGTCAAACTAATTAAACCTAATTAACCTAAATATCTAATTAAACTAACTAATCTGTTAGTTAGGGCAATGTGTCAATGACAGATGGGAACCACACGTCAGCTTGACCTAGTCAACACCTCTGTTGACTGATGACGTCATGCTGACGTCATGCTGATGCAGTAATGCCATTTTCGGATTAAATTAATAATAATAATTTATAAATTGATTTAAATCTTTAAAAATGAATATAAAATAAACCGTAACTCGTATGAAAATGTTTTGTACATGAAAGTTGCTCAGAACGACGAGACGAATCCGAATACGCAGCCCATTCGTCAGCCACATGTCCCTAGCATATCAAACGTGCAACATTTCACCTCCGGTTCATCTGTCTGAAAACGCGAAACGCCGGTGATACTTTCCCGGATGTTTCCCCCCTTCGTCGGTATCACCTACTACCGCGTTAGGGCACACCTAGCACCGCGTATTGCCATGTTACGCTTTGTGATGCTTTGATTGCTCTGTTATTTATTGTGTTCCTCCGCTTATTTCTTTCCTAGAGACTCGAGACTGTCGGCGACCCCCAGTTCAACTACGGAGTTGACGGGCCCTCCTTCTTGCCAGAGCAACCAGGCAAGCCCCCCCCCCCTTGATCACCAGATATCACCTATTGTTCCCTCTATTGCTTGCATTAGAGTAGTGTAGCATGTTACTGTTTTGATTAATCCTATTTTGTTGCATAGCCTGTCATTGTTGCTACATCTGTTGACACCTTACCTGCAATCCTAAATGCTTAGTATAGGATGCTAGTTTACCATTAGTGGCCCTACATTCTTGTCAGTCTGCCATGCTATACTATCGGGTCGTGATCACTCGGGAGGTGATCACGGGTATATACTATACATACATATACTATAGAGATGGTGACTAAAGTCGGGTCAGCTCGAAGAGTACCCGCAAGTGATTCCGATGTGGGGTCTGCAAGGACATGTGGCTTCATCCCGGTAGAGGTGGGCCTAGGTTCCCGATGGCCGAAAACTGTTACTTTGTGGCGGAGCGACAGGGCAGGTTGAGACCACCTAGGCGAGAGGTGGGCCTGGCCCTGGTCGGCGTTCGCGGTTTCTTCATATTTACACGCTTAACGAGATCTCGGTATTTGATCTAAGTCTGGCCACTGGAATATACGCACTAACCAACTATGCGGGAACAGTTATGGGCACTCGACATCGTGGTATCAGCCGAAGCCTTCTTGACGTTAGCGGCGCGCGCGCTACCGGATTGGACCGAATGCTTGTTTGTATTACGGAGGCTAGGTCTGCTGCCGCCCTTTGCAACGTCAGGGTGTGCAATGGGCGATGGGCCTGCACTTGCGCCATAGGATTTAGACCGCATGTCGACCTCTCATATGCCGGCATGACCCAGGAAAGTGTGTCCGGCCAAAGGGGATCGAGCTTGTTGGGTTATGTGGTGCACCCCTGCAGGGAAGTTTATCTATTCGAATAGCCGTGTTTCTCGGTAAAAGGACGACCCGGAGTTGTACCTTGACCTTATGACATCTAGAACTGGATACTTAATAGAACACACCCAGACAAGTTCCACAGACAACCCGGTGATCGCTTTCCCACAGGGCGACAAGGGAGGATCGTCGGGTAGGATTATGCTATGCGATGCTACTTGGAGGACTTCAATCCACTCTCTTCTACATGCTGCAAGACGGAGAAGCATAGTCTTCGATAGGACTAGCTATCCCCCTCTTATTCTGGCATTCTGCAGTTCAGTCCATCGATATTGCCTCTTTACACATATACCCATGCATATGTAGTGTAGATCCTTCCTTGCGAGTACTTTGGATGAGTACTCACGGTTGCTTTTCTCCCCCTTTCCTTTCTTCCTGGTTGTCGCAACCAGATGTTGGAGCCCAGGAGCCAGACGCCATCGTCGATGACGACTCCTACTACACCGGAGGTGCCTACTACTACGTGTGCACCAGCGGCGACCACTGTGAGTAGTTTAGGAGGATCCTGCAGGAGGTCTGCGCCTCTTTCGATCTGTATCCCAGTTTGTGCTAGCCTTCTTAAGGCAAAGTTGTTTACTTATGTCTGTACTCCGATATTGTTGCTTCCTCTGACTCGTCTATGATCGAGCACTTGTATTCGAGCCCTCGAGGCCCTGGCTTGTATTATGATGCTTGTATGACTTATTTTATTTGTAGAGTTGTGTTGTGATATCTTCCCGTGAGTCCCTGATCTTGATCGTACACGTTTGCGTGTATGATTAGTGTACGATTGAATCGGGGGCGTCACAGGGAATCTGTGTGTAATGGTTAGATTTTATGTGGAGGATATATATACCCCTCCACCCACTCTTCATTCATGGAGAGAGCCATCAGAATGTGCCTACACTTCCAACATTCATTTTCTGAAAGAGAACCACCTACTCATGTGTTGAGACCAAGACATTCCAATCCAACCACAAGAATCTTGATCTCTAGCCTTCCCCAAGTTGCTTTCCACTCAAATCATCTTCCCACCATAGCCAAATCTGTGAGAGAGAGTTGAGTGTTGGGGAGACTATCATTTGAAGCACAAGAGCAAGGAGTTCATCATCAACACACCATCTATTACCTTTTGGAGAGTGGTGTCTCCTAGATTGGTTAGGTGTCACTTGGGAGCCTCCATCAATATTGTGGAGTTGAACCAAGGAGTTTGTAAGGGCAAGGAGATCGCCTACTTCGTGAAGATCTACCCAAGTGAGTCAAGTCATTCATGGGCGATGGCCATGGTGGGACAGACAAGGTTGCTTCTTCGTGGACCCTTCGTGGGTGGAGCCCTCCGTGGACTCACGCATCCGTTACCCTTTGTGGGTTGAAGTCTCCATCAACGTGGATGTACGATAGCACCACCTATCGGAACCATGCCAAAAATCTACGTGTCTACATTGTGTTTGCTCCCTCCAAACTCCTGCCCTTTACCTTCATATGCAATGATTTACACTCCTCTGCTATACTCTTCTAATTGCATGTGTAGGTTGATTGCTTGACTAGTGCTAAGTTGCTAAAATCTGCCAAGACTTAAAATTGGGAAAAAGCTAGGTTTTTATTTGGTCAAGTAGTCTAATCACCCCCCTCTAGACATACTTTCGATCCTACAATTGGGTGTGTTGGGGACACAAGAGATTTCTTGTATTTAATTGCAGGGTTGCTCGAGAGAGACTATCTTCATCCTACACCACCCATGGATTGATAAACCTTAGGTCATCCACTTGAGGGAAAATTGCTACTGTCCTACAAAACTCTGCGCTTGGAGGCCCAACACGAGTCTACAAGAATAAAGTTGTGTAGTAGACATCAACGTCTCCAACATATCTATAATCTTTTATTTTTTCCATGCTGTTATATTATCATTCTTGGATGTTTTACAATCATTTTATAACAACTTTATATTAATTTTTGGGACTAACCTATTGACATAGTGCCTAGTGCCAGTTGCTGTTTTTTGCTTGTTTTTTCACTTCACAGGAAATCAATACCAAACGGATCCAAACGCAGCGAAACTTTTTGGTGATTTTTTTGGGCTAGAAGACACACGATGAGCCAAGAAAGTACCTGAGGTGGGCTCTGAGGGGAGAAAACCCACCAGGACGCGTCTGGGGGCCCAGGCGCGCCCAGGTGGGTTGTGCCCACCTCGGTGGCCTACCGCACCACCTCTTTGCTCTATAAATACCCCAATGTTCCAGAAACCCCAGGGGAGCCGAAGAAAATCAATTCTAGCCGCCGCAAGTTCCAGAAACCATAGATCCAATCTAGACACCATCACAGAGAGGTTCATCATCCTCATTGGTGCCTCTCCGATGATGTGTGAGTAGTTCATTGTAGACCTACGGGTCCGTAGTTAGTAGCGAGATGACTTCCTCTCTCACTTTTAATTCTCAAAACAATGGTCTCTTGGAGATCTATTTGATGTAACTCTTTTTGCGATGTGTTTGTTGGGTGATACGTCCATTTTGCATCATGCTTTTATGTTAATATTTATTGCATTATGGGCTGTTATTTCACGTTATGTCACAATACTTATGGCTATTCTCTCTTATTTTACAAGGTTTACATAAAGAGGGAGAATGCCGGCAGGTGAATTCTGGGCTGGAAAAGGAGCAAATATTGAAGGACTATTCTGCGCAACTCCAAAAATCCTGAAACCCCACGGAATGTCTTAAAATAAATAAAGAAAAATCGTCGCCAAAGATGAAGGCCAGGGGGGCCACACCCTGCTCACGAGGGTGGGGGGTGCCCCCCTGGGCGCGCCCCCCTACCTCGTGGGCCCCTGGTAGCTCTCCGACGTCCATCTTCTCCTATATGAAGTCTTTCGATGAGAAAAAAATAGAAGGCAACCTTTCGACGAGACTCCGCCATGAGGCGGAACCTTGGCGAAACCAATCTAGGGCTCCGCAGAGCTGTTCGCCAGGACACTTCCTCCGAGAGGGGAAATCATCACCATCGCATCACCAACGCCCTCTCATTGGGAGAGGGCAATCTCCATCAACATGTTCACCAGCACCATCTGATCTCCAAACCCTAGTTCATCTCTTGTATCCAATTCTTGTCTCCAAGTCCGGGATTGGTGCTAGTAGGTTGGTAGTAGTGTTGATTACTCCCTGTAGTTGATGCTAGTTGGTTTATTTGGTGGAAGATCATATGTTCAGATCCTTTATGCGCATTATATCCCCTCTGATTATGAACATGAATATGCTTTGTGAGTAGTTACGTTTGGTCCTGAGGACAAGGGAGAAGTCTTGCTATTAGTAGTCATGTGAATTTGGTATTCGTTCGATATTTTGATAAGATGTATGTTGTCTAACCTCTAGTGGTGTTATGTGAACATCGACTACATAACACTTCACCATTATTTGGGCCTAGAGGAAGGCATTGGGAAGTAATAAGTAGATGATAGGTTGCTAGAGTGACATAAGCTTAAACCCTAGTTTATGCGTTGCTTCGTAAGGAGCTGATTTGGATCCATATGTTTCATGCTATGGTTAGGTTTACCTTAATACTTTTGTTGTAGTTGCGGATGCTTGAAATAGAGGTTAATCATAAATGGGATGCTTGTCCAAGTAAGGGCAGTACCCAAGCACCAGTCCACCCACATATCAAATTATCAAAGTATCGAACGCGAATCATATGAGCGTGATGAAAACTAGCTTGACGATATTCCCATGTGTCCTCGGGAGCACTTTTCCTATTATAAGAGTTTGTCCAGGCTTGTCCTTTGCTACAAAAAGGATTGGGCCACCTTGCTGCACTTTATTTACTTTTGTTACTTGTTGCTCGTTACAATTTATCCTATCACAAAACTATTTGTTACCACTTATTTCAGTACTTGCAAAGAATACCTTGCTGAAAACCGCTTATCATTTCCTTCTGCTCCTCATTGGGTTCGACACTCTTACTTATTGAAAGGATTACGATAGATCCCCTATACTTGTGGGTCATCAAGACTCTTTTCTGGCGCCGTTGCCGGGAAGTGAAGCGCCTTTGGTAGGTGGAATTTGGTAAGGAAAAATTTATTTAGTGTGCTGAAATTTTCTGTCACTTGTTACTATGGAAAGTAATTGCTTGAGGGGCTTGTTCGGGGTATCTTCACCCCATCCAGTTGAGCCAAGAGTTGCTCCTCAACCTACTGAACCTATTGAAAATGAAACTCCTTTTCAGATTCCTTCGGGTATGATGGAAAAACTGCTAGCTAACACTTTTACAGGAGATGGAACAAAGCATCCTGATGAACATCTACGCTATGTGGATGATATTTGTGGACTATTTAAGCTTGCAGGTATACCCGATGATGTTGTTAAGAGGAAGGCTTTCCCTTTATCTTTAAAGGGAGACGCATTGACATGGTATAGGCTATGTGATGATACGAGATCATGGAACTATAAAAGATTGAAATTGGAATTTCATCAAAAGTATTACCCTATGCATCTTGTTCATCGTGATCGCAATTATATATATAATTTTTCGCCTCGCGGAGAAAGCATCGCTCAAGCTTGGGGGAGGCTTAAATCAATGTTATATTCATGCCCCAATCATGAGCTCGCAAAAGGAGTGATTATGCAAAGTTTTTATGCTCGGCTTTCTGACAACAATCGCACCATGCTCGATACTTCTTGTGCTGGCTCTTTTATGACGAAGCCTATTGAATTTAGATGGAATTTATTGGATAGAATTAAACGCAACTCTGAAGATTGGGACCTCGATGAAGGTAAGGAGTCAGGTATGACATCTAAGTTTGATTGTGTTAAATCTTTTATGGATACCGATATTTTCCGTAAGTTTAGCACTAAATATGGACTTGACTCTGAGATAGTAGCTTCTTTCTATGAATCTTTTGCTACTTATGTTGATCTCCCCAAGGAGAAGTGGTTTAAATATCATCCTCCCATAGAAGTAAAAGTAGCTGCACCTATTAAAGTTGAAGAAAAGACTGTCACTTACAATGATCCTATTGTTCCCACTTCTTATGTTGAGAAACCACCTTTCCCTGTTAGAATGAAGGATCATGCTAAAGCTTCAACTGTTGTTCATAAAAGCAATACTAGGACTTATACACCTCCTGAGCAAGTCAAAGTAGAACCCAATATTGCTATTGTTAAAGATCTCTTGTCTGATAATATTGATGGGCATGTTATTCAATTCTCTGGTGAAACTGCTAGAATTGCTAAACCCTGTGATAGAGATAAACATAGACCTGTGGTAGGCGTGCCTGTTATTTCTGTTAAAATAGGAGATCATTGCTATCATGGCTTATGTGATATGGGTGCTAGTGCTAGTGTAATACCCATTGACTTATACAAAGAAATTATGCATGAGATTGCACCTGCTGAGTTAGAAGAAATTGATGTCACAATTAAACTTGCCAATAGAGATACTATTTCACCAGTGGGAATTGTTAGAGATGTTGAAGTCTTGTGTGGGAAAACCAAATATCCCGCTGATTTTCTTGTTCTTGGTTCTCCACAAGATAGCTTTTGTCCGATTATATTTGGTAGACCCTTCTTGAATACTGTTAATGCTACGATAGACTGTAAAAAGAATGTTGTTACTGTTGGCTTGGATGATATGGTTCATGAGTTTAATTTCTCTAAATTTAGTAAACAACATCGTGAGGAAGAATTGTCTAGTAAGGATGAAATTATTGGTCTTGCTTCTATTGTCGTACCTCCTAGTGATCCTTTAGAACACTATTTGCTAGACCATGAAAATGATATGTTCATGAATGAAAGAAGGGAAATAGATGAAGTATTCTTTAAACAGGAACCAATTCTGCAACACAATTTGCCTGTTGAAATCCCAAGGGATCCCCCTCCACCCAAGGGTGATTCCGTGTTTGAACTTAAACCGTTGCCTGATAATCTTAAATATGCTTATCTTGATGAAAAGAAAATATATCCTGTCATTATTACTGCTAACCTTTCAGAGCATGAAGAAGAAAGATTATTGAAAACTCTGAAAAAGCACCGTGCTGCTATTGGATATACTCTGGATGATCTTAAGGGCATCACCCCACTCTATGTCAACATAAAATAAATTTGGAAGCTGATGCCAAACCAGTTTGTGATCCTCAACAACGTTTGAATCCTAAAATGAAAGAAGTGGTAAGAAAAGAAATACTTAAGCTTCTGGAGGTAGGTATAATTTATCCCGTTGTTGATAGTCAGTGGGTAAGTCCTGTCCATTGTGTCCCTAAGAAGGGAGGTATTACTGTTGTCCCTAATGATAAAGATGAATTGATTCCGCAAAGAATTATTACAGGTTATAGGATGGTAACTGATTTCCGCAAATTAAATAAGGCTACTAAGAAAGATCATTACCCCTTACCTTTTATTGATCAAATGCTAGAAAGATTATGCAAACATACATACTATTGCTTTCTAGATGGTTATTCTGGCTTTTCTCAAACTCCTGTGTCAGCTAAAGATCAATCAAAGACTACTTTTACATGCCCTTTTGGTACTTTTGCTTATAGATGTATGCCTTTCGGTTTATGTAATGCACCGGTTACCTTTCAAAGATGCATGATGGCTATATTCTCTGGCATTTGCGAGAAAATTTGTGAGGTTTGATACGTCTCCGTTGTATCTACTTTTCCAAACACTTTTGCCCTTGTTTTGGACTCTAATTTGTATGATTTGAATGGAACTAACCGGATGGACGCTGTTTTTTTTGAGAATTGCCATGGTGTTGTTTTATGTGCGAAAACAAAAGTTCTCGAATGACCGAAACTCCACGAAACATCTTAGAATAAATAATAAAAATCCTCGCCAAAGATGAAGGCCGGGGCCCACACCTGTTCACGAGGTGGGGCGCCCCCCCGGGCGCGCCCCTACCTCGTGGGCCTCGGTGGCCCTCGACGCCAACTCCAACTCCATATATTGGCTTTCGGGGAGAAAAAAATCAGAGAGAAAGTTTCATCGCGTTTTATGATACGGAGCCGCCGCCAAGCCCTAATCTCTCTCGGGAGGGCTGATCTGGAGTCCGTTCGGGGCTTCGGAGAGGGGGATTTGTCGCCGTCGTCATCATCAACCATCCTCCATCAAAAAATTTCATGATGCTCACCGCCGTGCGTGAGTAATTGCATCGTAGGCTTACTGGACGGTGATGGGTTGGATGAGATTTATCATGTAATCGAGTTAGTTTTGTTAGGGTTTGATCCCTAGTATCCATTATGTTCTGACATTGATGTTGCTATGACTTTGCTATGCTTAATGCTTGTCACTAGGGCCCGAGTGCCATGATTTCAGATCTGAACCTATTATGTTTTCATGAATATATGTGTGTTCTAGATCCTATCTTGCAAGTCTATAGTCACCTACTATGTGTTATGATCCGCAACCCAAGTGACAATAATCGGGACCACTCCGGTGATGACCGTAGTTTGAGAAGTTCATGTATTCACTATGTGCTAATGCTTTGTTCGGTTCTCTATTAAAAGGAGGCCTTAATATCCCTTAGTTTCCAATAGGACCCCGCTGCCACGGGAGGGTAGGACAAAAGATGTCATGCAAGTTCTTTTCCATAAGCACGTATGACTATATACGGAATACATGCCTACATTACATTGATGAACTGGAGCTAGTTCTGTGTCACCCTATGTTATGACTGTTACATGATGAACCACATCCGGCATAATTATCCATCGCTAATCCGTGCCTACGAAGTTTTCCATATATCGTTTACGCTTATTTACTTTTCCGTTACTCTTTGTTATAATCACTACAAAATACCAAAAACATTACCTTTTCTGTCTTTACTTTTGTTACCGTTACCGCCACTATCATATTACTTTGCTACTAAACACTTTGCTGCAGATACTAAGTTTCTAGGTGTGGTTGAATTGACAACTCAGCTGCTAATACTTGAGAATATTCTTTGGCTCCCCTTGTGTCGAATCAACAAATTTGGGTTGAATACTCTACCCTCGAAAACTGCTGCGATCCCCTATACTTGTGGGTTATCAAGACCTTTTTCTGGCGCCGTTGCCGGGGAGCATAGCTCTATTCTTTGAGTCACTTGGGATTTATATCTGCTGGACACTATGAAGAACTTGAAAGACGCTAAGACAAAAATTTTGCCCTCAACTACGAGGGGAGTTAAGGAACTGCCATCTAGCTCTGCACTAGATTCTCCTTCTGTTATGAGTAAGTTTGCGACACCTAAACCCACTACTGCTATTGATTCTGATATGTCGCATGTTATTGATGATGCCACTTCTGCTATGAATGATACTTATGATGAAACTACTTCTATGCTTGATACTACTGTGCCACTCGGTGAATTTCTTGATGAGCAAATTGCTAGGTCTAGAGAAAGACAAATTATTGAACCTGAACACGATGATGTTAGTGATGATGGGCCTATGCCTTCTATTCCTGAGGGTTATCTTTTTAGTGCTGAATCTTTTGAAGCTATTGTTGCTTGCCAGGATAGTCTTGAACGTAAGAGGTTGCTAACTAAGTGGAGTAAAGAATCTTTTAGAGGTAGGATGAGACCCGACCCTGCTTTTGCTACTTCACCTATATGTGTTCCTGATTATGATTATTATGATATTCTTGTCGATCCAGATATAATTACTTTGGTTGAATCTGATCCTTTTTATGGCTATGAATCTGAAACTGTTGTGGCACATCTTCGTAAGTTAGATTATATAGCTGCCCTGTTTACTAATAACCTGAGATCGCGCCACTTTTATATACTCAAAATATTTCCGTTCTCATAAAAGGGTGATGCTAAGAAATGGTTTAATTCTCTTGATCCTGCTTGTGTGCAAAGTCCCCAGGATATGGTTTACTACTTCTCTGCTAAATATTTCCCTGCTCATAAGAAACAAGCTGCTTTGAGGGAAATATACAATTTTGTGCAAATTGAAGAAGAGAGTCTCCCACAAGCTTGGGGAGGCTTCTCAAGTTACTTAATACTTTGCCTGATCATCCTCTTAAGAAACCTGAAATATTTGATATCTTTTATAATGGACTAACTGATGCTTCCAGAGATTACCTGGATAGTTGTGCTGGTTCTCTTTTCAGGGAAAGAACACCGGATGACGCTGAACTTCTATTGAATAATATTTTGGCTAATGAAAATAATTGGGTACCTCCTGAGCCAACTCCTGAGCCAATTACTGAGCCTATTCCTAAACCAACTCCGAAGAAGAGAGGTGTTCTATTTCTCAGTCCCGAAGATATGCAAGAGGCAAAGAAATCTATGAAAGAAAAAGGTATTAAAGCTGAAGATGTTAAGAATTTACCTCCTATTGAAGAAATACATGGTCTTAATTTACCGCATGTTGAAGAAGTATCTCAATTACTTATTTACTGAAGAACCTCCCGATATCCCGACACAGGTAGTAAAGGTAAATTCTCTCTATAGATATGATAAAGCTGAAGTTCCTCCTACTAAAATTGCTAGTCAGTGCTTGGATGAGTTATATGACTTTATGTTTAAGCAAGATGACTTTAATGCTTATTTTGGTAGACAATTAAAACAGAATACCTTTATGATTGAACGCTTGAGTGATTATATGGCTGATATTAGAGGTGAACTTAAACTTGTTAGCAAACATGCTTCTATGGTTACCACTCAAGTAGAACAAGTACTTGAAGCTCAGAAAGAATCGCTTGATGAAATGAATAGTAAGAAAAATGATTATGTTGTTAGAGTGGCTACTAGAACTGGTAGAATGACTTAGGAACCTTTGTATCCTGAAGGCCGCCCTAAGAGAATCGAGCAAGATTCTCAGAGAAACAATATTGATATACCTAGTTCTTCTAAGAGGAAGAAAAAGAAAAATGATAGGACTGTGCAAACTTCTAGTGAACCTATTGGTGAACCACCTGATAATCCAAATGATATCTCTATGTCAGATGCTGAAACACAATCAGGTGATGAACATGAACCTAGTGATAATGTTAATGATAATGTTCATGTTGATGCTCAACCTAGTAATGATAATGATGTAGAAGTTGAACCTGCTGTTGATCTTGATAACACATAATCAAAGGATCAACCTTATGATAAAAGAGACTTTGTTGCTAGGAAACATGGTAAAGAAAGAGAACCATGGGTTCAGAAACCCATGCCTTTTCCTCCCAAACCATCCAAGAAAAAGGATGATGATGATTTTGAGCGCTTTGCTGAAATGATTAGACCCATCTTCTTGCGTATGCGATTGACTGATGTGCTCAAAACAAATCCTTATGCTAAGTATATGAAGGATATTATTACTAATAAAAGAAAGATACCTGAAGCTGAAATTTCCACCATGCTTGCTAATTATACTTTTAAGGGTGGAATACCAAAGAAACTTGGAGATCCCGGAGTGCCTACTATACCATGCTCCATTAAAAGAAGTTATGTTAAAACTGCTTTATGTGATCTTGGAGCCGGTGTTAGTGTCATGCCTCTCTCTTTATATCATAGACTTGACTTGAATAAGTTGACACCTACTGAAATATCTTTGCAAATGGCTGATAAATCAACTGCTATACCTGTCGGTATTTGTGAGGATGTGCCTGTTGTGGTTGCAAACGTTACTATTTTAACGGACTTTGTTATTCTTGATATTCCCGGGGATGATAGTATGTCTATTATTCTTGGAAGACCTTTCCTTAATACTGCAGGGGCTGTCATTGATTGCAACAAAGGCAATGTCACTTTTCATGTTAATGGTAATGAGCATACGGTACACTTTTCGAGGAAACAACCTCAAGTTTATAGTATCAACTCTATTGGAAAAATTCCATCGATTATATTTGGAGGTTTTGAATTTCCTCTCCCTACTGTCAAGAAAAAGTATGATATTCTTATTGTTGGGGATTTTCATATCCCCGTTGAGGTAACTTAGTGTTATTCAAAATTTCTCCGGTTCCGGGATTATTCGGAATGAGTTTGTTAACAAGACTTGATCAACCTTGTTAGCGGGTTCATTTTGATGATCACGAGATGGATGAAACTAGAAGCACAACCTTCTGTACCCTCTTTATATTTTCTTTTATTTAGTAGAAATAAAGTAAAATAGTATTTTTCTGTCTGTTTCCTGACTTATCCGTGCAATATAAAAATATCCCAAAAATAAAAGTCCTCAGAATGCCATGCAAATTTAAAATGATTTTTTCGGGAATATTTGAGAATTTACTGTGCAAAAATTACCACGGGGGGAGCTGCCACCTGGCCACGAGGGTGGAGGGCGCGCCCTACCCCCCTGGGCGCGCCCCCCTGCCTCGTGGGCCCATGGTGGCCCTCCTCCACTTATTCCTGCACCCATCTTCTTCCTCTGCCTCACACAAACACGAAAAACCAACTCAAGCACGAGTTCCAAATTTCGTTCTTGTGATTTTCGATCTCCTTGCTCAAAGCACCTCTTGCAAAACTGCTTGGGGAGATTGTTCCTTGGTATGTGACTCCTCCATTGGTCCAATTAGTTTTTGTTCTAGTGCTTTATTCATTGCAAATTTGTGCTGCATAGGTGACCATGTTCTTGAGCTTGCATGTCAAATTTATATGGTTCCAAGTAGTCCTAATGCTTGATATAGGCCCTAGGCACTTGTGGGAGTTGTTGCTATCAATTTTATTGAAGTTGGTTAACTTTTATTTGAAGTTACTAAAAATTTCAGATTGTTTCAGAAATAATGAAGAGACTTTTGAGGGGCTCGTTGAGCCGAAGCTCTAAGGAAAAACAAAAGGAAGAAGAACAGAAGCCCAAATTTAATTTGCCTCGCACCGCAGAGGTCCGGCCGTGTGAATGGCCCTCCGATGATTTCTTGAGGAGAGCCGGGATTTATGATGATTTCTATTTATTGATTGAGAATGCCGGCCTCACCAACTTCCTCCGCGACCAACGTCATCAGTATCTCTTACTCACAAATACTTTTGTGCAAAACTTCTACTTTTTCCCTAAGAAATCACCTCCATCAGTAGAGTTTCATCTATATGATGTTGTTAAAAGGATGACATTAGCTGAATTTTGCGAGGTCTGCAGCATACCTTTTGAGGGCACCTTAGATGAACCCCACCGTAACGAAGTAGAAGCTTTTATTAACACTATCACGGTGGGAGAAACCAGGAAGGTTTCTGATGCGAGGATCACTAGCATTCATTATCCTGTTTTACGCTACTTTGCCATATTTGCTAGTCGTTGCTTGATTGGACGCGGGAACTGTGGGAACCTTAGTATTCCTGGTATTATTATTTTGCTCCATGGTTTATACCGCAATAACTCTGTTAGTATGGGTGGAATTGTTGCTAGACGGTTAAGTCTGAACCGTACTAAGGGCCCCATCTTTGGAGGCATTTATGCTTCGCGCCTAGCTGAACATTTTGAAATACCTATTAGGCATGCAGAGAAAGAAGAAACAGCGTTGCCTCGTGTTTATTTAGATTACAAGAGTATGATAGCGCATGATTTTCTTGTTAAGAGTCGCGATGGGGAGCTCAAATATAAATTATACTTTGATGAATATCACCCTGAGACTATTACTTTGCCCGCTCCTTCTTTGTTTAACTTGTATGCAGAGCCTCACATTGTTCCGTGGGCGGCCGTTCAAGCCTATCAGAATCCTGCACCAGCCCCGGAACCGGAGCCTCAAGAGGAGCCTCCGCGAATGTCGGTTTATTCTTGGGATCCTGAGACGGTTGCCAGCCAGTGGCAATCAGAGTCCTCTTCATCACATTATGATCCCAACTATTCTGCGTCACACTACGACCCCAGCTTCACCTACGGATGTCCGCCAGGCCATCCCTGGCAATAGACCAACTCAGGCCAAAAGCCTAAGCTTGGGGAGTACGTATTTCCCACCGACATTACATTCATGTTCACACACACTCATTGCTAGATGTCGGTGCTCATACTTTTTCACTGTAATATCCATGCTAGTTTATTTTCTTTTTCCTGCTTTCTTCTTGTGTGTTTGTTAAACTTTAAGAAAAATCAAAAAATTTAGTTAGTTCACTTTCCATGCTTGTAGTAGAATTAAAAAGAAAACCCAAAAATATTTGTCGTTCGTCTTTTACTTGTTGGGAGTTTTCCCGTGTAAATAGTTTTTATTTCTTTTCCTTTCTTTGGGGGTCGAGAAGACCATATTGAAAATGCTTAGTGGCTCTTTTATGCATGATTGATTATTTATACTTAGAGCCCATATTACTTGTCTTCTCTCTTGAGTTGAATGCTTGCAGATCCCAGCTTAGTCCAATGCACGTGCACTCTTATTATTACACACACCGTTCGGTCGTGCAAGTGAAAGGCCATAATGATGATATATAATGTACTTACTAGGAAGAGAAAAGCTGGTATGAACTCGACTTCTCTTGTTTTTGTAAATATGATGATTCATCGTTCTTGATTCAGCTATTATGAAGTAAACATATTTGCAATGACATTTAGAGATTATAGTTTCTTGTGCCATGCTTGATTAGCTATGAGTTATAATGGTTTACCTTGCGTGCCAACATGCTATTAGAATGATTATGATGTGGTATGATAGGGTGGTATCCTCCTTTAAATGCATTGAGTGACTCGACTTGGCACATGTTCACGCATGTAGTTGAATCCAATCAACATAGCATTCATGATATTTATGTTCATGGTGGATTATATCCTACTCATGCTTGTACTCGGTGTGAATTAATTTTAATGCATGTTTATGACTGTTGTCGCTCTCTCAGTTGGTCGCTTCCCAGTCTTTTGCTAGCCTTCACCTGTACTAAGCGGGAATACTGCTTGTGCATCCAAACTCCTTAAACCCCAAAGTTATGCCATAAGAGTCCACTATACCTTCCTATATGCGGTATTTACCTGCCGTTCCAAGTAAATTTGTATGTGCCAAACTCTAAACCTTCAAATAAACATTCTGTTTTGTATGCTCGAGCAGCTCATGTGCAACTAGGGCTGCCTATATCTTTCATGCTAGGTGGGTTATTCTCAAGAGGAGTGGACTCCGCTCCTCATTCACGAGAAAGGGCCGGTAACCGGGATGCCCAGTCCCATGATCCAAAAAGATTAAAGCAAATCAAAATAATTAAACAAAATATAATTGGAGGCACTCGTTTTTTCGAGCAAGCCATGGATTGATGCTTGTGGAGGAGGGGGAGTATAAACTTTTACCATTCTGTTTGGGAACTGCCTATAATGCATGTAGTATGGAAGATACAGCCATCTCATAGTTGTTGCGTTGACACTGAAAGTATGCCGCTCAAAATATAATTTATCTCTATTTCAAAATCGAGCTCTGGCACCTCTACAAATCCCTGCTTCCCTCTGCGAAGGGCCTATCTATTTACTTTTATGTTGAGTCATCACCCTTCTTATTAAAAAGCACCCGCTGGAGAGCACACTGTCATTTGCATTCATTATGATTGGTTTATATTGGGTATGACTTGACTAGATCTCTTTTACCATGAATTACAATGTTTAGTCAGTCCTTGATCTTTAAAGGTGCTCTGCATTTATGTTTTGCGGCCTCAGAAAGGGCTAGCGAGATGCCATTTTTGTTATATCATGTCATAATTATTTTGAGAAAGTGTTGTCATCCGAGTTTTATTATTATGGCTCGCTAGCTGATAATGTTATTGATATTAGTAATTGTGAGACCTACGTGTTATTGTGAGTATGGTTAGTTCATAATAATTGCTGAAACTTGAATGCTGGCTTTTCATGTTTACAACAACAAGAGCAAACAGAGTTTGTAAAAGTTTTTCTTTTTCTCTTTCAGTTTGTCAACTGAATTGCTTGAGGACAAGCAAGGGTTTAAGCTTGGGGGAGTTGATACGTCTCCGTCGTATCTACTTTTCCAAACACTTTTGCCCTTGTTTTGGACTCTAACTTGTATGATTTGAATGGAACTAACCCGGACTGACGCTGTTTTCAGTAGAATTGCCATGGTGTTGTTTTATGTGCAGAAAACAAAAGTTCTCGGAATGACCTAAAACTCCACGGAACATCTTAGAATAAATAATAAAAAATCCTCGCCAAAGATGAAGGCCAGGGGGCCCACACCCTGTTCACGAGGGTGGGGGGCGCGCCCCTCCCCCCTCGGCGCGCCCCCCTACCTCGTGGCCCCCTGGTGACCCTCCGACGCCAACTCCAACTCCATATATTGGCTTTCAGGGAGAAAAAAATCAGAGAGAAAGTTTCATTGCGTTTTACGGAGGAGCCGCCAAGCCCTAATCTCTCTGGGAGGGCTGATCTGAGTCCATTCGGGGCTCAAGAGGGGGATTCGTCGCCGTCGTCATCATCAACCATCCTCCATCACCAATTTCATGTTGCTCACCGCCGTGTGTGAGTAATTGCATCGTAGGCTTGCTGGACAGTGATGGGTTGGATGAGATTTATCATGTAATCGAGTTAGTTTTGTTAGGGTTTGATCCCTAGTATCCATTATGTTCTGAGATTGATGTTGCTATGACTTTGCTATGCTTAATGCTTGTCACTAGGGCCCGAGTGCCATGATTTCAGATCTGAACCTATTATGTTTTCATGAATATATGTGTGTTCTAGATCCTATCTTGCAAGTCTATAGTCACCTACTATGTGTTATGATCCGGAAAACCCGAAGTGACAATAATCGGGACCACTCCCGGTGATGACCGTAGTTTGAGGAGTTCATGTATTCACTATGTGCTAATGCTTTGTTCCAGTTCTCTATTAAAAGGAGGCCTTAATATCCCTTAGTTTCCAAGAGGACCCCGCTGCCACGGGAGGGTAGGACAAAAGATGGCATGCAAGTTCTTTTCCATAAGCACGTATGACTATATACGGAATACATGCCTACATTACATTGATGAACTGGAGCTAGTTCTGTGTCACCTTATGTTATGGCTGTTACATGATGAACCACATCCGGCATAATTATCCATCACTAATCCGGTGCCTACGAGTTTTCCATATACTGGTTTACGCTTATTTACTTTTCCGTTGCTACTGTTACAATCACTACAAAATACCAAAAACATTACTTTTTCTGTCTTTACTTTTGTTACCGTTACCGCCACTATCATATTACTTTGCTACTAAACACTTTGCAGAAGATACTAAGTTTCTAGGTGTGGTTGAATTGACAACTCAGCTGCTAATACTTGAGAATATTCTTTGGCTCCCCTTGTGTCGAATCAACAAATTTGGGTTGAATACTCTACCCCCGAAAACTGTTGCGATCCCCTGTACTTGTGGGTTATCAAGGTTTTCATGGAATACTTTTCCATCTATGGTTCCTCTTTTGATGATTGCTTGAGCAATCTTGCTCGAGTTTTGCAGAGATGCAAAGAAACTAATCTTGTCTTGAATTGGGAAAAGTGCCACTTTATGGTTAATGAAGGTATTGTCTTGGGGCACAAAGTTTCTGAAATAGGTATTGAAGTTGATAAAGCCAAGGTTGATGCTATTGAAAAGATGCCATGTCCCAAGGACATCCAAGGTATAAGAAGTTTCCTTGGTCACGCCGGATTTTATAGGAGGTTCATGAAGGACTTCTCAATAATCTCTCGGCCTCTGACCAATTTATTACAAAAAGATGTACCATTTGTCTTTGATGATGATTGTGTAGAAGCATTTGAAATACTTAAGAAAGCATTAGTCTCTTTTTTTGTTGTTCACCACCGATTGGAATTTACCCTTTGAAATTATGTGTGATGCTAGTGATTATGTTGTAGGTGCTGTTCTAGGGCAAAGAGTTGATAAGAAATTGAATGTTATCCATTATGCTAGTAAGACTCTAGACAATGCTCAAAGAAATTATGCTACTACCAAAAAGGAACTTTTAGCAGTTGTATTTGCTTGCGATAAATTCAGACCCTATATTGTTGATTCTAAAGTAACTATTCACACAGATCATGCTGCTTTAAATATCTTATGGAAAAGAAAGACGCAAAACCTAGACTTATTAGATGGGTTCTCCTTCTACAAGAATTTGATTTACATATTCTGAGAACCCCGTTGCAGACAACTTGTCTAGGTTAGAGAATGTTCTTGATGACCCACTACCTATTGATGATAGCTTTCCTGATGAACAATTAAATGTCATAAGTACTTCTCATAGCACTCCTTGGTATGCTGATTATGCTAATTATATTGTTGCTAAATTTATACCACCTAGCTTCACATACCTACAAAAGAAAAAGTTTTTCTATGACTTGCGACATTACTTTTGGGATGACTCGCATCTTTATAAAGAAGGAGTAGATGGTGTTATTAGACGTTGTGTACCTGAGCATGAACAGGAACAGACCTACGCAAGTGTCACTCCGAAGCTTATGGAGGACACCACGCTGGAGATAGAACTGCACATAAGGTATTGCAATCCGGTTTTTATTTGCCTACTCCCTTCAAAGATGCCCGTAAGTTTGTTTTGTCTTGCGACGAATGTCAAAGAATTGGTAACATTAGTAGACGTCAAGAAATGCCTATGAATTATTCACTTGTTATTGAACCATTTGATGTTTGCGGCTTTGATTATATGGGACCTTTTCCTGCTTCTAATGGATACACTCATATTTTAGTTGCTGTTGATTACGTTACTAAGTGGTGGAAGCTATTCCAACTAGTAGTGCTAATCATAACACTTCTATTAAAATGCTTAAGGAAGTTATTTTTCCGAGGTTTGGAGTCCCTAGATATTTAATGATTGATTGTGGTTCACACTTTATTCATGGTGCTTTCTGTAAGATGCTTGCTAAATACGATGTTAGTCATAGAATTGCATCTCCATATCACCAGCAGTCTAGTGGTCAGGTAGAATTGAGTAATAGAGAGCTCAAATTAATTTTACAAAAGACTGTCAATAGGTCTAGAAAGAATTGGTCCAAGAAACTTGATGATGCATTATGGGCCTATAGAACTGCATATAAAAATCCTATGGGTATGTCTCCGTATAAAATGGTTTATGGAAAAGCTTGTCACTTACCTCTCGAAGTAGAACATAAGGCATATTGGGTTATTAAAGAGCTCAACTATGATTTCAAACTTGCCGGTGAGAAGAGGTTATTTGATATTAGCTCACTTGATGAATGGAGAACCCAAGCTTATGAAAATGCCAAGTTGTTTAAAGAAAAGGTTAAAAGATGGCATGACCAAAGGATACAAAAGCGTGAGTTTAATGTAGGTGATTATGTATTGCTATACAACTTTCGTTTAAGATTTTTTGCAGGAAAACTTCTCTCCAAATGGGAAGGTCCTTACGTTATCGAGGAGGTCTATCGTTCCGGTGCCATAAAAATCAACAACTTCACAGGCACAAATCCGAAGGTGGTAAACGGTCAAAGGATCAAACACTACATCTGAGGTAATCCTATAAATGTTGAAACTAATATTATTGAAACCGTAACCCCAGAGGAATACATAAATTACACTTTCAAGAACGTTCCAGACCCCGAAAAGGAATAGGTATGTGGTACGGTAAGTAAACCGACTCCAAAACAATTTTTAAGGCAATATTTCTCCGTTTTGGAATATTTAGAAAAATAGAAAAATAAGTAGCAGTCCGGGGAGGACACGAGGCCTGGCGCGCCCCCCTACCTCGTGAGCACCTCGTGTGCCCTCCGGACTCTGTTTCCTTGCACGATATGTATTTTGGTCGGTAAAAATTCACTATATATACTCCCGAAGGTTTTGACTCCCGTATCACGCAAATATCCCCAGTTTTTGTTTCAAGCTATTGCTGCTGCAGATTAGAGCAAGATGTCTTCTCAAGAGTCAGTCGGGGAGAGCCGGGTATCTAACCCGCACCGAACTAAGGGCAACAAATGACGCGACCACTTTGGGCCAGCAACGGAGGAAGAGATGGAGGCTGACCTTATGAGAGTAGATGCCATGGAAGATCAAGAAGTCACCTCTCGCCTCCGAGCTGGGTTCACGATGGGGGAACTACAGAGCTCGGCTATTCCAAACTCGGTTATCCCTTCTAATGTTAGATTTCTTTCCTATGAAAATATGAGGAGGAGTGTCTCTGGTTCTCCTGCAGCTATGCAACACCCTTGGGTGCAAGGAGCTTTAGCCGTTACAGGAAAGCTTCGCAAGGAAATAATGGACCTCAAGCAGCAAGCCAATAAGCTTGAGGATGAGAACCGTATCTTGAGGGGAATCATCGCCAAGAATATTAAATTGCAATTGCTTCAATGACTAAGGGTATAATTTGTTGGTGCTCAATAAGGTTTCTGATTCATACTTTAGCTTTGTGAAAAGATCATCACTTGAACTTGAGTAATCATATGACGAAATCTTTATATATTGCTGTTATGAAATAATCATGATGCCTTCATGTCCGTATTTTATTTTTTATTGACGTCTCTACCTCTAAACATGAGGACATATTTATTGTTATCGGCTTTTCGCTTGAGGACAAGCGAGGTCTAAGCTTGGGGGAGTCGATACGTCCATTTTGCATCATGCTTTTATGTTAATATTTATTGCATTATGGGCTGTTATTTTACATTATGTCACAATAATTATGGCTATTCTCTCTTATTTTACAAGGTTTACAAGAAGATGGAGAATGCCGGCAGCTGAATTCTGGGCTGGAAAAGGAGCAAATATTGAAGGACTATTTTGCGCAACTCCGAAAGTCCTGAAACCCCACGGAATGTCTTAAAATAAATAAACAAAAATCGTCGCCAAAGATGAAGGCCGGGGAACCCACACCCTGCTCACGAGGGTGGGCCCCCCCCCCCCCCCGGCGCGCCCCCCTGGGCACGCCCCCTACCTCGTGGGCCCCCTGGTGGCTCTCCGACGTCCATCTTCTCCTATATGAAGTCTTTCGATGAGAAAAAAATAGAAGGCAACCTTTCGAGACGAGACTCCGTCGCCACGAGGTGGAACCTTGGCGGAACCAATCTAGGGCTCTGGCAGAGCTGTTGTGTCGGGGACACTTCCCTCCGGGAGGGGGAAATCATCACCATCGTCATCACCAACGCTCCTCTCATCGGGAGAGGGCAATTGATACGTCCATTTTGCATCATGCTTTTATATTGATATTTATCGCATTATGGGCTGTTATTTCACGTTATGTCACATTACTTATGGCTATTCTCTCTTATTTTACAAGGTTTACCATGAAGAGGGGGAATGCCGGCAGCTGGAATTCTGGATGGAAAAGGAGCAAATATTGGAGACCTATTCTGCGCAACTCCAAAAGTCCTGAAACTCCACGGAATATCTTAAAAGAAATAAAGAAAAATCGTCGCCAAAAATGAAAGCCAGGGGGCCCACACCCTACTCACGAGGGTGGGGGCGCACCCCTCCCCCTGGGCGCGCCCCCCTACCTCGTGGGCCCCCTGGTGGCTCTTCGACGCCCATCTTCTCCTATATGACGTCTTTTGGTGAGAAAAAAATCAGAAGCAACCTTCGGGGCGAGACTCCGCCGCCAGGCGGAACCTTGGCGGAACCAATCTAGGGCTCCGGCAGAGCTGTTCTCGACAGGATACTTCCCTCGGGGGGGAAATCATCACCATCGTCATCACCAACGCTCCTCTCATCGGGAGAGGGCAATCTCCATCAACATCTTCACCAAACCATCTCATCTCCAAACCCTAGTTCATCTCTTGTATCCAATTCTTGTCTCCAAGTCCGGATTGGTGCTAGTAGGTTGCTAGTAGTGTTGATTACTCCTTGTAGTTGATGCTAGTTGGTTTATTTGGTGGAAGATCATATGTTCAGATCCTTTATGCGCATTATATCCCTCGATTATGAACATGAATATGCTTTGTGAGTAGTTACGTTTGTTCCTGAGGACAAGGGAGAAGTCTTGCTATTAGTAGTCATGTGAATTTGGTATTCGTTCGATATTTTGATAAGATGTATGTTGTCTAACCTCTAGTGGTGTTATGTGAACGTCGACTACATAACACTTCACCATTATTTGGGCCTATAGGAAGGCATTGGGAAGTAATAAGTAGATGATGAGTTGCTAGAGTGACAGAAGCTTAAACCCTAGTTTATGCGTTGCTTCGTAGGGGGCTTATTTGGACCATATGTTTCATGCTATGGTTAGGTTTACTTAATACTTTTGTTGTAGTTGCGGATGCTTGCAATAGAGGTTAATCATAAGTGGGATGCTTGTCCAAGTAAGGGCAGTACCCAAGCATCGGTCCACCCACATATCAAATTATCAAAGTACCCAACGCGAATCAAATGAGCGTGATGAAAACTAGCTTGACGATATTCCCGTGTGTCCTCGGGAGCGCTTTTCCTATTATAAGAGTTTCTTCCGGCTTGTCCTTTGCTACAAAAAGGATTGGGCCACCTTGCTGCACCTTATTTACTTTTGTTACTTGTTGCCCGTTACCATTTATCTTATCACAAAACTATCTATTACCACTTATTTCAGTACTTGCAGAGAATACCTTGCTGAAAACCGCTTATCATTTCCTTCTGCTCCTCGTTGGGTTCGACACTCTTACTTATTGAAAGGACTACGATAGATCCCCTATACTTGTGGGTCATCAAGACTCTTTTCTTGCACCGTTGCCGGGGAGTGTAGCGCCTTTGGTAAGTGGAATTTGGTAAGGAAAATTTTATATAGTGTGCTGAAATTTTCTGTCACTTGTTACTATGGAAACTGAATCTCTGATGGGCTTGTTCAGGGTATCTTCACCCCATCCAGTAGAGCAAAGAGTTGCTCCTCAACCTACTGAACCTATTGAAAATGAAATTCCTTTTGAATTCCTTCGGGTATTATGGAAAAACTGCTGGCTAATACTTTTACAGGAGATGGAACAAAGCATCCTGACGAGCATCTACGCTATTTGGATGATATTTGTGGATTATTTAAGCTTGCAGGTATACCCGATGATGTTGTTAAGAAGAAGGCTTTCCCTTTATCTTTGAAGGGAGACGCATCGACATGGTATAGGCTATGTGATGATACGAGATCATGGAACTATAAAAGAATTAAATTGGAATTTCATCAAAAGTATTACCCTATGCATCTTGTTCATCGTGATCGCAATTATATATAATTTTTGGCCTCGCGAAGGAGAAAGCATCGCTCAAGCTTGGGGGAGGCTTAAATCCATGTTATATTCATGCCCCAATCATGAGATCTCAAAATTGACAATTCTTCAGAATTTTTATGCTCGGCTCTCTGATAATAATAAAACCATGCTCGATACTTCTTGTGCTGGCTCTTTTATGATGAAGCCTATTGAATTCAGATGGAATTTATTGGATAGAATTTAACGCAACTCTGAAGATTGGGACCTCGACGAAGGTAAGGAGTCAGGTATGACACCTAAGTTTGGTTGTGTTAAATCTTTTATGGATACCGATATTTTCCGTAAGTTTAGCACTAAATATGGACTTGACTCTGAGATAGTAGCTTCTTTCTATGAATCTTTGGCTACTTATGTTGATCTCCCCAAGGAGAAGTGGTTTAAATATCATCCTCCCATAGAAGTAAAAGTAGCTGCACCTATTAAAGTTGAAGAAGAAACCATCACTTATAATGATCCTATTGTTCCTACCTCTTATGTTGAGAAACCACCTTTCCCTGTTAGAATGAAGGATCATGCCAAAGCTTCAATTGTTGTTCGTAAAAGCAATATTAGGACTTATACACCTCCTGAGCAAGTCAAAGTAGAACCCAATATTGCTATTGTTAAAGATCTCTTGTCCGATAATATTGATGGGCATGTCATTGAATTCTCTGGTGAAACTGCTAGAATTGCTAAACCCTCTGATAGAGATAAACATAGACCCGTGGTAGGCGTGCCTGTTATTTCTGTTAAAATAGGAGATCATTGTTATCATGGCTTATGTGATATGGGTGCGATTGATAGTGTTATACCATATACTTTATACGAAGAAATTAAGAATGAAATTGCACCTGCTGAATTAGAAGGTATTGATGTCACAATTAAACTTGCCAATAGAGATACTATTTCTGCAATGGGAATTGTTAGAGATGTTGAAGTCTTGTGTGGGAAAACCAAATATCCCGCTGATTCTCTTGTTCTTGGTTCCCCACAAGATAGCTTTTGTCCCATTATATTTGGTAGACCCTTCTTGAATACTGTTAACGCCACGATAGACTGTAAAAAGAATGTTGTTACTGTTGGCTTGGATGATATGGTTCATGAGTTTAATTTCTCTAAGTTTAGTAAACAACATCGTGAGGAAGAATTGCCTAGTAAGGATGAAATTATTGGTCTTGCTTCTATTGACGTACCTCCTAGTGATCCTTTAGAACACTATTTGCTAGACCATGAAAATGATATGTTCATGAATGAAAGAAGGGAAATAGATGAAGTATTCTTTAAACAGGAACCAATTCTGCAACACAATTTGCCTGTTGAAATCCCAAGGGATCCCCCTCCACCCAAGGGTGATCCCGTGTTTTAACTTAAACCGTTGCCTTATAATCTTAAATATGCTTATCTTGATGAAAAGAAAATATATCCTGCTATTATTAGTGCTAACCTTGCAGAGCATGAAGAAGAAAGATTATTGAAAACTCTGAAGAAGCATCGTGCCGCTATTGGATATACTCTGGATGATCTTAAGGGCATCAGTCCCACTCTGTGTCAACATAAAATAAATTTGGAAGCTGATGCCAAACCAATTTGTGATCCTCAACGACGTTTGAATCCTAAAATGAAAGAAGTGGTAAGAAAGGAAATACTCAAGCTTCTGGAGGCGGGTATAATTCACCCCGTTGCTGATAGTCAGTGGGTAAGTCCTGTCCATTGTGTCCCTAAGAAGGGAGGTATTACTGTTGTTCCTAATGATAAAGATGAATTGATTCCGCAAAGAATTATCACAGGTTATAGGATGGTAATTGATTTCCACAAATTAAATAAAGCTACTAAGAAAGATCATTACCCCTTACCTTTTATTGATCAAATGCTAGAAAGATTATGCAAACATACACACTATTGCTTTCTAGATGGTTATTCTGGTTTCTCTCAAATACTTGTGTCGGCTAAAGATCAATCAAAGACTACTTTTACATGCCCTTTTGGTACTTTTGCTTATAGACGTATGCCTTTTGGTTTATGTAATGCACCTACTACCTTTCAAAGATGCATGATGGCTATATTCTCTGATTTTTGTGAAAAGATTTGTGAGGTTTTCATGGACGACTTTTTCGTCTATGGTTCCTCTTTTGATGATTGCTTGAGCAATCTTGATCGAGTTTTGCAGAGATGTGAAGAAACTAATCTTGTCTTGAATTGGGAAAAGTGCCACTTTATGGTTAATGAAGGTATTGTCTTGGGGCTCAAAGTTTCTGAAAGAGGTATTGAAGTTGATAAAGCCAATGTTGACGCTATTGAAAAGATGCCATGTCCCAAGGACATCAAAGGTATAAGAAGTTTCCTTGGTCATGCCGGATTTTATAGGAGGTTCATTAAGGACTTCTCAAAAATTTCTCGGCCTCTAACTAATTTATTACAAAAAGATGTACCATTTGTCTTTGATGATGATTGTGTAGAAGCATTTGAAATACTCAAGAAAGCATTAGTCTCTGCACCTATTGTTCAGCCACCTGATTGGAATTTACCTTTTGAAATTATGTGTGATGCTAGTGATTATGCTGTAGGTGCTGTTCTAGGGCAAAGAGTTGATAAGAAATTAAATGTTATCCATTATGCTAGTAAGACTCTAGACAATGCTCAAAGAAATTATGCTACTACTAAAAAGGAACTTTTAGCATTTGTATTTGCTTGTGATAAATTCAGACCCTATATTTTTGATTCTAGAGTAACTATTCATACCGATCATGCTGCTATTAAATATCTTATGGAAAAGAAAGATGCAAAACCTAGACTCATTAGATGGGTTCTCTTGCTCCAAGAATTTGATTTACATATTGTTGATAGAAAAGGAGCTGAGAACCCCGTTGCAGACAACTTATCTAGGTTAGAGAATGTTCTTGATGACCCACTACCTATTGATGATAGCTTTCCTGATGAGCAATTAAATGTCATAAGCACTTCTCGTAGCACTCCTTGGTATGCTGATTATGCTAATTATATTGTTGCTAAATTTATACCCCCTAGCTTCACATACCAACAAAAAAAAAGTTCTTTTATGATTTGAGACATTACTTTTGGGATGACCCACATCTTTATAAAGGAGTAGATGGTGTTATTAGGCGTTGTGTACCTGAGCATGAACAGGAACAGATCCTACGCAAGTGTCACTTCGAAGCTTATGGAGGACACCACGCTGGAGATAGAACTGCACATAAGGTATTGCAATCTGGTTTTATTGGCCTACTCTCTTCAAGGATGCTCGTAAGTTTGTTTGTCTTGTGATGAATGTCAAAGAATTGGTAATATCAGTAGACGTCAAGAAATGCCTATGAATTATTCACTTGTTATTGAACCATTTGATGTTTGGAGCTTTGATTATATGGGACCTTTTCCTGCCTCTAATGGTTACACTCATATTCTAGTTGCTGTTGATTACGTTACTAAGTGGGTAGAAGTTATTCCAACTAGTAGTGTTGATCATAACACTTCTATTAAAATGCTTAAGGAAGTTATTTTTCCGAGGTTTGGAGTCCCTAGATACTTAATGACTGATGGTGGTTCACACTTTATTCATGGTGCTTTCCGTAAGATGCTTGCTAAATACGATGTTAATCATAGAATTGCATCTCCATATCACCCGCAGTCTAGTGGTCAGGTAGAATTGAGCAATAGAGAGCTCAAATTAATTTTGCAAAAGACTGTCAATAGGTCTAGAAAGAATTGGTCCAAAAAACTGAATGATGCATTATGGGCCTATAGAACTGCGTACAAGAATCCTATGGGTATGTCTCCGTATAAAATGGTTTATGGAAAAGCATGTCATTTACCTCTTGAATTAGAACATAAGGCATATTGGGCTATCAAAGAGCTTAGTTATGACTTCAAACTTGCCGGTGAGAAGAGGTTGTTTGATATTAGCTCACTTGATGAATGGAGAACCCAAGCTTATGAAAATGCCAAGCTGTTTAAAGAAAAAGTTAAAAGATGGCATGACAAAAGGATACAAAAGCGTGAGTTTAATGTAGGTGATTATGTATTACTATACAACTCTCATTTAAGATTTTTTGCAGGAAAACTTCTCTCCAAATGGGAAGGTCCTTACGTTATCGAGGAGGTCTATCGTTCTGGTGCCATAAAAATCAACAACTTCGCAGGCACAAATCCGAAGGTGGTAAACGGTCAAAGAATCAAACATTATATCTCAGGTAATCCCATAAGTGTTGAAACCAATATTATTGAAACCATAACCCCGGAGGAATACATAAGGGACACTTTCCAGAATGTCCCAGACTCCGAAAAGGAATAGGTATGTGGTACGGTAAGTAAACCGACCCCAAAACAATTTTTAAAGCAATATTTCTCTGTTTTTGAATATTTAGAAAAATAGAAAAATAAGTAGCAGTCCTGGGAGGACACGAGGCCTCCACGAGGGTGGAGGGCGCGCCCTACCCCCCTGGGCGCGCCCCCCTACCTCGTGAGCACCTCGTGTGCCCTCCGGACTCTGTTTTCTTGCACGATATGTATTTTTGTCGGTAAAAATTCATTATATATTCTCCCGAAGGTTTTGACCACCGTAACACGCAAATATCCTCTGTTTTCGTTTCGAGCTGTTTCCGTTGCAGATTTGAGGATTTCGGAGACTCGATTATCCTTATATGAGGGTGAGCCTATACCATGGAAGGTGGACGACAAGCTTGCATCATCAACAACACCTCCACCGCCGACAACAAAGAAGGAGACATAATCACATGGGTATGGGCACTCCCCTTGGCAACTGCCAAGCTTGGGGGAGGTGCCCCGGTATCGTATCACATCACAACTCCTATCTTTATCGTTTTTCTTAGTTCGATCCTATTAGTAGTATATTGATTTAGTAGAATAAAAGTCATGGCATGATCTAGTTTTGAAGTTTTGCTTTATGATCCCTCTATGCAATCGAGTCCGTGAGCTATATATAATAAAGTTTAGTGTTGGGTCAAGGGCTTGATTATTTTGCCATGATCTTGGGTAAATAAAAGAAAATAATAAAAAGAAACAAAGAGTTTATATTGATCTTATTGAGAGTAATAACTTTACATAGAAAGAGTATGATGATTAAAAAGTTGTTTGGAGTTGGCAAATATAGCTTTGGTCATCGTAGCAATTAATAGGAAGTAATAAGGAGAGAGAGGTTTCACATATAGATATATTATCATTGACATCTTTTATGATTGGGAACACTCATCAGGATATGACATGCTAAAGAGTTGATGTTGGACAAGGAAGACAATGTAATGAGTTATGTTTTCTTACATCTGAGATAAAGTATGTTGTCATGGTTCCTCTAACATGTTGAGCTTGCCTTTCCCCCTCATTCTAGCCAAATTCTCAGCACCAAGTAGAGATACTACTTGTGCTTCCAAATACCCTTAAACCAGTTTAGCCATGAGAGTCCACCATATCTACCTATGGATTGAGTAAGATCCTTCAAGTAAGTTGTCATCGGTGCAAGCAATAAAAATTGCTCTTTAAATATGCATGACTTATTAGTGCAGAGAAATAACCTTTGTACGAACTTGTTGTGGACGCAATAAAAGCGACGGACTGCATAATAAAGGTTCACATACAAGGGGCAATATAAAGTGACGTTCTTTTGCATTAAGATTTTGTGCATCCAACCATAAAAGCGCATGGCAACCTTTGCTTCCCTCTGCGAAGGGCCTATCTTTTATTATTATCTTCTATCTTATGCAAGAGTCACGGTGATCTTCACCTTTCCTTTTTCATTTTATCCTTTGGCAAGCTCAGCATGTTTGAAAGAACATGATATATATATATATATATATATATTCTATGGCAAGCTATGATAGACACAGTTTTACCTATATAGGAGTAGGATTTTCTACAATAGCTTGCCACAGAACTAGTTAAGGTTTTCGACGGTGTATAAGTTCTCAAAAATTCTGAAAAAAATACTGAACCATCACACCTATAATATAACATGATCCAACGGAGGGATTGAAAAAAAATGACTGCATGTGTCCTGGACAAAAAGAACAAAATTTTCAATATATATTGATCCTGTGGTGAGCTGAAATGCTTGTTTTTTCACGAGGACACATAAATGCATATTTTCACAATCACACCGTTGGATCATCTTATTATATTAGAGTGAGGCTCCCTATTTATTTCATATTTTTACTTACTTTTAAACCGTTAAATGTTTTGCAAGCCTTAACTAGTTCTATGGCAAGCTATGATAGACACAGTTTTACCTATATATATATATATATATATATATATATATATATATATATATATATATATATATATATATATATATATATATATATCCAACTGGATGTAGGGGAGCATGAATTATTATTGTTGACATTACCCTTGAGGTAAAAGGTTGTGGGGCAAAACTATAAGCCCATATCTTTCTCTGTGTTCGATTAAAACTCCGTAACAACAAGTATTGCGTGAGTGTTAGCAATTATGAAGGACTAAGTGATAGTTGAGTATGTGAACTTGCTTTTAAGCTCTGACATAGACTCTTTCCGCTGTTATGATAAATTGCAATTGCTTCAATGACTGAGGTTATAATTTGTTAATGCTCAATAAGGTTTCTGATTCATACTTTTGCACTTTGAAAAGATCATCATTTGAACATGAGCAATCATATGACAAAATCTATTTATGTTGCTGTTATGAAAATAATCATGATGCCTTCATGTCTGTATTTTATTTTTATCGACGCCTCTATCTCTAAACATGAGGACATATTAATTGTTATCGGCTTTTCGCTTGAGGACAAGCGAGGTCTAAGCTTAGGGGAGTTGATACGTCCATTTTGCATCATGCTTTTATATCGATATTTATCGCATTATGGGCTGTTATTTCACGTTATGTCACATTACTTATGGCTATTCTCTCTTATTTTACAAGGTTTACCATGAAGAGGGGGAATGCCAGCAGCTGGAATTCTGGATGGAAAAGGAGCAAATATTGGAGACCTATTCTACGCAACTCCAAAAGTCCTGAAACTCCACGGAATATCTTAAAAGAAATAAAGAAAAATCATCGCCAAAAATGAAGGCCAGGGGGCCCACACCTGCTCACGAGGGTGGGCGCGCCCCTCCCCAGGCGCGCCCCACCTCGTGGGCCCCGGTGGCTCTCCGGCGCCCATCTTCTCCTATATGAAGTCTTTTGATGAGAAAAAAATCGAAGCAACCTTTGGGGACGAGACTCACGCCACTAGGCGTAACCTTGGCGGAACCAATCTAGGGATCCGTCGAGCTGTTCTGGGGGACACTTCCCTCGGGGGGAAATCATCACCATCGTCATCACCAACGCTCCTCTCATCGGGAGAGGGCAATCTCCATCAACATCTTCACCAGCACCATCTCATCTCCAAACCCTAGTTCATCTCTTGTATCCAATTCTTGTCTCCAAGTTCGGGATTGGTGCTAGTAGGTTGCTAGTAGTGTTGATTACTCCTTGTAGTTGATGCTAGTTGGTTTATTTGGTGGAAGATCATATGTTCAAATCCTTTATGCACATTATATCCCCTCTGATTATGAACATGAATATGCTTTGTGAGTAGTTACGTTTGTTCCTGAGGACAAGGGAGAAGTCTTGCTATTAGTAGTCATGTGAATTTGGTATTAGCTTCGATATTTTGATAAGATGTATGTTGTCTAACCTCTAGTGGTGTTATGTGAGCGTTGACTACATAACACTTTACCATTATTGGGCCTAGAGGAAGGCATTGGGAAGTAATAAGTAGATGATGGGTTGCTAGAGTGATGAAGCTTAAACCCTAGTTTATCGTTGTTTCGTAAGGGGCTGATTTGGATCCATATGTTTCATGCTATGGTTAGGTTAACCTTAATACTTTTGTTGTAGTTGCGGATGCTTGCAATAGAGGTTAATCATAAGTGGGATGCTTGTCCAAGTAAGGGCAGTACCCAAGCACGGTCCACCCACATATCAAATTATCAAAGTACCGAACGCGAATCAAATGAGCGTGATGAGCAATCTCCATCAACATCTTCACCAGCACCATCTCATCTCCAAACCCTAGTTCATCTCTTGTATCCAATTCTTGTCTCCAAGTCCGGGATTGGTGCTAGTAGGTTGCTAGTAGTGTTGATTACTCCTTGTAGTTGATGCTAGTTGGTTTATTTGGTGGAAGATCATATGTTCGATCCTTTATGCACATTATTACCCTCGATTATGAACATGAATATGCTTTGTGAGTAGTTACGTTTGTTCCCGAGGACAAGGGAGAAGTCTTGCTATTAGTAGTCATGTGAATTTGGTATTCGTTCGATATTTTGATAAGATGTATGTTGTCTAACCTCTAGTGGTGTTATGTGAATGTCAACTACATAACACTTCACCATTATTTGGGCCTAGAGGAAGGCATTGGGAAGTAATAAGTAGATGATGAGTTGCTAGAGTGACAGAAGCTTAAACCCTAGTTTATCCGTTGCTTCGTAAGGGGCTGATTTGGATCCATATGTTTCATGCTATGGTTAAGTTTACCTTAATACCTTTGTTGTAGTTGCGGATGCTTGCAATAGAGGTTAATCATAAGTGGGATGCTTGTCCAAGTAAGGGCAATACCCAAGCATCGGTCCACCCACATATCAAATTATCAAAGTACCGAACGCGAATCATATGAGCGTGATGAAAACTAGCTTGACGATATTCCCATGTGTCCTCGGGAGCGCTTTTCCTATTATAAGAGTTTGTCCAGGCTTGTCCTTTGCTACAAAAAGGATTGGGCCACCTTGCTGCACTTTATTTACTTTTGTTACTTGTTGCTCGTTACAATTTATCCTATCACAAAACTATCTGTTACCACTTATTTCATGATTTGCAGAGAATACCTTGCTGAAAACCGCTTATCATTTCATACGCTCCTCGTTGGGTTCGACACTCTTACTTATTGAAAGGACTACGATAGATCCCCTATACTTGTGGGTCATCATTGGGATCCGATGAACTTTGAGTTTATGATCAGATCTATGTTTTTATCCATGATAGTTATTTGAGTCTTGTGATCTCTTATATGCATGATTACTTATAGCCTCGTATTTCTTCTTCAAATCTTTGGTTTAGTTAGGCCGACTAGATCGATTTTCATTGCCATGGGAAGGGGTGCTTTGTGATGGGTTCGATCTTACGGTGCTTGATCCCAGTGACAGAAAGGGAACCGACACGTATGTATCGTTGCTATTAATGATAAAAAGATGGGGTATATTTATACATAAATAGATCTTGTCTACATCATGTCATCGTTCTTATTGCATTAGTCCTTTCTTCCATGAACTTAATGTTGGGGAACGTAGCAGAAATTCAAAAAATTTCCTACGTGTCACCAAGATCTGTCTATGGAGAGACCAGCAACGAGTCGAAGGAGAGTGCATCTACATACCCTTGTAGATTGCTAAGCGGAAGCGTTCAAGAGAACGGGGTTGAAGGAGTCGTACTCGTCGTGATCCAAATCACCGGAGATCCTAGTGCGAGCAGACGGCACCTCCGCGTTCAACACACGTACAGCCGGTGGCGTCTCCCATGCCTTGATCCAGCAAGGTGAGAGGAGAGGTTGAGAAGACTCCATCCAGCAGCAGACGACGGCGTGGTGGTGGTGGAGGAGCGTGGCAATCTGCGAGGCTTCGCCAAGCACCGCGGAGAGGAGGAGGACTTGGGAGAGGGAGGGCTGCGCCTGAACTTCGTGTTTAGCTCCCATCGTCTCCCCACTATATATAGGGGTGAAGGGCTGGTTTCTTGCCCTCCAAGTCCATTGGGGCGTTGGCCAAGGTGGGAGGAAAGAAATCCCATCATTTCCTTCCCCATCGATTGTTATCCCCCTTTTAGGGATCTTGATCTTATCCCTTGAGTATGATCTTATTCCTTCTAAGGGGGATCTTGGTGCGCCTGACCAGGGGTGTGGGGCCTTGCCCCCACTACCCACGTTCATGTGGGTCCCTCCATGCAGTGGGCCCCACTCCGAACCTTCTAGAACCTTCCGGTACAATACCGAAAAATCCGAACATTTTCCGGTGGCCAAATAGGACTTCCATATATAAATCTTTACCTCCGGACCATTCCGGAACTCCTCGTGACGTCCGGGATCTCATCCGGGACTCCGAACAACATTCGGTAACCACATACAAACTTTCTTTATAACCCTAGCGTTATCGAACCTTAAGTGTTTAGACCCTACGGGTTCGGGAGACATGTAGACATGACCGAGACGTTCTCCGGTCAATAACCAATAGCAGGATCTGGATACCCATGTTGGCTCCCACATGTTCCACGATGATCTCATCGGATGAACCACGATGTCAAGGACTCAGTCAATCCCGTATACAATTCCCTTTGTCTAGCGGTATTTTACTTGCCCGAGATTCGATCGTCGGTATACCGATACCTTGTTCAATCTCGTTACCGGCAAGTCTCTTTACTCGTTCCGCAACACATCATCCCGTGATCAACCCCTTGGTCACATTGTGCACATTATGATGATGTACTACCGAGTGGGCCCAGAGATACCTCTCCGTTTGCACGGAGTGACAAATCCCAGCCTCAATCCGTGTCAACCCAATGCACACTTTCGGAGATACCGTAATGCACCTTTATAGTCACCCGATTCGTTGTGACGTTTGATACACCCAAAGCACTCCTACGGTATCCGGGAGTTACACGATCTCATGGTCTAAGGAAGAGATACTTGACATTGGAAAAGCTCTAGCAAGCGAACTACGATCTTTGTGCTATGCTTAGGATTGGGTCTTGTCCATCACATCATTCTCCTAATGATGTGATCCGTTATCAACGACATCCAATGTCCATAGCGAGAAACCATGACTATCTGTTGATCACAACGAGCTAGTCAACTAGAGGCTTACTAGGGACATATTGTGGTCTATGTATTCACACGTGTATTACGATTTCCGGATAATACTGCTTATAGCATGAATAAAGACAATTATCATGAACAAGGAAATATAATAATACTTTTATTATTGCCTCTAGGGCATATTTCCAACAGTCTCCCACTTGCACTAGAGTCAATAATCTAGTTCACATCGCCATGTGATTAACACTCACAGTCACATCGCCATGTGACCAACATCATCAAATGAGTTACGGGGTTTTATCATGTTTTTGCTTGTGAGAGAGGTTTTAGTCAGCGGTACGAACCTTTCAGATCCGTGTGTGCTTTACAAAAATTTTAGGTCATATTATAAACGCTGCTTCCACGCTCCACTTGGAGCTATTCCAAATGGTTGCTCCACTATCGTATCCGGTTTCCTACTCGAGTCACTCGGATAGGTGTTAAAGCTTGCATCGACATAACCCTTTACGAACTCTTTATCACCTCCATAATCGAGAAACATATCCTTATGTACTCCAAGGACAATTTTGACCATTGTCCAATGATCCATTCTGGATCATTCTTGTACCCTTGAGTGACTCATGGCAAGGCACACTTCGGTGCGGTACACAAACATAGCATACTATAGAGCCTACGTCTGAAGTATAGGGGCGACCTTCGTCCTTTCTCTCTATTCTACCGTGGTCGAGCTTTTAAGTCTTAACTTCATACCTTACATCTCGGGCAAGAACTCCTTCTTTGGTGATCCATCTTGAACACCTTCAAGATCATGTCAAAATACGTGCTCATTTGAAAGTACTATTAAGCATTTTGATCTATCTTATAGATCTTGATGCTTATTGTTCAAATAGCCTAATCCAGGTTTTCCATTGAAAACACTTTTCAAATAACCCTATATGCTTTCGAGAATTCTACATCATTTACGATCAACAATATGTCAATAACATATACTCATCGAAAATTCTATAGTGCTCCCACTCACTTCTTTGGAAATACAAGTTTCTCATAAATTTGTATAAACCCAAAATCTTTGATCATCTTATCAAAGTACATATTCCAACTCCGAGATGCTTACTCCAGTCCTTAGAAGGATCGCTAGAGCCAGCATACCTTTTAGCATCCTTAGGATCGACAAAAACTTTCAGATTGTATCACATACAACCATTCCTTACGAAAACTGGTAAGGAAACTCGTTTTGACATCCATCTGCCAGATTTCATAAATGCAGCTAATGCTAACATGATTCTGCCGGACTTAAGCATCGCTACGAATGAGAAAATCTCATTGTAGTCAACTCCTTGAACTTGTGAAAAACTCTTTGCCACAAGTCGAGCTTCATAGACGGTGACATTACCATCCACGTCCGTCTTCTTCTTAAAGATCCATTTATCTCAATGGCTTGCCGATCATCGGCAAGTCCACCAAAGTCCATGCTTTGTTACGATACATGGATCCTATCTCGATTTCATGGCTTCTAACCATTTGTCGAATTTGGGCCCACCATTGCTTCTCCATAGCTCGTAGGTTCATTGTTGTCTAGCAACATGACCTTCAAGACAGGATTCTTGTACCACTCAAGCAAAGTACACATCCTTGTCACCCTCGAGGTACTGTAGTGACTTGATCCAAGTTTCATGATCACTATCATAGCTTCTACTTCAATTGGTGTAGGTGCCACAGAACAACTTCACGTGCCTGCTACACATTAGTTGTAGTGACGGTTCAATAACCATATCAAGTCTCCACCATCCTCCCACTCAACTTTTCGAGACAAACTTTTCCTCGAGAAAGGACCCGATTCAAGAAACAATCCCTTTTGCTTTGGATCTGAATTAGGAGGTATACCCAACTGTTTTGGGTGTCCTATGAAGATGCATTTTATCCGCTTTGGGTTCGAGCTTATCAACTGAAACTTTTTCACATAAGCGTCGCAGCCCCAAACCTTTAAGAAATGACGACTTAGGTTTCTCTAAACCATAGTTCATACGGTGTCATCTCAGCGGAATTACGTGGTGCCCTATTTAAAGTGAATGTGGTTGTCTCTAATGCCTAACCCATAAGCGATAGTGGTAATTCGATAAGAGACATCATGGTACGCACCATATCCAATAGGGTGCAACTATGATGTTCGGACACACCATCAAACTATGGTGTTCGGTGGTATTAATTGTGAAACAATTTCCACAATGTCTTAATTATGCCAAAGCTCAGAACTCGGATACTCATCTCTATGATCATATCATAGACATTTCATCCTCTTGTCACGATGATCTTCAACTTCACTCTGAAATTACTTGAACCATTCAATAATTCAGACTTGTGTTTCATCAAGTAAATATACTCTACATCTACTCGAATCATCGTGAAGTAAGAACATAACGATATTCATCAGCATGCCTCGGCACTCATTGGACTGCACACATCAAAATGTGTTACTTCCAACAAGTTGCTATCTTGTTCCATTTTACTGAAAAACGAGGCTTTTTAGTCATCTCGCCCATGTGGTATGATTTGCATATCTCAAGTGATTCAAAATCAAGTGAGTCCAAACGATCCATCTGCATGGAGTTTCTTCATGCGTATACACCAATAGACATGGTTCGCATGTCTCAAACTTTTCAAAAAAAAAAACGAGTGAGTCCAAAGATCCATCAACATGGAGCTTCTTCATGCATTTTACACCAATATGACTTACATGGCAGTGCCACAAGTAAGTGGTACTATCATTACTATCTTATATCTTTTGGGCATGAAAATGTGTATCACTACGATCGAGATTCAATAAACCATTTCTTTAGGTGCAAGACAATTGAAGGTATTATTCAAATAAATAGAGTAACCATTATTCTCCTTAAATGAATAACCGTATTGCAATAGACATAATCCAATCATGTCTATGCTCAACGCAAACACCAAATCTCGATGGTAGAGGGAGCGTGCGATGCTTGATCACATCAACCTTGGAAACACTTCCAACACATATCGTCGACTCACCTTTAGCTAGTCTCCGTTTATTCCGTAGCTCTTTTATTTGAGTTACTAACACTTAGCAACCGAACCGGTGTCTAATACCACGGTGCTACTAGGAGTACTAGTAAAGTACACATTAACATAATGTATATCAATATACTTCTATCGACCTTTCGAGCCTTCTCATCTACCAAGTATCTAGGGCAATTCCGCTCGATGGTTGTTCCCCTTATTACGTAAGCACTTAGTCTCGGGTTTGGGTTCAACCTTGGGTTTCTTCACTTTGGAGCAGCAATTGTTTTGCCGTTTCATGAAGTATCCTTCTTGCCCTTGCCCTTCTTGAAACTAGTGGTTTCACCAACCATCAACAATTGATGCTTCTTCTTGATTTCTACTTTCGCGGTGTCAAACATCATGAATACCTCAAGGATCATCATATCCATCCCAGATATGTTATAGTTCATCACGAAGCTCTAGCAGCTTGGTGGCAATGACTTTGGAGAAACATCACTATCTCATCGGAAGATCAAATCCCACTCGATTCAAGTGATTGTTGCACTCGGACAATCGAGCACAAGCTCAACGATTGAGCTTTTCTCCCTTAGTTTGCGAGGCTAAGAAAATCGCCGGAGGTCTCATACCTCTTGATGTGGGCACGAGCCTGAAATCCCAATTTCAGCCCTCGAAAACATCTCATATGTTCCGCGATGTTTCGAAAATGTCTTTGGTGCCTCAATTCTAAACCGTTTAATTGAACTATCACGTAGTTATCAAAGCGTGTATGTCGATGTTCGCAACATCCACAAACGACGTTTGGGGTTCAAAGACATCGGCGGTGCATTAAGGACATAAGCTTTCTTACATCGCATAATCGCCATCACAACTTTCAACTATACTTTCTCTAGGAACATATCTAAGCAGTGGAACTAAAAGCGAGCATACGACATAATTTGCAAAGATCTTTTGACTATGTTCAGGATAATTAAGTTCATCTTATGAACTCCCACTCGAGATAGACATCCCTCCGGTCATCTAAGTGATTACATGATCCAAGTCAACTAGGCCGTGTCCGATCATCACGTGAGACGGACTAGTCATCATCGGTGAACATCTTCATGTTGATCGTATCTTCCATCGACTCATGCTCGACCTTTCGGTCTCCGTGTTCCGAGGCCATGTCCGTACATGCTAGGCTCGTCAAGTTAACCCTAAGTGTTTTCATTGTGTAAAACTGTCTTACACCCGTTGTATGTGAGCGTAAGAATCCATCACACCCGATCATCACGTGGTGCTTAGAAGCGACGAATCTGTAGCAACGGTGCACAGTCGAGGAGAACACTTCTTGAAATTTTGTAAGGATCATCTTATTTACTACCGTCGTCCTAAGTAAACAAGATGCATAAACATGATAAACATCACATGCAATCAAATAGTGACATGATATGGCCAATATCATTTTGCTCCTTTTGATCTCCATCTTCGGGGCTCCATGATCATCATCGTCACCGGCGTGACACCATGATCTCCATCATCATGATCTCCATCATCGTGTCTTCAGGAAGTTGTCTCGCCAACTATTACTTCTACTACTATGGCTACCGATTAGCAATAAAGTAAAGTAATTACATGGCGTTGTTCAATGACACGCAGGTCATACAATAAATTAAGACAACTCCTATGGCTCCTGCCGGTTGTCATACTCATCGACATGCAAGTCGTGATTCCTATTACAAGAACATGATCAATCTCATACATCACATATCATTCATCACATTCTTCTTGGCCATATCACATCACATAGCATACCCTGCAAAAACAAGTTAGACATCCTCTAATTGTTGTTGCATGTTTTACGTGGCTGCTATGGGTTTCTAGCAAACGTTTCTTACCTCATAAAAACCACAACATGATTTGCCAATTGCTATTTACCCTTCATAAGGACCCTTTTCATCGAATCCATTCCGACTAAAGTGGGAGGCGGCACCGCTAGCCACCTTATGCACGAAGTGCATGTCAATCAGTGGAACTTGCCTCACGTGGAAATGCGTGTAAGGTCGGTCCGGCCGCTTCATCCCACAATACCGTCGAAACAAGATTGGACTAGTAACGGTAAGCATATTGAACAACATCAACGCCCACAACTACTTTGTGTTCTACTCGTGCAAAGAATCTACGCAATAGACCTAGCTCATGATGCCATTTGTTGGGGAGCGTGGCGAAATTCAAAAATTTCCTCGTGTCACCAAGATCTATCTATGGAGAGACCAGCAACGAGTCGAAGGAGAGTGCATCTACATACCCTTGTAGATCGCTAAGCGGAAGCGTTCAAGAGAACGGGGTTGAAGGAGTCGTGCTCGTCGTGATCCAAATCACCGGAGATCCTAGTGCGAGCGGACGGCACCTCCGCGTTCAACACACGTACAGCCCGGTGGCGTCTCCCATGCCTTGATCCAGCAAGGTGAGAGGAGAGGTTGAGGAAGACTCCATCCAGCAGCAGCACGACGGCGTGGTGGTGGTGGAGGCGTGGCAATCTGCGGGGGCTTCGCCAAGCACCGCGAGAGAGGAGGAGGACTTGGGAGAGGGAGGGCTGCGCCGAACCGTGTTTAGCTCCCATCGTCTCCCCACTATATATAGGGGTGAAGGGCTGGTTTCTTGCCCTCCAAGTCCATTGGGGCGTTGGCCAAGGTGGGAGGAAAGAAATCCCATCATTTCCTTCCCCATCGATTGTTATCCCCCTTTTTAGGGATCTTGATCTTATCCTTGAGTATGATCTTATTCCTTCTAAGGGGGATCTTGGTGCGCTTGACCAGGGGTGTGGGGCCTTGCCCCACTACCCACGTTCATGTGGGTCCCTCCATGCAGGTGGGCCCCACTCCGAACCTTCTAGAACCTTCCGGTACAATACCGAAAAATCCGAACATTTTCCTGGCCAAAATAGGACTTCCATATATAAATCTTTACCTCCGGACCATTCCGAACTCCTCGTGACGTCAGGGATCTCATCCGGACTCGAACAACATTCGGTAACCACATACAAACTTCCTTTATAACCCTAGCGTTATCGAACCTTAAGTGTTTAGACCCTACGGGTTCGGAGACATGTAGACATGGCCGAGGCGTTCTCCGTCAATAACCAATAGCGAGATCTGGATACCCATGTTGGCTCCCACATGTTCCACGATGATCTCATCGGATGAACCACGATGTCAAGGACTCGGTCAATCCGTATACAATTCCCTTTGTCTAGCGGTATTTTACTTGCCCGAGATTCGATCGTCGGTATACCGATACCTTGTTCAATCTCGTTACGCAAGTCTCTTTACTCGTTCATAACACATCATCCGTGATCAACCCCTTGGTCACATTGTGCACATTATGATGATGTACTACCGAGTGGGCCCAGAGATACCTCTCCGTTTGCGGAGTGACAAATCCATCTCAATCCGTGTCAACCCAATGACACTTTCGGAGATACCGTAATGCACCTTTATAGTCACCCGATTCGTTGTGGCGTTTGATACACCCAAAGCACTCCTACGGTATCCGGGAGTTACGATCTCATGGTCTAAGGAAGAGATACTTGACATTGGAAAAGCTCTAGCAAACGAACTACACGATCTTTGTGCTATGCTTAGGATTGGGTCTTGTCCATCACATCATTCTCCTAATGATGTGATCCCGTTATCAACGACATCCAATGTCCATAGCAGAAACCATGACTATCTGTTGATCACAACGAGCTAGTCAACTAGAGGCTTACTAGGGACATATTGTGGTCTATGTATTCACACGTGTATTACGATTTCCGGATAATACAGTTATAGCATGAATAAAAGACAATTATCATGAACAAGGAAATATAATAATACTTTTATTATTGCCTCTAGGGCATATTTCCAACACTTAATACACTAGATGCATGCTGGATAGCAGTCGATGTGTGGAGTAATAGTAGAAGATGCAGGCAGGAGTCAGTCTACTAATCTTGGACGTGATGCCTATATAATGACTATTGCCTGGATATCATCATGATCATTTGAAGTTATATCAATTGCCCAACAGTAATTTGTTTACCCATTGTATGCTATTTTTCTCGAGAGAAACCACTAGTGAAATCTACGCCCCCCGGGTCTCTTCTTTATTATATTTGCCTTTGAGATCTATTTTTATTTGCTTTTATTTTCAGATCTATTAATCCAAAAACAAAAAATACCTTGCTGCAAATTTTATTTATTTATTTTATCTCGTGTTCCCGCGAGATCTATTTATCCAATCTACTACAATTTTACCTATCCTTTTACCCGTGAGAGATTGACAACCCCTTTCTTACGTCGGGTTGCGAGTATTTGTTCTTTGTCTGCAGGAGCTGTTTACATGGTGTTGCGTGGTTCTCCTACTGGTTCGATAACCTTGGTCTCATCACTAAGGGAAATACCTACCTTAGTTGTGCTGCATCATCCCTTCCTCTTTGGAAAAATACTGACGTAGTTCAAGCCGCATCAGGGGGGCGCCCTACCCCCAGGCGCGCCCTCCACCCTTGTCGCCGCCTCGTGGCTCTTCTGACTTGCACTCCAAGTCTCTTGGGTGTCTTTTGGTCCAAGAAAAATTATCATGAAGTTTTATTCCGTTTGGACTCCGTTTAGTATTCCTTTTCTGCGAAGCTCAAAAATAAGGAAAAAAACATAAACTGGCACTGGGCTCTAGGTTAATAGGTTAATCCCAAAAATAATATAAAATAGCATATTAATGCATATAAAACATCCAAAACAGATAATATAATAGCATGGAACAATAAAAAAATTAGATACGTTGGAGACGTATCAGACGGCCCGCCCCGACCTAACCCGACATTGCTCATGGGCCGGCCCTGGGCCTAGATTTTGAGACCGAAGGCCAGGCCGGGCTGGGCCTAGGCCCATCAAATTTGTCATTTATTGAAGAGGCCTGGCCCGAGGCCCGAGACCCGGCGGACTTTTACACCGACGGGTCGGGCTTGGGCCTAATTTCTAGGCCCGATGTCCAGGCCGGGCCGGGCCCGGGCCTGGTTTTTCTGCATCGGGCTTGGTTAGGACCGACCCGGCCCCAGGGATGGCCAGGTATAGTTGGTAGTCATGAGTATGTATGTGTTACTCTTTTGGCTGTAATTGGAACTCCTTCCCCTTCATTTTGCTCTTGATCCTTTTCTGTTCTTTCTCTGCTGCTACCCCTAAACCCCCTAAAAATATAGGTATTGTGGTGAGTCGAATATATGTGATATGGGATTGTAACATATGGTATCGGATTTGCCATACTACCTGAAGAAGCCCACCGTCCAGACTTGATGTCAACTCCAAGTGGTGGAGATGGGGCAACGCATCGATGATCTCATGGCGACGCTCAAGGCTATCCAAGAGTAGAGCGTCACGATCTAGAAGGTGATGACGGCATCTAACATGCTGTTCGAGGCACAATGCCTTCCATCAATGAGTTGGCGGAGTGGCGTCCAAGAGAAATGACTGCAGTGGAGAAGAATGAAGACAAAGTAAAGACGTGGTTTTCTCTCGTAGTTTCGTTTTTCTTCATTTGAGTTTGAGGACCATCGTACTAATAAGAGGGGTTCAAGTGTTTTGAGACTTGTCTGTGCTGATGCTTAACCGAATTATATCTCAAGTGAGTTGAGAGAAACATCTATTTGCGATGATTTATTACTCACAAGCCAGACGCAAAGTTCTTCTGGTCTTTGAGAGAAATGCTCTGGCAGTGGAGTCAGTTTTACCTGTTCCACAAGTAAAGTTTGAAGGAAATATGCCCTAGAGGCAATAGTAAAGTTATTATTTATTTCCTTATTTCATGATAAATGTTTATTATTCATGCTAAAATTGTATTAACCGGAAACATAATACATGTGTGAATACATAGACAAACATAGTGTCACTAGTATGCCTCTACTTGACTAGCTCGTTTATCAGAGATGGTTATGTTTACTAGCCATGGACAAAAGAGATGTCATTTGATTAACGGGATCACATCATTAGGAGAATGATGTGATTGACTTGACCCATTCCGTTAGCTTAGCACTTGATCGTTTAGTATGTTGCTATTGCTTTCTTCATGACTTATACATGTTCACGTAACTATGAGATTATGCAACTCCGTTTACGGAGGAACACTTTGGTACTACCAAACGTCACAACGTAATCGGGTGATTATAAAGGAGTACTACAGGTGTCTCCGAGGTACATGTTGAGTTGGCGTATTCGAGATTAGGTTTTGTCACTCCGATTGTCGGAGAGGTATCTCTGGGCCCTATCGGTAATGCACATCATTATAAGCCTTGCAAGCAATGTAACCAATGAGTTGGTTACGGGATGATGCATTCTGAGCGAGTAAAGAGACTTGCGGTGGCGAGATTGAACTAGGTATTGGATACCGACGATCGAATCTCGGGCAAGTAACACCGATGACAAAGGGAACAACGTATGTTGTTATGCGGTTTGACCGATAAAGATCTTCGTAGAATATGTAGGAGCCAATATGGGCATCCAGGTCCCGCTATTGGTTATTGACCGAGAATAGTTCTAGGTCATGTCTACATAGTTCTCGAACCCATAGGGTCCGCACGCTTAAGGTTTCGATGATAGTTATATTATGAGTTTATGAGTTTTGATGTACGAAGGAGTTCGGAGTCCGGATGAGATCAGGGACATGACGAGGAGTCTCGAAATGGTCGAGACGTAAAGATCGATATATTGGACGACTATATTCGGAGTTCGGAAAGGTTCCGAGTGATTCGGTATTTTGAGTCTGGGAGAGTTACGGAATTCGCCGGGAGAAGTATTGGGCCTTATTGGGCCTGGGAAGAGAGAGGGCTGCCTAGGGCAGGCGCGCTTCCCATGGCCTAGTCCGAATTGACTAGGGGAGGGGCCGCACCCCTCCTTCCTTCCTTCTCTCTTCCCCTTCCTTGTCTCCTACTCCTAATACATGGAAGGACTCCTAGTTGGACTAGGAAAGGGGGAATCCTACTCCCGGTGGGAGTAGGACTCCCCTATGGCGCGCCATAGAAGAGGGCTGGCCCTCCCCTCCTCCACTCCTTTATATACGGTGGTAGGGGGCACCCCATAGACACACAAGTTGATCTACGGATCGTTCCTTAGCCGTGTGTGGTGCGCCCTTCCACCATATTCCACCTCGGTCATATCGTCGCGGAGTTTAGCCGAAGCCCTGCGCCGGTGGAACATCAACATCGTCACCATGCCGTCGTGCTGACGGAACTCATCTCCGGAGCTCGGCTGGATCGGAGGCCCGAGATCGTCATCGAGCTGAACGTGTGCTGAACTCGGAGGCTCCGTACGTTCGGTGCTTGGATCGGTCGGATCGTGAAGACGTACGACTACATCAACCGCATTGTGATAACGCTTCCGCTTACGGTCTACGAGGGTACGTGGACATACACTCTCCCCTCTCGTTGCTATGCCATCACCATGATCTTGCATGTGCGTAGGAATTTTTTTGAAATTACTACGTTCCCCAACAGTGTCATCCGAGTCTAGGTTTTATCGTTGATGTTATATGCACGAGTAGAACACAAGTGAGTTGTGGACAATATAAGTCATCTTGCCTACCAAAGATGTCATACTTTGGTTCAGCGGTATTGTTGGATGAAGCGGCCAGACCGACATTACGCGTGCGCTTACGCGAGAATGGTTCTACCGGCGTGCTTTGCACACATGTGGTGGCGGGTGTCGGTTTCTCCAACTTTAGTTGAACCGAAAAGGCTACGCCCGTCCTTCGCGAAGGTTAAAGCGAGTCTATTTTACAAACTATCGTTGTGGTTTTGATGCGTAGGTGAGAACGGTTCTTGCTAAGCCCGTAGCAGCCACGTAAAATTTGCAACAACAAAGTAGAGGACGTCTAACTTGTTTTTGCAGGGCATGTTGTGATGTGATATGGTCAAGACGTGATGAAGTTGTTGTATGAGATGATCATGTTTTGTTGAAGTTGTCGGCAACTGGCAGAAGCCCTATGGTTGTCTCTTTGTTGCATAAGATGCAAGTGCCAAATAATTGCTTTACTTTATTGCTATGCGATAGCAATAGTTGCAAGAGCAATAGTTGGCGAGACGACCATGTGACGACACATTGATATAGATCAAGATGATGAAGATCATGGTGTCGTGCCGGTGACGATAAAGATCATGACAATACTTTGGAGATGGAGATCAAAGGCGCAAGATGATCATGGCCATATCATGTCACATATTTTGATTGCATATGATGTTTATCTCATTATACATCTTATTCTTGCTTTGATTGACGGTAGCATTTTAAGATGATCTCTCACTAATTATCAAGAAGTGTTCTCCTGAGTATGCACCGTTGCCAAAGTTCGTCGTGTCGAGACACCACGTGATGATCGGGTGTGATAAGCTCTCGTCCATCTACAACGGGTGCAAGCCAGTTTTGCACACGCGAATACTCGAGTTAAACTTGACGAGCCTAGCATATGCGAGATATGGCCTCGGAACACGGAGACCAAAAGGTCGGCGTGAATCATATAGTAGATATGATCAACATAGTGATGTTCACCATTGAAAACTACTCCATCTCACGTGATGATCGGTTATGGTTTAGTTGATTTGGATCACGTGATCACTTAGATGACTAGAGAGATGTCTGTCTAAGTGGGAGTTCTTAAGTAATATGATTAATTGAACTTAAATTTATCATGAACTTAGTCTGGTAGTATTTTGCAAATTATGTTGTAGATCAATAGCTTGCGTTGTTGCTTTCATATGTTTATTTTGATATGTTCCTAGAAAATTGTGTTGAAAGATGTTAGTAGCAATGATGCGGATTGGATCCGTGATCCGAGGTATATCCTCATTCTTTGCATGTAAGAATTATGTCCTTATTGCACCGCTAGGTGACAAACCTATTGCGAGGAGCGGATCACGGGCGTTATGAGCGTTTGGCTAGCTCAAAAGGATGACTACTTGATAGTTTAGTGCACCATGCTTAAACGGCTTAGAATCGGGACTTCAAAGATGTTTTGAGCGTCA
>CM038143.1:540591448-540620845 GCA_021437245.1 Aegilops speltoides | reverse complement strand
ATGCATGGCTTCCGCATAGTGTGCATGCACTCATGAAATTAGCAGTTGTTGCTGCCGCCGGAGAGAAACACCAAGGCTCCACGCACGACGCGACCACGTGGCTCAGCGCCGCGCTCACGAACCAGGGCACCTGCGTGGCTGCGTCGACAGCCTCACCGCCATGTCAGCCTCCGCCTAGGCGCGAGGGCATGCGCCGGCGCTGCACGGCCGGCCACCACCCGCCTTTCTAGTTTAAGATCTACATTTCTAGATATTATGGTAGTTCGACCGCGGAATTTTTTTGTTTCGGTATCTCTGGAATATGAGTGTGTGACTTGTTAGAATTGATCCTATTGATAATACATAGAAAGGGCCTGTTATCTCTATCAAGATGATTCTAATTCGTCAGATATTATTTATTCTAGTATCTGGAACACGAAATAGATAGAGTTAATAAAAAAAATGGAACTATGATTCATACTCACTATTAAGACCTCGCAACCAGACTGAAAAATTCAAGTAGTTCTTAAATAAAAATAAAAAAGAAATTTTCCGCGCAGTCGACGCCCTCTCGTCCTGCGGGTCTTGCCGCCGTCGCGGAGCTCACTCCTCACATCGGCCGCTGCGAGTACCTACCCGGCTGCTTTCCCTCGTATCCCTGCCTCCGTACCCTCTCCCGCTCATCTGCCAAGTCGCCGTCGCTCCCCTTTTTTCCGTCGTTCAAGCAGCAACAGGCCATATAGATGCATGGCCTCCGCATAGTGTGCATGCACTCATGAAATTAGCAGTTGTTGCTGCCGCCGGAGAGCTACACCAAGGCTCCACGCACGACGCGACCACGAACCAGGGCACCACTCTGTCTCTGCATGTATATATGTATGTGTGAGCCTTCCTCCTCAGAGATGTTTTTCGATTGATGATGCATATATGCTGTAGTTCTCGTCTTTTTTCCTGCTTTGGCTTGTGTTATTCATGCAATTTGAGAACGTATTTAAGTTGCTAAGATATGATCTAAAAGAGCAGGGTGGGACTATTGATTAAAAAAGGAGTACAACATTTTATCACATGGAGCAACTATTTTGGTAGCGGCCCATAACAGAAACTTAAATTCTGGCCCATGAGACTTACGAAGCTCCAGACCACGTACGACACGGACAACGACGTACGAAACTTCACGGTCGATGTGAAAAGTACCACCTCGAATATGTTTTAAATTCAAACTGAAAGCGTAAAATCACGGGAAGAAGCGTATTGTGACGGTGAACCCGGAGACCCAATCCGTGCTTTATTATTAGGGAGAGATTAACGCATACTTGATTTTAGCAAGTCGAATCAAATGATCTACCGATCGGTCGGATCGTTTTGGTGTCATGTTCCATCTTCCGGTCGATCTCTCCCGTCAATCATGTTACAACGGGGGACTGACTGACGAGGGTATACTGCATTTGGCGATAGAGGGCTAAATCCAAACTGTGTGTGATAGTAGACCGGTTCCTTTTGAATCATGTAAAGCAGGTTACCGGTGACTGGCGGATGAGATATAGCTTTTTCGTGTCAAGAAAAGCACGGGATGGTTTGAAAATTTCCCGCCGAATTTTCGTGCCTAAATTCGGGCAGGCAAGTCAGCTCAGGGGCAAGAGCGCCATGCACGCCCACGCAGCGCATGCGTTCGCGACTCGTCTTTCATTTTCTCTCTCGCGGATGGTGAGAACGCCAAGAACGGTTGTCTTCTCTTGGCCTGACTGTTTGTCTGGGAGATTTTTGGGAGCATTCGGATGAGTTGTTGCATATGTATGCAGGCTGTTAAATTTCTACGGTTTGACCAGCGGGCGTGGACGGCCGATTGTGCCTAATTAATTGTTCAACGGTGGTAGCTGCCTGCAGTGATCGATACTCCCGAGGTAGTACCTGCATCGACCGGACCGTGTAGGGCGGTGCGGTTTAAACAAAGATCGGTGCCCTGCACGAGTGGTAGTAACAAATTCAGCAAGCAAGATGTCGTCTCCAAACGTGTGACCAGCCACTCCAACACTGCGTACGTCTTGATACATACCCGTCTGTTTGAATTTTATCTAGTGTGAGATCTTGGATGAACCAACTAAAAAAAATCGTGTCTGGTGCAGGATCTCCTAGGGAACAGGTAGAAATTTCCGCAGTAGGTGGAGTTAATCGGCGTGCCGCTACACCAGCACACAGACACCGACAGCCGACAGCAAAGGTATCATATGCGTGTGCGTGTGTGTAAGTTTGTGGCGTGCGGTTCGGCCGGATGGATACTGACACTAGAAATTGGTCGTGAGCAGCTGAATCAAAAAGCATTCCGAAGCACAAATTAATTTTGGCTAGCGGGCCTGCCACGGCCGAATGAGTAGTCAAGTTCATGCCATATGCTTGTTGTAGCTCTCTCTCCGCCTGAATTTCTACATGCGCCGAACGGCGTGATGCATTGAATCTTCCCATGGTCTTGACATCGGTTAGCACAGGATTATGGCGGGCTTTCAGACAATTAACCCGCAGGAGTCTAGCTCGAGTGAGGTGTCTGATTACAGCGACCTGAATTTTGGAAGCGTAGCTTGTCCATTGTGCATGGTGGAAACCAAAGCCAGCCTTGGATTTCCCTTGGGAAAGGGACAAACCAGATGGTTAAGTTTGCGGCTACCACGTCCCAATTTTCACGGTTTGACATTTGTCTAGAATTCTCTTGAAGAAAACATCAGCGTATGTACACATGTGATGTGATCTAGTACTTGTTGGGTGCTTGGGATCTACCTAGAGTACTTATAATAGGCTTGCACTAAACTCTGAGACGGTAGTCATAATAATTTGGATTTGGATGGCGGCGACGACCCGTGACTGGAGGCCAACTGCCGGCCACATTAACGGCCGGACTATTTGCCGTCTAAAAATAAAATCGATGCTCACGTACGGTCAATAAGAAAGAACTGATCTCATTTTGGCTTTTGCAACAAGTGCATTGCACACAGCTGAGGGAGTAGAGAGAATCCCAACATGCAACGAGACACGTCCAAACCAAATTAAATTTGGACTTGTCAGTGGATAGAGACGGCAGGCAAGAAAAACAACGGCGTGCTTGGCCTTGGTCGCGGCCGTTGTCCCGGGCGTCGGGTTGCCGGTGTCTCGCTTGGACGCATCGCACGCAGCCACGCTCGACTTTAATCCCCACCTGCTCGTGTCTCCGTCATGAGGCCTACCCTTTGGAGCGTTGCCGCGTGCGGCCACCACCTCGGCGGCGGTCTGTTTCCGAACCCAACAAAACGCCATCCATCCAGACGCTAGCGACACATCTAGTTTGGAGGCGCAATATCCATCCAGGGTAGCTACACAGCGCTCAACCAGAAACCACGGGGAAAACAACGGGGTGAGGTGACGAGAATTGATTTGCATCTTGTCTTCGTCTCTGGGGAGCTTCGGGACAATGGAAGAGGGAAGAAAAGCAGGGGCGAGCATGCTGTGGGATGGACTTTTGAGGCCTTGTGTGGACATCTCCTGACCGATATGCGCATGGCGCCATGCCAACTGCGGAAGACAACTTGCGCTAGAAAAAATCGGACGACGTCCGTGCTTGTGGTCTGTTTTTTGTTTTGTGTTTGGCAACATGCGCCAGGGCAGTATGGCGTGTGATTCTTCTCGATCTCCTTTTTTTTCCCGCTTTCACCCCGTGTGCACCTACCTCTAGAGTATTGGTACTAATCAGTTTTTAATTACAGACTAGATACTTACTTGTCTAGATAACAACACTTCGTGTCTGGGATGAAAACACTTATGCCGACTTTTATTGGTTGGAATCAGCAACCACGAATTTGCGTTGTTACCTTGTTGAACACACCGCCTACCTGTTGTGATGCGCTTCATTGGTTAGTCTCTACAAAAAGTATAAAAATCCTTGTCTAGGCCATCAGCGGCCAGACATGACGACTATGGCGCGGATGTTTATCCTTTCTTAAAGGCGTTGCCATGGAAAAGGTTAGCTTAGTTGTCGGTGTTTTTTCATATTGTAATAGTTCGGTCATGGTAGTCTCGTTTTGTACTTTCCTTAATATTAACAAAAACTCTTAACAAAAATATGGTTGTGTGCATCACAATAATGCAACGGTCGTGGTTTCATCTCCTTTTTGAAAAAGAATCTTGTCTACATAATAAATATGTTCTGGATCTCTACTGCTTATTTACAAAGCATCCGCCAAGAAAATCTCAAGGGTGAGGTAGGCCCTCCTCGAGGATGCTTGGGTTTCCGAGATCAAGATCACCGTCAGCTTCTCCATGGCTAACTTTATGCAATTAATTTCCTTTTGGACTCTCATCCGAGATTTCCATCTTGATGAACATGTTGAGGATGTCATCATTTGGAAACTTGTCGAAAATGGCCACTACTCAGTGGCCACTGCGTATACGACACAATTAATGGGGATATTTACTCTCCAGTGGACTACACAGTTGGGAAGGTGTGGGCACCACCGAGAGTCAAATTCTTTGCTTGGTTGGCCATCCAAGATGGACTTTCGCTCGCCGAGTAGTGGCCATGTTTGTGTACATGCAATGGACCATGCACCTGCAAAGATTGGTTTCAAATCGGTTTTTTTGTTTGTGGACCTCGAGGAGGTGAATTAGGAACAAAACGTGCCCCCCCAACCTCTCCTGGCATTACACCTGAAAAAGACAGCTTAGCCAGCAGAGCATGATCCAATGCACCTGCACTGCCAATCCCTACCTCATTCACCCACCATCAGAAGGTGAGGGGCCTTGATAAGGGTAGAGGGCATATCATGGAATGCTTTCACCATCTCCAATGTTTGATCTTTGAAGGTAATGTTTCCACCTCCTCGGTGTCACTAGAATCATCCACCAAAACTTCTTAATATCGGACCAAATAGCATTATTGAATGTATGCACATTTCTAGTTTTCCATAAGCACCAGAGAGAACAAAACACAAATAGAATTAAGGGCAACAAGATTCTTGCTACCATGCCAAAAATTAGGGACAGGAAGAAATTCAAAGCCCAGTGGCAACCCAAAGAAACTAGCTATATCTTTCCGCGTTTGATGCGGTATTGCAACCAGAGAAGAGATGTTGCACACTTTCAGGTTCTGAGCAGAAAAATAGTTAGTAGGTTTTTCAACCCCTCTCTTGAGGTTGTTATCCTTATTCCTTAGTTAGTAGTTTACTATTCCCTTCATTTCAAAATATACGGTGTATTTATTTCTGTGAATGTCAATCATTTGAATGTTTGACCAAGATTATAGAATAAAATAACAACATCTGCAATACCTAATAAATAAAATATGAAACTACTTTTCATGATGGACAAATGATATAAATTTCGTATTGTGGATATTGATCTATTATTTTTCTAAAAACTCGGTCAAACATGCACTCGTTTGCCTTTTGAAAAACAAATACTCCTTATATAAAGGAACTGATGGACTATTAGCTTATAACCACAAGAAGATATTCACCCTAGGTGGCGCTATAATTGGCCAGGCAAAATGATTATAGACTAGTTGGGCCACTGTAAAATTTATAATGATGTACAGAGATCTAGTAGGGTATTTCGTGATAAGCTATACAATCTTGTTTCTAACCATTTTAAACGTGTTTTGTTGTAAACAATCTTATGCTCCGTGAATTGGACTTATTTTTAATAAAATGGATATGTGCATCATATGATGCAAATGTCTGGGTTAGAGCATCTACAACCGGACTTGGCAAATCCGCCCCCTCAAAAACCCACCGACGCGTCCGGGCACGCCCGCGGGCGCATCGGGACGGACATTCATATTTCCTTTCGTGCATCCACATATCTCAAATCTGGACTCTCAAATCCATGCAAATACATGCACGTCGATCATGCAAAACATTGTCGCACGTAAATAGCAATTGTTGGTATCAAGCATACATTAGCGTTTACATAAAGTTTATTTGAAGTGCCAAACTCAAGCATTGCCTCCTTGGTTGTCATTGTGGATCCACATGTGCTCCACAACATCATTGAGTAGATGCATGTGCACATGCTGATTTCAACTTGTTCTCCTGGTGCTTTGAAATCATGGGTTTGGGTTACACCATCATCCTCATCCTCGACAATCATATTGTACAGAATAACACAACATGTCATCGGCTGCCAGAAAGTTTCCGATTCCTACATCATTGCAGCGCTCCGCACAATTCCCCAACGAGCTTGAAGCACACCAAATGCCCTCTCCACGTCATTCCTAGCCGCTTCCTGCATTTTTGCAAAGTGGCTCTGTTTATTGCCACGCGGCTCGGATATGGTCTTCACAAACGCCACCCGCTGAGGATAGATACCATCGGCAAGATGGTACCCATGTTGCAGTCCCGACCGTTGATGGTGTAGTTGCATGGCGTTGATTCCCTATTGCAAAGCCTCCTGAACAGAGGAGATCGTCGAAGCACGTTGATGTCCATATGAGAATCGGGCACTCCAAAGAAAGCATGCCAGATTCATAAGTCATGTGATGCCACCGCTTCTAGTATGATGGTGCCCTCTCGTGTGTGACCTTGATACATTCCCCGCAGACCTTTGGGGTAGTTTTTCCATTGCCAATGCATGCAATCAATTGATCTGAGCATTCCTGGAAACCCCCTTGCCTCTCCAATCACTAGTAGAAAAATGACCTTTAGTCCCGGTTCGTTAGGACTTTTAGTCCCGGTTCTGTAACCGGCACTAAAGGATGGGGACTAAAGGTCCAAGCCCCTTTTAGTTCCGATTCAACATGACCCGGGACCAAAGGCCCACCACGTGGCACGAGCCCGTGCCGGAGGCTGGGGGACCTTTAGTCTTTTTAAAAAAAATCGAAAAAATGATTTTTTTTCTTCTGATTTTCAAATTTCTGAATTATTTGATTATTTAATCTCTAACCACCCCACATCATTGCTGAAGTGTGGAGCACTCAATCCAAATCGTCTAACTTCTCGGCTGGTCATCCATCCTCTCACTACTCCAGCCTGAGCACGCTTAACTTCCGAGTTCTATTCCCCCTAGTTTCCAAGTCTGCACTTGTTGTTTACCTCATAATAGTACGTTGTCAACGCTATTAACCCTCAGGAGTTTAGCTTGAGCATGAAGTCACACGTTTCACCGTTTGAGTTTGAAACTATTATTCTAGAAAACAATAATTATTTAGTAACCCTAATATTTATTGAATAAGTAGTTTGACCATAGTTTGACCATAGTTTGACCACATTTTGAGCAAAATTCAAAAAAAAAACTAAAACTATTATTTAGTACTAACAATAATATTTCTTGAATAAGTAGTCTGACCATAGTTTGACTTGATTTAACCAAAATTCAAAAAAACTGAAACTTGAGCATAACTTTTTGTCCTTTAAGAATTCGAGGATTCTAAAATTTGCAAAACGTCCTATGGCCGTCGAAATCGGCTGCGGATTTTCGTGCTGAATATTTTGATATATTATGCATTTTTTCGACATCGTATGCAAAAGATATGGTCGTTTTATTTTTTCATAACACTTTTTTTGCAAAACATGTCAAAATTTATGTTTTTAAATTTTCCTAACTACTAGATTTAGTAACATAACTACATCTCGAAGGATTTTTATTTTTGAAGTTTTTATCATTTTCTTTTGTTTTTTTTTCAAAACTAAAAAGGCGATAGAGGGGGTAGAGTTTGAAAATTGTCCTTTAGTCCCGCTTTGTGTCTCCAACCGGGACTAAAGGTTAGACCCCTTTAATCCCGGTTTGTGATACAAACCTGGACTATAGGTTGGCCCTTTAGTCCCGGTTTGTGTCACAAACTGAGACTTAAAGGGCTCGTGGGGCCCCAGCCTGACGTCAACCTGCCACCACCCCTTTAGTCCCGGTTTGTGACACAAACCGGTACTATAATTCACAAATGAATCGGGACTAATGCATAGTCGTTCGAATCGGGACTAATGGTCATATTAGTGCCGGTTCATTTACAAACCGGGACTAATGAGCTGAACATTAGGTCGTTTTCTACTAGTGAATAGCCAACAATTTCTCCGTGTCCTGCGCATTTGGTTCTTTGAGATACTCCGGTCCAAACACCTCAACCATGGCGCGAGCAAATTTGATAGTAGTCTTGAGGCACATGCTCTCCCCCATCCTGACCATCTCACCAACGGCGTCTGCAACAGTACCAGGTGCAAGCATCCTCAGAGAAGCCGTGCACTTCTACTTGGCCGAGAAAAAGAGTTAGCCGCAGCAATCCCTTCTCAGCTTGAAGTAGTCATCGTGCGCCACCACTCCCTCCACAATGCGCAAAAACAATGGTTTCCGCATGCGAAAACGGCGAGAAAACCATGGATCATTCGGGAAAGCAGGTGCGGGAGCAAAGTAGTCATTGTGCAGTAGCTTTGTTGCGGACACCCTGTCCCGATTGATCACTCCTCTCCCTTTGATTGAGGCCTTGAAGTTGACAATATGCTCCACTTGCCGGTCCATTTCCTCTTGCATGCTCATGAGCATGTTCATATCCATTTCTTCGTTCGAATCTGACGAATCGAAGAACTCATCTTGAATCATTTGGTCAAGCTCCGTCGGTCCATACTCCTCGTCCGACGAAGCATCGGAATCCATCATTTACCTAACAAAATCATAATAATTCTGGTCGGTCAATGTGTCAAACACATCAAGCGCAAGGTGGAGCAGAGAGTTGTCGGACGTACCACAGTGGCGTCCGGGCCAGCGACAACGTCCCCCGCGGAGAGGACGGGAGAGCTCTTTCAGAGCTGGCGGCGGAGAGCCTAGGAACGGCCGCGCCGACGGAGCTGTGAGTCGGACGACACGGAGGAGGAAGAACAGAGGAGAGCAAATGGATCCGGCAGCTCGGGGATTTGGTACAATTTAGGGTGGGGTCGGGTTGTCGGGTCCGACGATACGGCCGTGCCCGGGCGCCCCATATCTGCCCCATATTTGGGCTGGATATGGAGGGTGCCGGTCAGCCCGGTCGTTTGAGGGTCGTATGAGGGGCCCATCTGGGTCAAAAAATTGTGACCGGACAGTGACCGGGCGGCCCGGCCAGGCATATGAGGCGGGTTTTGAGAGGTCCGGCTGTATATGCTCTTATCCCCTTTACAAAATAAAAACCAATGAACTAGTGTATTCCATTTTGGAATCATGCTATCAAATTAGTGCATCATCCCCATCTAAAATGGTAACTGGTAACACTTATGATAATTTGCTCAAGGCAATACAACGATTCCAACTTTTTTAATAACTTTTTGAACCTTATAACAGGTGCACTGGCACGGGTGATGGAGAGTATTGAGGCCTCTTAACTTGTAACCAAACATGTCCAAAAGCGTCCAAACATAAATAGATTCGCTGGTTTCTCCCACCTGCACTTGTCCGGCGAGGCAGAGGACACGAAAGAGACGTGCCAAGAGTACAACGCAAGTGCTCCTTGTGGCCACACGAAACAAACAAACAAACAAAAGTCAGGGAGGGAGAGTATGATTTATGAAATGAATCCATACGCTACGCAGATAAAGAGAGGAGCCCAAAAACCAAAAGCGTGCTTGGTCGCGGAGCGCGCTTGTGGGCATCGGCCACCGGCTGTGTCGTTGGACACATCGCAAATTCCTTCACCGGCCACCACCTGCTCGTGTCGTGTCCCCGTCACGAGGCCCGGCCCTTTGGACCTTTTGGAGCGCTGCCGCGTGCCTGCGGCCACCACCTCGGCGCCGGTCGGTTTCTGAACCCAACAAAACGCCAGCCAGGCGCTACGATCATCTCCTGGCCGATACGATCATGAACATGGCCAGGGCGCCATGCCAACCGCGGAAGAAAGACAACCGTGCTTGTCCTGGGAGGGAGGCTCTGTTTTGTGCTGGTGTTTGGCAGCATGCGCCAAAGCGGTATGGCGTGAGATTCTTCAGGATCTTGTTTGTTCACTTCCCTCCTGTCCGATGCACCTACTATCACTTCTTAATTCTACTCCCTCCGTCCCAAAATTCTTGTCTTAGATTTGTCTAGATACGGATGTACCTAATACTAAAACGTGACTTGATACATCTGTATTTAGACAAATCTAAGACAAGAATTTTGGGACGGACGGAGTAGTAAGTAGAGGCTAGTACTTTACACTAGTCTACACAACCAACCAGGCTCGTGTTTGTTTGGATTAAACTTGCTAGTATGTGCATGCATGAGCCGTGTCTGCTCAGTGCTCATAGTACGCCCTCCTGTTTTGGTTCAGATTGATGCACACATTTTAGTTGTGAAGTGATATAACGATTGGATCGTTTCGTGGCACCATCGATCTTTGTGTCAATCTTTTCACGCAATCATACTGTACAGTATTGCTGCTGGAGCCCCTGCCACTGGACGAAGAAGGCTAAGAGCATGTCTAGTAGAACCCTCAAACCCTCAAACCCTTAAAGCAGTTTTAAGGATTGAAAAGTGCCAGTTTTTGGCACTTTTAAGGGTTGAAAAACAGGGGTAAAGACTAGAACCCTCAAACCCAACCTTTAAACTGCCACTAGTAGAAAAGGGGGCAATGGTCCAGGCCGGGCCAGCCCATTAGTCCCGGTTCAGTCCAGAACCGGGACCCATGGGGGCATTGGACCCGGTTCGTGAGCCTCGGGGGCCATTGGTCCCGGTTGGTGGGACGAACCGGGACCAATGGGCCTCGCTCCTGGTCCACCACCATTGGTCCCGGTTGGTGGCTTGAACCGGGACCAAAGGCTGCCCTTTAGTCCCGGTTCATGCCACCAACCGGGACTAAAGGGTTGGTTTAGTCCCACCTCGCCAACCAAAAGGCGCTCACACCGGTTTATAAGCCCTCCCTCTTTACCTTGTTGAGCTCCTCTCAAAGTGAAAATAGATGCCCTTATGCAGGGAATTTGACCTAAATTCATACTGAATTTCTCTGAAGTTCATAGAAATTTATTATGAATTTAGGTTGAATTCTCTCTATAGGCACATCTATTCTCATTTTTTAGTAAAGTTAATCACAAACTTGTGATTCAGACAAATTTCAAAGAATTCAAATTTTAACTATTCATGCCACCAACCGGGACCAATGATATGCCTATATATACCATGCCAAAATGAAAGAGAGGCGCAATGCTCATCTGCACGTTGCTTAGCTTCATGCCAACGTGCAGATGAGCACTGTGCTTCTCCCTTCATCGTCTCTACACTGAGTGCTTGTAAACCGCTGCGAGCGCCTCTCGCTTGACGAGGTGGGACTAAAAAACAGCTGCAGAAAGAATCAACTAAAAAACTCTTTTACCGGTTCACGTCACGAACCGGTACTAAAAGGTCGCCTTAAAACCTGTACCAAATAAAATGCCTTTGTAACAGCCTTAGAACTGGTACTGAAGAAATCAACTAAAAGGCTTTTATAAACCTCTAGTATTATTGAAACTAAAATTATATAGAATTTTGTTACAAACTTTAATAGCAAAAAGAATTATCATAAAATAAAATAAATAAGTAATTAGAATTCTGTTCAAAACATTAAAAGCAAAAGGAATTATCATAAAAGAAAATAAATAAGTACTTAGAATTTTGTTACAAACTTTAATAGCAAAAGGAATTATCATAAAAGAAAATAAATGAGTAATTAGAATTCTGTTCAAAACATTAAAAGCAAAAAGAATTATCATAAAAGAAAATAAATAAGTAATTAGAATTTTGTTAGAAACTTTAATAGCAAAAAGAATTATCATTAAATAAATAAAGCAAAAAAGAAAACAAAAAATGGGAAAAAATAAAAAATTTGCCACCTACTGGGCCACCACGGCCTGAATACGACTAGAAACCTTATTGGGCCAGGATTCAGGCCCGCAGACTGCCCAGCAGGCCCACAGGCAGAGAAACAAGTTTAGGCCAGTAGGCCTGCAATAGTGAGGAGTTCAAATGGGAGGGCAGAGTTGCACTTATAAACAGGTGGGGCCGCTCCTCAGCTAGCGAGGTAGGACTAAACATCCCATCGCATCTGCCAATAAGAAGGCCTTTAGTCCCTTTGGTGGCATGAACCGACTAAAGGGTGCATTGCTACCGGTTGATGGCACAAACCGGTACCAATGCCCCCCCTTTAGTTCCGGTTGGTGCCACCAACCGGGACTAAAGGCCTCTGCTTCCCGCCCTTTGGGCTGTTGAAAAGAGGTCTTTGGTCACGGTTGGTGCCACCAACCGGGACTAAAGGGGGCATTGGTCCCGGTTGGTGCCATGAACCGGACCAATGCTCGCTATATAAGCGGCACTCGCGAAAATTTGGGTCGATTCGTTCTTCCCCACCGCCAGTTGCCCGTCTGCCTCCGCCTCCGCTGCTGTCGTTGCCCGCGCCGCCCCGCCGCCGCCGATTGACGCTGTCGCCGCCTCGCCGCTTCGCCGCCGCCGTGCCGCCCGCCTCAATCGACGCCGCCGCCGCCCTCGCCTCGCCACCACGCCACCCCGCCCGCCATCGCCCCGCGCCAAGCCCGCCTGCAGCTCACTCACACCAAGCGTCGTCGTCGTCGCCGTCCCCGTCCCCGACACCGTCACCGTGAGCAACTAATTTAATTTGATGTTAGTAGTAGTTAATTGAGTTAGATTTTTTTGTAGATTTTTTTGTAGTTCATAAATTTTTTTGTTAGATGTGTAGTTCATAGATTTTTCTGTTAGATTTTTTTTCATATTTGTAATTAATTTGTTCATATTGTGTTAGATTTTTTTTCATATTGTGTAATTAATTTGTTCATATTGTGTTAGATTTTTTTCATATTGTGTAATTAATATGTTCATATTGTGTTAGATTTTTTATAATTTTTTTCTGTTGTAATTTAGATGTCAAATTTTTATGATATTTTTCTGTTGTAATTTAGATGTCAATTTTTTTTCATATTGTGTAAGTAATTTAGATGTCAAATTTTTATGATTTTTTCTGTTCATAGAATTTTTATGATTTTTTTCTCTTGTAATTTTGTTCATAGAATTTTAATGTTTTTTTGTTCATAGTATTTTCTTTGTCAATTTATTGTGTATGTATAAGAAAATTGTGAATGATATAAGTCATTTATGAATATGTTCATATTTAGAACAGAGAAAAAAGGAAAAAAAATAAGAAGAGAAAGTGTTTAATATAATTAGTTAGAAAAATAATAGAACTATAGTTAAACTAGTTTATTTTTAGTAAGTACTACTTTATTTTATTTATAGTAAGTGCTTCATATATAGTTGAACTAGCTAGTTGATTTAATAAACTACTTTAGTTAACTATATATAGAAGTAGTTCCCACATCGACGTCGGCGATGCCTATCCTACATTCTCGTCATCGTCGACTCGGCGGTGGAGGCCTGTTTGATTAGGGCCATGTTCGGGACTGGGCTCCGCCGGGCTGGTATTGGGAGGTGCTACCTTCCGGGGGACGTAGGTTGGTGAGGAGGCAGCCCGTTGTTGACCCGATTCTTCTTTGGTGGCGGTCGCGTGGGACAGTGACGGTGCCGAGGCTTCCGGACACCATGGAGGTGGTACGTCACTGTGTCAGCGAGGAGGACGAGCACGTCCATCGCTACATGGTTGCATTGGAGGGCAGGTTCGACAATACCTGGCAGGTTCTTCAGGGATCTCACTGGAGCTATGATCCTGTGATGGTTCCTTATCTTTGGGTGTCCACCGTCCGCGATACCCGTCGGGCGCTACGGTTCTAGCTGTATTAGTGATGCTATATGTATGATAGTATTCGAGGAGTATTAGTGATAATATTTGACAATGTACGGACACAAGAGATGATGTACTTTTGCTTATAATTGAATGCATGCTAATTTGAATACTACTTTATTTTATGACTTGGTTTTGCTTATTGAATGCTCATATTGGAAAAGTACTCCTACTTTGAATGATAAAACTGGAGAGCACTATGTAGAAATCTAGAAGCCCCCTCCATCATCCACTCCGTCGTGGGGGTAGTTTCTCCTTCATTCCCGTGTGCTAGACAATTTGGTGTAATAATGCACTCGGGAATGAAAGGAGGAGCTATACGTACCATCACCGATAGTCAACCCGTGATTAATAATAATGATCTAATTTAGGTTTTTTAGTAGATATATTTAATTGTACAAGTTTAATATTTGAATTATGAACATAGGCCAGAAATGTCGTACTCGGACGACGAAAACCGCCCGGGGGAGTGCGACTGGTGCCACGACGACCGAGGTATGTGCGACAGGTTCATTGAGCTGGACAAAGATCGGCGCTTCAGCATTAAGCTCGAGGAGACCTGCGATGTTCATACGGTACGCAACGACGACAATAGTTTTTTTCGTAATTAAGCACGACTTCAACTATTTTAACGTGTATTTTTCATCTTTTCCAATTCGACTAGCTTATCCCATGCTATGCAAGACGCTATGTCTTGGAGACGATGGGTTTTGAAGACCATGAAAGTATGGAAACCAAAAAAATTCTCCTAAGGACCCATCATGGTGTGGATTTTGAAGTAAAGCTGTACAATGCTGAGAGTGTAACCCATTTTGGTTGCAAAAATTGGGAAGCACTTTGCAAGATGTATAGTTTGATGAGGGTATGCTTGTCACCATGGATCTTGGTGATCCTACAATCGAGCAAGACAGACCTTCGATTTGGGTCCTTGTGGATACACCTCCAATTCTTCCCCCATGTGAGCTTAACATACTTATTAAGTAATTTATATTGTTTATTTCAAAATAGTTGATAGCTTATTTTCATTGACAGCTTATTTTCATTCTTAAAAGAATGTGCGGAAGATGGTAGACAAAACCCACTACACCGATGGCTCCGAATTAACTTATAGGGAGAAAAATCATGTGATCGCATTTTGTACTGATCTTGAGAATTACAATGTCTACAATCGAACTCCTCAACATTATGGTCAATACGTGCCAATAGTGCACGTGTTGAACTACGGTAACTACCATGGAGATACCCTGGTAAGATTTTTTACTATTGCGACATCTGTGCATCTTTTTGCACATTTCTAAAACTAGTACATCATTGCTAACTACGAAGTTATTACTATGTTTTTCAACAGATAATCCCAAATGATTGTGTGCCTCATCTGATGTATACGCATGGTAGCCTTCATGTTTTGAACATACAACCAGGTCTTCCTACAAATCTTAACTGTCCATACCGGGTTTCTAAAAAAAGTGGAGACATGACAATCAAAGAATGGAAAAAATGTATGGACAGTCGTAAGGAGCTTCTTGGAAGCAAAAGGCAGCGAAGCACAAGAATTGGAGACAGGATGATCTCCATTCTTCATAATGGAGAGTCAGGGTCTATAGTTTTATGCTATTTTACCTTAAGGGTATTTAGGTCCTACCTGATACTGATGATCATGTGCTAAGAACAATTTTGTAGGGTTGGGTTCGATGACTATGAGGATGATGATCGTATGACTTATTATTAATAACGAGTAGAAGTTGTATGATGATGCATGATTAGTAGGACTTGTTATTATATATGATGATGTATGATGCGAGCATGCATAAGTTATTATATTAGCGGGTGAAATGAACATAGCAGCAGCGTTGGTAAACCAAGGACGAAGATATAAGAGAGGGCACTTCTCTCTATTAGCTAGCTAATAACAACCTAAAAATAACCCCCAAAACCCCTAAAGCAGCCACTTTTTTTTAAAAAAAAAAAAACATCAGCTCTAGCCAGCTGCTGACGCGTGGATGCCTTTTGGTCCCGGTTGGTGCCACCAACCGGGACCAAAGGCCCCCCTGCCTGGGCTCGGCGCACCGGCCACGTGGAGGCCCATCTGTCCCGGTTCGTGTTAGAACTGGGACTAAAGAGGGGAGGTATTAGTAACGACCCATTAGTCCCGGTTCATGAACCGGGACTAAAGGCCCTTACGAACCAGGACAAATGCCCCCTTTTCTACTAGTGTGCTTTAAGGGTTGGATTTGAGGGTTCTAGTCTTTGCCTCAACCCCAGCCTTTAAAACTGTCATTTCACATATCACACATTTCATCACATTTCATCATATGACATATCACAAATTCCATCACATTTGACATAAAACAATAATCATTCTAGTTATTATTACACCACCGAATAAAACAATAATCATCCAAATTATTGCAACAATGTTTGAGCAAATTACAATAATTGTTCGAATCAAATAGGACATAGAAAAGTAAAACAAAGATACATCATGGGCCAATGCGCCGCACATACAACTGCAAGTGGTGCCGTACTAGATCATCCCAGAGCCGACCATGAGTGGTTGCATCCTCAATCTCATGATGTGCTTGAAGAAAAGCGTGTATGCGAGAAGGGTTTCTTTCCAGTTGCACACGGGTACCAACAGTCTCATAGAAACAAGGGAGGTTTAACCCTCTCTCATCCTCTAGGATCATGTTGTGTAGAATCACACAACATTTCATGATGTTCACCAAGGTTTTTTGTCCCAAAACCGAGCTGGACCCCGAACTATGGCAAACCTTGCTTGCAAAACACCGAAAGCTCTCTCAATATCCTTGCGGGCTGCCACTTGTGCCTTGGTGAAATGAGCCTCTTTTCTTGTTAAGGGCACCCCATTTTTCTCCTTGATGGACTTCACAAGAGTTGCCCATTCGGGATAGATGCCATTAGTGAGATAGTATCCCATTGAGTACTCATTGTCCATGATTTTGTAGTTGCAAGCTGGAGCATCCCCAGAAATTAATCTTGTGAACAAAGGAGATCTATTGAGGACATTGATATCATTGAGTGTTCCCGGCAACCCAAACAATGCACGCCAAATCCATGTGTCCTCCGATGCTACGGCCTAAAGCACAATGGTAGCATCACGGCTTTTACTGCAATACATTCCGTGGCATGCCTTTGGGCAATTTTTCCACCTCCAATGCATGCAATCAAGACTACCAAGCATCCCCGGCCATCCCCTTTTTTCATTCATTTCCATTAATCTCTTTGTATCTTCCTCGTTTGGTGCCCGAAGATACTGCTCATCATACAACAGGATGACCAACTTGACAAACCTACGGCCGGACTCCGTGGTTGTATCTTGCCCAATGCGAAGATACTCGTTGGTATAATCTGCGGTATGGCATAAGCGAGTACCCGCATTGCCGCCGATATCTTTTGATATGCACTAAACCCCATTATACCGGCGGTGGATCTACGACATTTAAAGAAATCGGAGGCAGCCTCACAAGCAGTGACAATCTTCACAAACAAACTACGAGGCATTCGGTACCTTCTGCGGAAGAGACGAGGAGGGTCCGTAGGTACCTCTGCAAAGAAGTCTTGCATCAAATGCTTGTGTCCGAGATCTTGGTTCCGGTAGATGGTGAATCGCCCCATCTTCGACCCTCTCCTCTGATCCATAAGCTTTGCGCGGTCTCCAAGCACTTGCACGTCGACGAGGAGGCTCATCATCTCGACGTCGTCATCTTGCAACAACTCGTCAATGTTCGAATCGTCGGATGACGACCAATCCGATGAATCAGACAACGAGTCCATGTCGTCGTTGCTCACCTCCATCTACATACCAACAATTGTGAGTGCCAATGAAGAAAAAATTTAAAACTGAAAAATAAAAAAAAATCTCACCTTCGGGAGCGGGGGCCGGCGTCGAGCGGGGCGGGGATGGCGTGGGCCGGCATCGAGCAGGGGGGGCGCTGTCGGGGCCGGCGCGAGCATGACGGCGATGCGGGCGGGCGGCCGGGCGGGCGGGGCGGAGGCGTTGGGCGGGCGGGCGGTGGCGGGCGGGCGCGGAGGGCGGCGGGCGGGCGGCCGGACGGGCGCGAGGGCGGCGGGCGGGCGGAGTCGATGCGAGAGGGGCGGGCGCGAGGGGCGGCGGGCGGTCGGCGGGCTGTGGCGGCGCGGGCGGCGGGGCGCGGAGGGGGCGGCGGGCTGGCGGGCGGGCGGATCGGGGAGGCGCGACGCTGGATGAAACTTCCCTCCCGCGCGAGGGTGGAAGAGGAGTGCGGGTTGGGGGGAGTTTTTCCTCCCAACCCTCACTTCTACAGGTTGGGAAAATGTTTGAGGGTTGGACCTCTAATTTTTTTACGGGTTTGAGGGTTTAGGGGTTCTAGTCTACGGCTTTTTTTCGACGAAAACTTTAAAAAAAGCAGTTATTTTTGGGGGTTGGAGGGTTTGAGGGCTCAACTAGACTTGCTCTAAGGTCATCTTCAACGCCCACCCTCAAACCTCCCGTAATCGTCCGGACCATAAAAACCATCCAGCGTGATCCTATCGGTCCATGGCGCAACCCGGACGCGTTTACCTCCATAAATCGGAGATAAACACAGGGGGGGTTGTGAGAGTCTGGACCGTTCTCACGCCCGCTTCTGACCGCCCTGGCCCACCCAAAGCCCTCTACTTTCGCCCGCGCATGTTCCCGCCTGGCATCAACTGTCCGCATTCATGCCGATGTAGAGCGCGCCGCTCCACATTGAAGGCGGCCCATGCGTCGCCCGCTGCACGCCCGGCTGAACACGCCTCGTCGCCGCATTCAAACGCCTCCATTAAACCTGCGGGGAAGCCGAGGAACCTACTCCGCACGGAACCTAGACCTTTGATTTATTTTTCTATAAATTTGAGCAAACTAAAAAAGGTTTGGTTTAGGATAAACCTAGACCTTTGATTAATTTTGAACGAACATGGTAGCTAGCAGTTGTGTTCAAGTGGTTAATAAATAATTCTTTGGATGGAAAACTGATTATAGAATAGCAACCCAGTGCATGTTTGGTTCCATGGAAACAAAAAGGAAAGGATATCCGTTCTTCAAGTCTTATCAATTAGTACCACTGTGTTGAGTACTGATTGCAGCAAACTCATCACATAAGTTAGACACAAGAAGTTAGAACCTATACTATGGTGAAATAAATGCTAAACCTAGGGGCAAAATTTATGTCAAACCTATAGAACTTAATCCTTTGCTAATCATTAATCCACCCTCTGAATTTCGTCGTGGGGCTTGATGCAATCTAACCAAATGATTCGGTGATAAACTCATCATAAGAAATTTATGTACTCTAGCGTATTTTACACTTACATTGAGGATAGACTAGAAGCCGCCATCCTGATATTTCTGAGACCCTATACTCTAGAGATATCAAACATTTAGGTATACATCCATTGAAATATGCACTATGTTGTTGTGACTACCATAAATTAATCCGCGAAAGCTAGCACTTTTATGTGTGTTAAATTATGCGGTTTAGCGATGGGCATCATGGTTATAGCATAGAAATGACTATGATTATATTATGAATCATTATCACCTATTTAATTATATTAAGTAAATTATCAGAAAAAAGATAACTATGATTATGATAATATAGAAGTTAAGTTATATAAATATAAAATTTTAGTATAAAATCTATTTTGACTTTACTTTGTGAAGGTTAATTTGGTTGCATGGGCAGCAAACATAGGGGGCAAACAATATCAGATAAATTTTCCTTGTAGGTGGGATTCCCTGCCACAAAGATGGAGTTTTCCTATAATTTTTCCTATAACAAAGAGGTGATAAAACATATCAGAAATTAATAAATATAACACATGATCGTTAGGTGCTAACATAACCACTTTAGATGTTAACCAAAGTTAGCACCGGGACATAAGCAATTAGACCCTATCGTGAGAGATTAACATTTACAAGGGACTAATTGGGGTTCACAACATAGATCAACCAGCTGATGATACCAATGTTAGAATAAATACTTAGGATGAATATAATAGGATCTTGATCTCTTATAAGAACACCTTAAATATATGCGGAAGAGTACTAACCATAATTGGGGTTGAGTGCATTAGCAGGATCACATGGCTGCACCTTGGGGTCTTCGGCAGTGAAGAGATGGCTGGGGAAGCAGGGCAGAACTTTGACAATGTACATGGCAGTAGGGAGCCGCCGGCGCAACCCTGGCACTGGAGCAAAGGTAGGAGAAGGCCTCCTCGTCACACAACGCTCCCCTAGATTGGAACGGTTTTGGGGTTAAGGGGCAGAGTGGACGCACGTGAACCCATCCGCTCGTACGTGGCCAACTGCTACCCCTCTTTATATGCAGCACTGGCGATCACGGGACATAAACCATGTTGGTTTGGATCGCCCCCGGTCAAGGCATGTTAGTTAGGGTCAAAAGGTTATGAACGTTGGTTCGTGACCTCCTCCGCTTACTGTTAAGTATTTCTCCTTTAGTTATCTGTTTATCCCATTGGGTCTCAGATCAATTACAACAGTATGTATTGGGAAGGTCTTGAAAAAGAAGGTGGCATGGCAACACTCAGGACTAGAGCTGAAGTTCTTCGAGGTAATACATTAAAGCTGATGAGGATCTACGATACCGCAATTAGGGTGGTTGTGAGGGAGTGAAAATTCACATCGCTCTATGGTTGTTGAAGTAGTTTATCTGCTATTTATTTTGAATTGTATCTTTGGTGTAATCCATAGTTACCTGGGCTATACGAAATGCATGCAATCGTGCCACGTTTGAACACACGCTAATTAAGAGCCCTATGAGATTGTATTCTCTGTTTGCACTTCACTTATGTACTGGGCAGGTCTTGAAAAAGAAGGTGATATAGTGACACTCAGGACTGGACTGAACTTCTTCGATGTAATACACGAAAGCTGATGGGGATCTGCGATACTGCAATCAGGGTGGTTTCTTGGGAGTGAAAATTCACATCGCTCTCTCGTTGTTGGAGTAGTTTATCTGCTACATCTTTTGAATTGTATTATTGTTGTAATCTGTAATTACCATCGTGATACTTTGTGTTTTTGTATTTGGCCTATGCTATAATAGGATTAGACTTGACGGTTCATGTGATGTCTAGGTTTTTGTCCCATGGTGCACATTTCGATGACGAGTGTGTGCAGTGAGTTTCCTAGCAATGCTCGAGCTCGTATCCCTTTTTCCTATCCCCCGAAGAAACTTTGGATATGTTTATTTTTGTTATATTTTTAATCGAAAGGGGGTAAGTCCTGTTCGAAATAAAATGTGATCAGGGACTAAATCAAAAGGCATACCAACTTTGTGTGGTCATCAAAAGACTGTGTGAAACATGAGGACTTCTTTACCTAATTGTATTCTAAGAAATTTGCAGATTTGAAACCATCCTTCCATGGGCACATAAGAATGGGATTCTAGGCGTTGCAAATGGCCCTAACTTAGTAGTTAGATGATAAAAAAACTATCAATTAGACTATCATATCATGCCCCAGTTGTTCAGTATTGTATTGAATCAGGATTAGAGTAACTGATCGCCAAAGCGTAAACACACGCGAGACAATGCAAGTAGATGTTGGCTAATGTCCAAACAAGAATTTTGGCATATAAAATGGTGGCTAACATGACCAAATGAGTAGTCAAGTTTATACTATAATGCTTGTTGTAGGTCTCCCAGGATTCCAATTTTCAACGTGCCCCGAACTGCAGGATACACTGAATCTTCCCTTGGTCTTGCATCAATTGGCACGGGACGGATTCTCGCCTTGAATCAATTCATAAAGAAAGTCTAGTTGTGAGTGAGGTGTTTGATTACGACGACATGAATTTGGGGAGCGAAACTTGTCCCTTGTGCACGTGGTAGGCAGGCACGCAGGGTTGACTCAACATTTCATCGAAAGCAAAGCCGGACCTCGGGTCTCTCTTCCAAATCCAGGAAAAACACAATGTTCAGTTTGCAGCTACCTTGTTCCAACCTTGACGGTTTGACATTTGTAGCTATTCGTTTGAAGAAGAAAACATCCGGGTATGTGTGTACATATGTGGTCTTGTGGTTGGGAGCTTAGGACCAACTACTATAAATGTTTGCACTAAACCCCGAGACGACAATGATGCTAATTAAAGCACAGTGTCACGTTTGTAGCAATGCCTCCTAGCCTAGTTGCTGCTAGAGTACGGCCAATAACAAAAAGATTTCCTTTTGGCGGTTTGCACCACGTATGCTGCACACAGGTGAGGGATGGGAGGTCCAGAACTTGTAACGAAGCACGTCCAAGTGTCCAAACCAATTAAATTTGTGCATATCTGTGGCCTCCCCCACTCCAAGTTGTCCAGCTATACAGAGGACACGAAAGAGACAGGGGAGGGGAACAATACAAGAGCTCCTTGCCAGACGAAACATGCGAACAAAAGTCAGGGAGGCGGGTACTGGTGGTATACTACGAAAGGAGGCAAAAGAACAAGGGCGTCCTTGGTCACGGTTGTTGTCCCGGAGCGCGCTTCTGGGCGTCGGCTTCCCTGTGTCTGGCTTGGACGCATAGCATGCGGTTGTTGTGCCGGCAAAATTTTGTGTTTTGACCCTTTTCACGTATAAAATCGAGATCTGACCCCGTTATGAACTTTTTTCGACATTTGACCCTTTTGCTACCGCCGTAGACCCCGGCGGTAGAGTTGTACAGGCTACCATGGTCCACCCTGGCGGTAGGTTGCTTGACGTCGTCTGGCCGTTAACGGCCATGTACACGTGGCAAAGGGACCTACCGCCGCCGTATATGACGGTAGGCTCTTGCACCCTACCGCCGAGGCCTCTGGCGGTAGGGTCCTGGATAAGGTTGTGAGGAGGGGGCTGTGCTGCTCCCCCACCCACTCATTCACCCCACTCTTCTTTCGTGCTCAAGCTCTCTCCCCCTCTTCTCCCCCACCAAATCACCCACTAGATCCCCCTCCATTGCTTGAGATTTGGCTAGTGGATCGAGGCCATTTGCATCACCCAAGGTACCTCCCCCATCCCCCTTCATTTGGTTGGTTCAAATCATGCATTTTGCTCATTTTGTTGGAATCACTAGTTCATGGTTTTGTTGTGGTGAAATCAATGTATATCATTCATTTTGGGTAATGTTTGTGCTTTGACAATGTATTGTGTCACTAGCATTGTTTGGGTTGTAAGAAATATCATTTAGGGTTTTGTTAGGGTTAATGACATGGTTACGGTTAAGGTTATGGTTATGGTTATGCTTAAGTAAATGCCTATATGATGAACGTTATGGTTATAGTTTGGTTAGGGTTTTGTTAGAGTAGTTACCTCTCGGATTATGGCTCGATCTACTCCTTGGGTCTTAGTTTTTGTCAAGAGACGGTTAGGATTTTTGCCTTTGATGATCGTTATAGTAATCCCTCGACTTGTAGGATGGGATCGATCATCATTGTTGAGACTTCCGCGGAGGCGGCAGCGAAGCGTGAACGTGCAGTCATTGAGGAAAAGATGGACTTGTGGGTCAAAGCCATTGATGCATTGAATGCGGCTTGTAGAGAGTTTTCAAAGTATTATGTGTCGAAGTGCGACGATACTAGAGTTAAGTTATACGAAGCTAAAGAGAAAAACATAAGCAACCTCAAGAATGAAGAGAAAAATCATAGATGCGCTCTTGCAAGGCAAATTGCATTGTGTGGAACAAGGGATGCAGTAAATGAGATGAACTTTAACAACCCTGGCCAGATCATTTATTGGCTAGTTAGGCAACCATCATCGGTGATACTTAGTTGGGCAACTCGTTGGGCTTGGGTACATGAAAGAAATGATGTCATTTGTTGCAACCCCGGGCTGTACGACAAAGATGTCTTGTTGATGGAGTAGTAGAGGGGGTTGAAACAAATGATGTTGTAGTGTCATTTGGACTGTAATGGCATGTACCCTTATCATTTATGCAACCTATGTCATTTGAACCAGTGAGACCATAATGTAACCTATAAATAAGTTATGCTTTGTGTTTGTATTGTATCATTTAATTTGAGTTATGGTTTGTTCCATTTCATGTAGCATGGAAAACATGACCCCGGAGCAGTTGAAGAAAGTATATGACAAGTGTTGTGGCATTGCATCTAAGAGTTTGGCGGCAGCGTCTGAGAAGATTGTACCGGAGCGAGAACTTGGTATCAAGAGGGAGCTTGATGCATGGTTCAAGATCAATGATGAGGAGTGTGCTGCCATGATGGATATCAAAAAGTATTCATTCATGGAGGAACCTTCTGATCTTATGGAGAGAAAAGTTTTCTGTAGACTTATGAAAGAAAAAGAGAAGATACTTGATGAGCTGCACGAGAAGGAATATGCTTGCAGACATTCTGTGGCAACGGAGATCTTTTTCTCCGTGAACAAAGAAGAATTCCGCGAGCTGGACTTGAGAAAACAAGGACAGGTCATTGGATGGGCAATCAGACAAGGCAAGTCAGAGATTCCGGAACAGCGTGCTCGATGGGCATGGTTCCGCGAAACGAAAGGTGTGTTGGAGAATTGGGCGGGATCGTCGGATTTTCAACTGAAGCCTAATCCTGATCGTGACGCACAAATTGAACGTCTTATGTGTTTTAGATCTTTCTTTCCGAAGTAGAAAATGTATGCTCGCGCTTGAGCTTTGTAGTTTGAACTTATGTCACTCGAATCGCTAGAAGGGGGACATGGATCAATTATGTATGTCTTTGCTACTTGATCATTTGTAGTTTGAACTTATGTCATTCGAATCGTTAGAAGGGGGACATGAATCGCTAGAAGACTGTAATTTGTGGATGTAATGAACTATATGCTCAGTTATGCATGTCTTTGCTACTCGATCATTTGTGGATGTCATTTGTGGATGCTTAGTTCATAGAAGTTTGTAAGAAATGGAAAGGAAAAGCGACATAAAGTAAATGAAGTGGGACATGGATCAACACCCTACCGCCATAGGCTACGGCGGTAGCATGGCCAACCCTACCGCCAGAGATTGCGGAGGTAGGGTGGCCAACCCTACCGCCAAAAAATGCATATTTTGATCACAGGAGAAGTAGGAGAGCAGCCGTTTGGGTGGCCACCCTACCGCCAGGGACTGCGGCGGTAGGGTGGCCAACCCTAACGCCAAAAAATGCATATTTTGGTCACAGGAGAGCAGTCGAGTAACCGTTTGGGTGGCCACCCTACTGCCAGGGACTACGGCGGTAGGGTGGCCAACCCTACCGCCAAAAAATGCATATTTTGGTCACATGAGAAGGAGCAGAGCAGCCGTTTGGGTGGCCACCCTACCGCCAGGGACTACAGCGGTTGGGTGGCCAACCCTACCGCCAAAAAATGCATATTTTGGACATAGGAGAGCAGGCGTTTGGGTGGCCACCCTACCGCCATCCCCCTTGGCGGTAGGCTAGCCAACCCTACCGCAAAACAGCGGAGATTTTGCGCTCCAGCAGGTTAGCTGTGGGGATTCGCGTCCTACCGCCAGGCCTTAAGGCGGTAGGGTGTCATAACCTACCACCGGGGCTTCTAGCGGTAGGGTGCAAAGCAGAGCTAAAATTTACTCTATTTTCCATCGTGTTCATCATTTCTAATGGACAGCAAAAATAGCAGCATAATAGATGTAGTTCATGACATAGTTTCAACACAAGTTTCACAAATCAAAGACACAGTTGATGACATAGTTCAACAAAAATTTCACAAATAAAGTACATAGTTTAACACAAGTTTCACAAATCAAAGACACGGTTCATCACATGTTTCTTGAAGCGAAGGCATAGTTCATGACTAGTTTTTCGAAAGTAAGGCCTTATTGAGTCACATGAGGCCATTTTCCTTTCTTGTCGCGTGCCTAACCTCCTCTTGGGCTTCACGAGCCCTTGCAAGCTTTCTTGCTCTCTCCTCTTGACGAGCAATGTTCTCCTTGCGTGCCCTCTCCTCTTCACGCTTCTTTCGCTCCATCCTCTCCTTTTCACGATGCTCTTTGTCCAAGCCTCTCTGAAATGCTTCTTCAAACAACCGCTGCCTCCTTAGACAATCTCGATGTTGATCTTTCTTAACATCTTCTGGCACATCTTGATCTATCCATGTGAAGTACTTACAAAGTGGAGGCGGTGACTATGTACGAATAAACAAAAAATGTGGTCATTACTAAGATAGATTCAATGGTTGATGACATTTTTGAACTTGAACAACTTACCGGCGGTACATCATAGGAGTGCACATTTCGATGCCGAGTGTGTGGAGTGAGTTTCCTAGCAATGCTCGAGCTCGTATCCCTATTTCCTATCACCCGAAGAAACTTTGTATATGTTTATTTTTGTTATATTTTTAATTGAAAGGGGGTAAGTCCTGTTCGAAACAAAATGTGATCATGGACTAAATCAAAAGGCATACCAACTTTATGTGGTCATCAAAAGACTGTATGAAACATGAGGACTTCTTTACCTAATTGTATTCTAAGAAATTTGCAGATTTCAAACCATCCTTCCATGGGCACATAAGAATGGGATTATAGGCATTGCAAATGGCCCTAACTTAGAAGTTAGATGATAAAAAAAACTATCAATTAGACTATCATATCATGCCCCAGTTGTTCGGTATTGTATTGAATCGGGATTAGAGTAAGTGGTCGCCAAAGCTTAAACACATGCGAGACAATGCAAGTAGATGTTGGCTAATGTCGAAACAAGAATTTTGGCATAGAAAATGGTGGCTAACATGACCAAATGAGTAGTCAAGTTTATACTATAATGCTTGTTGTAGGTCTCTCAGGATTCCAATTTTCAATGTGCCCCGAACTGCATGATACACTGAATCTTCCCTTGGTCTTGCATCAATTGGCACGGGACGGATTCTCGCCTTGAATCAATTCATAAAGAAAGTCTAGTTGTGAGTGAGGTGTTTGATTACGACGACTTGAATTTGGGGAGCGAAACTTGTCCCTTGTGCACGTGGTAGGCAGGCACGCAGGGTTGACTCAACATTTCGTCGAAAGCAAAGCCGGACCTTGGGTCTCTCTTCCAAATACGGGAAAAACACCATGTTTAGTTTGCAGCTACCTTGTTCCAACCTTGAAGATTTGACATTTGCAGCTATTCGTTTGAAGAAGAAAACATCCGGGTGTGTGTGTACATATGTGGTCTTGTGGTTGGGAGCTTAGGACCAACTACTATAAATGTTTGCACTAAACCCCGAGACGACAGTGATGCTAATTTGGAGCACAGTGTCATGTTTGCAGCAATGCCTCCTAGCCTAGTTGTTGCTAGAGTACAGCCAATAACAAAAAGGTTTCCTTTTGGCGGTTTGCAACACGTATGCTGCACACAGGTGAGGGACGGGAGGTCCAGAACTTGTAACGAAGCACGTCCAAGAGCGTCCAAACCAATTAAATTTGTGCATATCGGTGGTCTCCCCCACTCCAAGTTGTCCGGCTATACAGAGGACATGAAAGAGATAGGGGAGGGGAACAATACAAGAGCTCCTTGCCAGACGAAACGTACGAACAAAAGTCAGGGAGGCGGGTACTGGTGGTATACTACGAAAGGAGGCAAAAGAACAAGGGCGTGCTTGGTCGCGGTTGCTGTCCCGGAGCGCGCTTCTGGGCGTCGGCTTCCCGGTGTCTGGCTTGGACGCATAGCATGCGTTTGTTGTGCCGGCAAAATTTCGTGTTTTGACCCTTTTCACGTATAAAATCGAGACCTGACCCCGTTATGAACTTTTTTCGACATTTCACCCTTTTGCTACCACCGTAGACACCGGCTGTAGGGTTGTACAGGCTACCGCGGTCCACCCTGGCGGTAGGTTGCTTGATGTCGTCTGGCCGTTAACGGCCATGTACATGTGGCAAAGGGACCTACCGCCATCGTCTATGGCGGTAGGCTCTTGCACCCTACCGCCGAGGCCTCTGGCGGTAGGGTCCTGGATAAGGTTGTGAGGAGGGGGTTGTGCTGCTCCCCCACCCACTCATTCACCCCACTCTTCTTTCGTGCTCAAGCTCTCCCCCCCACCAAATCACCCACTAGATCCCCCTTCATTGCTTGAGATTTGGCTAGTGGATCGAGGCCATTTTCATCACCCAAGGTACCTCCCCCATCCCCCTTCATTTGGTTGGTTCAAATCATGCATTTTGCTCATTTTGTTGGAATCACTAGTTCATGGTTTTGTTGTGGTGAAATCAATGTATATCATGCATTTTGGGTAATGTTTGTGCTTTGACAATGCATTGTGTCACTGGCATTGTTTGGGTAGTAAGAAATATCATTTAGGGTTTTGTTAGGGTTAATGACATGGTTACGGTTAAGGTTATGGTTATGGTTATGGTTATGCTTAAGTAAATGCCTATATGACGAACGTTATGGCTATAGTTTAGTTAGGGTTTTGTTAGAGTAGTTACCTCTCAGATTATAGCTCGATCTACTCCTTGGGTCTTAGTTTTTGTCAAGAGACGGTTATGATTTTTGCCTTTGATGACCGTTATAGTAATCCCTCGACTTGTAGGATGGGATCGATCATCTTTGTTGAGACTTCCGCGGAGGCGGCAGCGAAGCGTGAACGTGCAGTCATTGAGGAAAAGATGGACTTGTGGGTCAAAGCCATTGATGCATTGAATGCGGCTTGTAGATATTTTTCAAAATATTATGCGTCGACGTGCGACGATGCTAGAGTTAAGTTATACGAAGCTAAAGAGAAAAACATAAGCAACCTCAAGAATGAAGAGAAAAATCATAGACACGCTCTTGCAAGGCAAATTGCATTGTGTGGAACAAGGGATGAAGTGGATGAGATGGACTTTAACAACCCTGGCCAGATCATTGATTGGCTAGTTAGGCAACCATCATCGGCAATACTTAGTTGGGCAACTCGTTGGGCTTGGGTCCGTGAAAGAAATTATGTCATTTGTTGCAACCCCGGGCCGTACGACAAAGATGTCTTATTGATGGAGTAGTAGAGGGGGTTGAAACAAATGATGTTGTAGTGTTATTTGGACTGCAATGGCATGTACCCTTATCATTTATGCAACCTATGTCATTTGAACCAGTGAGAACATTATGTAACCTATAAATAGGTTATGCTTTGTGTTTGTATTGTATCATTTGATTTGAGTTATGGTTTGTTCCATTTCATGTAGCATGGAAAACATGACCCCGGAGCAGTTGAAGAAAGTATATGACAAGTGTTGTGGCATTGCATCTAAGAGTTTGGCGGCAGCGTCTGAGAAGATTGTATCGGAGCGAGAACTTGGTATCAAGAGGGAGCTTGAAGCATGGTTCAAGATCAATGATGAGGAGTGGGCTGCCATGATGGATATCAACAAGTATTCATTCATGGAGGATCCTTCTGATCTTAAGGAGAGAAAAGTTATCTGTAGGCTCATGAAAGAAAAAGAAAAGATACTTGTTGAGCTGCACGAGAAGGAATATGCTTGCAGACATGCTGTGGCAACAGAGATCTTTTTCTCCGTGAACAAAGAAGAATTCCGCGAGATGGACTTGAGAAAAGAAGGACAAGTCATTGGATGGGCAATCAGACAAGGCAAGTCAGAGATTCCGGAAAGGCGTGCTCGATGGGCATGGTTCCGCGAAATGAAAGGTGTGTTGGAGAATTGGGCGGGATCGTCGGATTTTCAACTGAAGCCTAATCCTGATCGTGACGCACAAATTGAACGTCTTATGTGTTTTAGATCTTTCTTTCCGAAGTAGAAAATGTATGCTCGCGCTTGAGCTTTGTAGTTTGAACTTATGTCATTCGAATCT